>VZRW01012057.1:2082502-2262887 GCA_013398125.1 Aegotheles bennettii
AGCGCCAGTCCCGCCTGCTGAGTCGTAAGGTGGGTGCGGGCCGGCCGCCGCATGGCCGCTTCCAGGAAGAGCGGCCCGGGGGCGGGGGGAGGGCCGAGGAGCCGGGCCCGGCCCCGGGCTGCGCGGGGAAGCCCGCCGGGGACTTTCCAGGCCCCGCGGGGGACCGAAGCGGTGACTCAGGGGACCCGCCGGCTCCTCGGCCCCTGCCCCGGCCTTCCCGGGCCTGTTGGCCGAGCGGGGCGGTGAGCTCCGCCCCCGCTTCCCCCCTCATCGCACCCACGAAGGCAGGGGTGTCTGTGGCACGGGAGGCTGTGGTGGGGAGCCCAGAGCAGGGGGTTTCTCATGGCTCCTGGTGGGTGCTCACCCCATGTGTGTCACACCCACCTCGCTGCATGGAGCCCCGACCCATGCGTACAGAAATTCAGCAACTCTCGGTGTGGCCTCTGGTGTAAATGGCTGTTGTTTCCCTTCTGTATTTTTCAGAGCTGTTTCTTCCATGCAGTTTTATTTCCAATGCAGTTTCTACACTGTAGAAGACACCAAGCAGGGGTTGCCTAGCTGGTACCCTAGCACAGCACGGTGCTGGCATGCACTTCTGAAATGTCCTGTTTGCGTTTGGACTGCAAAGTTTTTATATAGATGTATTCTATCATTTTAATAAACACAATAAAATTTTATTCTTCAGTCACTGCGTGCAATAGAGCACAGTCCGCCTTCTTTTGCAGCACCAGCGGGTACGTCTGGATGATCTACATTCATATTGTTATTTTCCTGTCAGAGGATCTCAAATCATTTCATAGACTTCACTTAATGCTAATGCGCAGCCACTCTATGGATGGGATGTGGCAGCACAGAAATTTAGGTCATAGCAGGTTTAACTGGAACTCATGTAAGCTTTTTTTTACTGGGAATGCCTTTTTTAAAAAATGTATGTAATGTCCTACTATCATGATAACACATTTTAGTAATCACACAGCCTAGACTTAAATCTCTCAGTTTTTAGAAAATATTGGCATGAATCTCTTAAAAAATGCAGCATCCTCTGCCAACTTGAGAAGCACTCAGCCCATGTAGTGCCCAATTTTTAGGAGCCCTCAGCCTTTGCTTAACCACAGCTGATAAATTCAGCAACAGAGCACTCGTTTGCTAGTGAGAGCTCACTGAAAGATAAAGCTTGTTTGCTTAAAAGAAGGCATCGGGAAATATGATGTATAAATTGATGCTATCTCACCATTTTAATAATCTGACACAAATTGAAAATCCTGAGCTTGCTTGAGACAGTGTCATTGCAGAAGCAGCAGAAAGTGGGGTCAGCTTCCTTCTGAGAGGGTAGCACAGCAGATATGACATTTTTGAGGATGCTGAGAAAATATTTGGAACCATATAAGGCCGAGAAGTGTGGCTTTATAACATATATCCACGCTTGCAGCTAATAAAAGTGAGTAGGTTATAACCCAAACGATATTTTTAGTCATAAAATCTCATCTCAAAAAGATCTTTAAATTCAAAGTGAAATTGCTTCACTGGCTGACCTAGCTACTAGTCTTTAATTAGCTTCTGGATGATTATTCTTTTTAATGTTTGTTTTCATGATTAAAGTCATGCTGTTTGCATGCTCTGGTTCTGCAAAAATAGCCGTCAGCTGGTGAACAAAGGGCAGATAATATTTGTTAAGTGTGGAAATTTTTTTCACTCTTCTTAGAAACTGCTCCGAGTCAATAGGCAGCTTCATCTTCACAGTTATGAAAACATCCGAAATTGTGTCTTCCTGCTAGCATGTGGTTTTACATCTTAAACCTCATTTTTTTCTATAGGGCATAATCAATGTATTACTGAACAAGTCGGAGCAGATTGGACCTGTACGAACCATAAGAAGGTTCAGCTCTGGAGGCTCTCAGCAACGTAAATCACAGGCATTGTCTGGGGTCTGCAATTTGACTAAATACTCTGTTTTTACAAACAAAAGCTGCCATGAAAATTCTGTTGTTTAAGAGCTTAATCACTTAGTTGGAAAAATCCATGTGTAAGGTTGGGCCAATTATGAAGGAAGTAAAATACGAGTTTGAATTGGTCAGATGTTTCTGTGGCCAAGCAACACATCACCATAATATATCCATCTTCTGAATATTTCATCTGCTGTACTGGAAAGAAACAATCAAAAAAAAGGAGTGAAAACTCTATCTCTACTCAGATAGGGGTGTTTATCTCTCAAAACAAGGCCAGGGCAAAGGCTAAAGCTCAGAAGAGCAAGTTACTCTGCAGTTCTGCAAACACAGAACAGGCGATTTGGTGCTCTCTGTTCCATAGATAAGCAGTTTCTCAATTGTCTGATGTTTTTGACAGATTTTTGCAAGGACATAGCATAAGAACAAATCACATTTGAATGAGAAGGGATACATTTGTATTCGTTTTGTCCAGATGTAAGTAACAAAATACGTAAAAAAAATATGTACTAGAGGAGAACACAAGCCATAAAAAACCTCCTCTCAAATTTTAATGTGGTATTAAGGCTGGGATAGAGCAGAGACACAGTAAGGTATGAATCTGTTAATACTTTTTCACCATGTAAGTGTTTTTTTTTCCTTCCTATATTCAGTCTTTTGTAAGCCCAGCACAGAGAACCTCATGAAAATCAAAAAATGGCAAGGCCATCTTTTCTTTCAAGCTCTGAAAAATGTGCAGTAATAAGATCACCTCTTAGAAACAGGTGATGTTTGAAGTCATATCTCTAAACTTGCTGTAGGGAAGGCGTTTCAGGTTGAAAAAAGAAAGCAGGACCTGGTCTTGTAAGACTTTGTGCTCTGCAGTCATCTGCTCTGATGCTAATTTTCTTTTATTATCATTGCTGCGCTTCTCATTCTGCCTAGGCCTAGATGAGAGATGCAGCATGTAAAAAGGATGGAAGAAAAGAAATGCAAAAACCTCATGTCTTGTACAAGCTGGCAATTCTGACCTGCAGCATCTTTTTCCAGTGGTGTTGGGCATTGGGGGATGTCTGCACTATATGGTAAAAATATGTAAAGGATCAGAAGGTTGTCTCCCAAATTGTTTTTTGCTGGCCCAAACATTTGTTAGAATGTTTTATTCACTGGATGCAAATATTTACCTATTTTGATTTTGCTGATGATAGAAATGTTGGAGTAGGAAGCAAAGTTGGTTTATTCTCTTCATGATGTGTGGTAGTTTCTATCTCTACCCTTTTCAATGGATATTTTTCTCCAGTGGTGTGTTTAATTAAAATAAAGTCAATCTTTTCACAAACTTTCCATCAACTGATTACTTCAGTTTCCCATGTAGGTGATTGGCCATCCCAAGTACCAAGGATCCAAAAGAATTGCAATCTTTCTGAGCATGCCGGATGAAATCCAGACAGAAGAAATCATTAAGGACATTTTTAAGCAAGGCAAAGAGTGTTTCATCCCACGTTACAAGCCTCACTGCAATCACATGGACATGCTGAAGTTGTCATCAGCTGAAGACATTTCTTCACTTTCTTTGACATCCTGGAATATTCTTCAGCCTAGTGATGATGACAGTGCAAGAGAGGAAGCTCTTGCTGGTGGTGAGTATTTTCTTCCTGCATTATGGTTTGGTTTCATGTGTTGTAAAGGTGCTTCAGCTGATGTAAGCAGATGCTACTTTCTGTTGTCTGTTTTTCCCCACCCTGTGCCACCCCTGTGACATGCCAGCAGGGTAGGAACAAGATTGTCTGGTGGATCCAGTTGAAGGCAACCCACGCTTCCAGATACATCAGCTTCTTGGTTCAATCTATGGACATCTTCAGTTCTCTCTCATCAAGCATAACATAGAGGCTCATGAAGGAGACAGGGGCTTGCCAGAAGTTGCTTGGGCTACCAGTGAAAGTCATGGGGGATTCACAGTTTTAGTTCACTCTGAGAACTTTGCTTTCCACTGCCTGAAAGGTAGGGAACTTTTCAGGTGATGCCTGTAGGCTGACACGAGAATTTTCTGACATCTTTCATCCTGCAAATTGTATTGCATGGCTGAATCACAGTGCTGATATGGAGCCTGTCCATACCAAACAGCTTTCTGGACTGGGACCTTAGACTGAAAATAAAAGGGCTTTCTTGTAGGCTATTTAGGTAGGATGGGTGCAAGAACTGCCTGGTGTAGAGTGCACTGGGATGTATCATTGGGGGTGGCCCAGGTGTCAGGTGGTGAAGATGAGGGAAGGCAGGAGCAACCTTTGGTATCTGGCTAGTCCTGGAGCTGCTGTTTTGTTCTCTGCACCAGGGTATGGTTATGGGCAGTGAGCAATGCCAGGAGAGTCACAGCAATCTACAGAGAGATGCCAAGAGAGCTACAACTGGTAGATGTAACAACTGGTGTTTGTCCATGTCAGACTTGTTCTGCCTGAAGCTTGATTTTAGTCTGTATGTACTGAGTAACTTAGGAATAATTCAATTTGGATTGTAAATAAGACTTTGGTCCTTTATCCTTTGTCAGTTTTTATAGATTAAAGAATGTTTATGTTGTTTTGCATAATCAGATCCCTTCCCAGTTTGTCCCCACAGAAACACACACTGCATCTCAGTGCGTCTTTAAATTCCTTTTGCTATTTTTTTTTGTGTCAGTTTTTGAACTTTGGTACATTTGCAGGAATGCAGATTGCCTTGCTACTACATCCATCCTCCATTGTTGGAATTATGCATGGATGAAGCATTTATCTCTGTGATGTTATCAAATATTTTGGTGATCTGAGGCATTTACATTGTTATAAGGAGATACCGTGGTGTTATATTAGTCATGTTCCCATTGCTGGCACAAGTTGCTATGTAATTTCCAAGAAACACCCTGCAGGTACATAAATAAGTCATGTCACTTCTGAGTGTATTCATTTTGCATGACAAAAAGCTTAAATTCACATTGTCCTTAAAACTTCAGGCGTAGTTACTTTGAAGAATAGCGCAAATGTAAAACTAGGTATAATTTTTGCGTAGGATTTCTCAGTATTTGGTAGTACTCACAAGCTATGTTGAATAGACATGAACCTCTCCTCTTGGAGACAATCCTTCTGTTGAACCTATTTTCATCTTGGTGGTATACCACATTACACCTTGTTGGCATAAACAAAGATCACTGCAGTTTTGGTAGCAGAAAGTCTGTCATCTTCTCCACCATGCATGGGTGACAGTAATTGTCACATGACAAGATGATTTCTTTAGCCTACATGGACACAGTAATGGAAAGAACAAAGGTGGAAGAAGTTCAGATATTTTGTTTGGACTAAGGGTGTGTGTAAGTGCATGACTTGGTTCACTTCCATCTGTACCCGCTGAAAGACTTAGACAACTTTTGGAGCAAGCCAGTGGTACATTTTCTTAATAGGTGCCAATTCCCATTTGTATCCTTGCCCATCAGAAGCATAAATGCAGCATCAGGTTTTGCCCAAGGTAATCCTTTTGGTGTAAGTTCAGGCAGGTTGCAGTGATTGTTTACAGGAGTGTAGATACCTTGCACAACTTTGGAAGGAGTAAATCAGATAAAACCATGCTCCCTGTTTGCTTTTTATGGTGACTCCTACAGAAATTTAAAGGACACTTCCCTAGCAGCTCTAATTTCAGTGTGGCTTAGGGAGGTGGTGTGATTCAGCGGGCTGGACATGGGTTTCCTCATTTGTAATGTTATTTATTGTTACTTAAACTTGTTCTGAGAACTACGGGTGAAAAACTAAGTTATTCCTATGAAAAACACATTATTCTTACCGGGACTCAAAAAAATTCACTGGGTTGAGTATCTCAATGTAGTAAAATTCTTGGAGTTGGCTTCTTTGAAGGGAGGCAGGTGGCCAAATTTGGACTGAGGTATCTCAGCTGGAAGTCTTGAACCTCAGCAAATACTATACTTAAATGTTCATAAATGAACTGAACTACTGACCAGTAGCTGAAAGTGCACAACAAAGCTTGTCTCATCGTTGGTCTAGACTCCCTTTTCAAGCTTTAATTTCTCTGCCACCACAGTGCCCCTCTCTATCCTTCTGCTCTTTGCCTAACCGATCTGAATCTCCCCCTCCAGGAGCCCTTCTCTGGCCTTTCTGGCCTTATTCCCACTTGGGCAGCTCTCAGTCCTCGCCTGTCATTTCAGGGACAGCTGGAGCAACATAAATAGCTTTCCCCTGCCAAAAGGGAGGAGATCATGTGCTTTGTCTTCTTTCACTCATCTGCTTCCAGATATACAAGATTCCCCGCCCCAATTTACTCATTTCCTTCCCCAGTCTGCTGGCTTCTTTCTCTTTCTCATTGGCTTAGAAAAACTCCTCATGTTAAATAGTAATTTTTGTACTAAACAGTACGAAAGGCACAGTTTTGTGATTGTTTCTTTTGGGCAGTGCCTGATTTAAAGAAGCCACTGCCCTCTCTCCCCCTCTTGGTCCCTACCTCTTCTGTGCCAGCAGAGTTGCCCCTGCAGCCACGTTGGGAGCTATACTTGGAAACCAGTCTTGGTTAGAAGCAACCCAGCACCAGTAAAAGGCTCTTCTGTCAGACAGGGCCACCACACAGATTTGGACTGATGCAACTGAAGGGCTGGAGGAAAGCTGGTGGTGAGGTGTTGCATAAACCAGTGGCTTGCCAAAAAAAGTCCAAGTGAAACTTCAGTCCTTGTTTCCTTCCATGTTTCAGTTCCCAGTCTTGCCCCAAGCAGCGGGACTAGGAGCAGCCACAGAAATGAAAGTCCTTCCGAGTCCTGGCTGCTGGGAGCTGGGCTGGCGTGAGGAGCCGAGCCTGCAGCTGCCTGTGCTCTCTTTCTGACAATACTGGCTTAAGGAGTTTTCCCTTCTCATGTATTCCATGTGATCCTGCCCCTCTGTGGTAAACTGACGCAGTGAGCTGCTCTGGATAAAGGATCTTTTCTTCTTCTCCTCCACCCTGTTTGGGTTGGGATTTTTTTAACTCAGATGAGTGGATCCAGTTTACTGTGCAGCTGTATCAGAGCAGTGTGTGTGGGATGGGTATAAGTAGCCAGGATGGAGGGAACGTCCCCTGTAAACTGGCACTGGCTCATAGAGAGGGTCGTGGGGCCACCCATGCCACTGTGATTTCAGCAGCAGTATGGAAAGGGTGGCGTCTTCAGAGAGACCCAGCGTTCACCCGGACATGTCGTCCCTAAGCCTGTGGAAGCAGCAGGTTTTCAAACATTTATAACATTGTGTAAGCCCAGCTCAAATGGATTTGAATGGGGTTAAAGCTACATAACTGACACAGAGGGTACGACGAGCCAAATTTCAAGTTCTTGCCTCAAAGCATGAAACAACAGAGCTTTGCCCATTGTGTTTTGCTGCCTTTGTTCTTAGAAACCAGTGAACCATTTTGCCTCAAATAAAAGAAACTTAACCCTCCCACAGTTTGGCATAAATACCCAAGCTGAAAAACGTCAGCACTTGAAAATACAGCATCTTATACGTAACAGGGAATGCTGAATAATCTGCTATTGCTGTACGAAAGCATAATGTATTTTTGCTCCCAGAAATGAAGGTATTAAGAACTGGACTTGTATTTTGTAATTTGGTTTGGAGACTTTCGGCATTTTCAGTACTGCAAATTTTTGGTTGCCTACCAATCACAATATTTGTGTTGTATCTTCAAGATAATTATTGAAATAGCAACTAGATAATCCATGCTCTAAATAACAGTATAATTTATTATTAATAATAGGACAGGTCTGAATTTCAAACAAAATGAAGGAAGACTAACATATGTCTAGCAGCAACGTCTTTCAACTTCATTTTCACATAACCTTTCAATGTTGGCTTTTAAGGTTAAGGTGGTTGTATCTTTCTGCTCTTATGACTTCCAGAACACTTTGAGACTTGCTGTAGCATAAATTACAACATGCAGAAACAGACACGGACAGCTTACTGGTGTGGATTGTATTTGGTTTGTAAGGGCTATTTATGCTGGGAAGTGTGACCCTCTTGCAAGTAAAATGCTTGCTGCATCTAGGCTGTAGTTCCCAGGAACCTCAAGTAGTTTGAAATTATTCCTGAGTGACCATTAGCTGTATTTTAAACTTCGTCATTGGGATCTGCCCTGCAGAATCATTTTAGTCCACAGAAGCTCTTTTTCACCTCTCTTTAAACTCTGCTATTTATTCATACATATAAAGAGGCTGCACTTGCTGCTAGGGCTGATGGCCTTGTGATGCCATCAGTACTCTTAGTTATTCCAAATTTTAGCACAGTTCTTTGGAAGTGTGACTGATGTGGTAGCAACAGTCTTAGGAGGAATAGGTTCAACATACAGCTGCAAAATAAAATAGGATGTAAAAAAAAGATAATAGGTTGGACCTCTGCCCTCCCACCCCCCTCAAAAAAATTGCATCAGAAATGGAAACATTTTGGAATATGAGGCACATGAGAGTTTAGAAATAAAAAACAGTGTAAGGAGAAAATGCTATGTCTTGAAGCACAGAGAAGGTCTAGTATGCTACTTCAGCTCCCTAAGATGTTGTATGGCTGTACATGAAGGCAAAATGGGACCATACAAAATGATGCTAATCATTCTAAAAGAAGACGTCGTAGTAAATAATGTTCAGGGGTAACTGTGAATATTTAAATGAGTTATATGCAGATTGGAATGTATCTGGAATAAATAAGTTATGTGTATGTGAAAAGCAGATATATTAAATATTACTGCTTAGGAAAAAACAAAAAAAATGCCCCAAACAAGATTGTACAGTGATTGAGGGTACTATTAGATTTTCTTTTCCTCCGGGAGACTTGATTAAAACTTACAGTACAATATATGCCAAGGGATAGATTATAATTTAAAATCCTTTTACACTGGTCATAAAAAAGAAAATCTGAGAGCATGGCACGAAACAAAATTGAAAATTGAGGCTGAGCTCTTAATGTAATTTATTTTTTAATGAAATGATTTAAAGTTTGGATTGAACTTCTGCTTGGAGACAATGAGCCATAGTATTTTGATATGCAGAAGGAGAACAGATTCAGTGCAAGTGAGGCATTAACATTCTGGTGATGAGTCTTCTTGTGGAGAGAGGATGCTTCCCCTCACACAGTGCAGGATCAGAGCACTGGACGTACAATCCAGCATCCTGTGTTTTACAGGATTCAGGAAATCTCATGACTTGTAGCTGTGTAGCACTAACTGAAATTTCTTCCTAGCTCTGCAGCTGCAGTCCTTGGCTTATTCCCTTACAATCAGGTTCTGGTTTTTCTTTACCTGTGGACATTCAGCTCATTCCTCTAGGAATCTAATTTTATTTGTATTAAGCCCTTGGTTCCACTGCCTTCTGACAGCTGTGAGTTGTACTGGTTAGTTAGTTGTAATGTGAAATATTATGTTCCTTATTAGGTTAATATCATATTAAGTTCCCACATTATGTGAAATATTATGTTCCTTGTATTAATTTTAAATTTGTTGCTTTTAGTTCAAGTGATACCTCATTCTTCTATAATAAGTAAATAAGGATATTAGATTTAGTTGCTTTTTATTATTTGTTGTTTAGTTAAACCTGTATTATATCAATTGTATTTTTTTCTATCAGACTTTGTCCATTTTCTTATTCTCATATAGAAACTTTTCTAGATCTGTAAGAGTTCCAGCCATTGCTCTTTCAACCTTTTCAATCTCTCTGATGTTATTTTGGAGAAAAGATGCCTGAGAGAACATTTTATGCCCAGGTAAAGCAATACTGTGAAATATATGTAATGGCACTATAGAAGTTAATTTTTTTTGTATATACCATAACACTGCTTTTCAAATCACCTCACTGGGCAGATCTTTTTTACTGGTTTCCACATAGGTATCCCAACATGAAGTGTTGTTACAAAAATACCTGTTCACTATTAAATATCCATAAAATAATTTTACATTATTCTGTGTAGCATGTTCTGTAACAGATGGAGCTACGAAAATACTTGCTTGTAAATAAAATATTTCAAGTGTCGGTCCCAGCTGTGATAGCAACTGTTTCCTTCAGTGTTTTTCTGCATCCCAGTCTTCAGTTGAAAGGTGTGGAACCCCATTCCCAGCGCTGGGATTGCTTTCCCCTGCAGCTGGTGTCTGCTCTTCCCCTTCATGTCTGCACCAGCTTCCACAACTCTCTGAAACAGCTTAATAACAATCAGCACCCAATTTACAATATGAATACAGACACTTTTAGCTGAGCTTCTCCTGGTGCTTCTGTGCAGGAACAGGTATGGCATGATTACAAAGAGTCTCCTCCTTTGAAAGGCTTTTGAAAAAATGCTCTGATGTGTTTATGTGCCATCACTTTGTAATGCCCTTTGGTGTCCTTATGTCCTGAATTTCCTTGGTGCATACCAAATCATGAACACTGGGGTTTAATTTCAATACTGCCTGTGCCAGGGTGTCCTGCAGTGAACCTGGAGGGCTGAGACCTCAGGAGCACTACAGCTTTTTCCTTTCATAAAGTTCATTAAGGCTTTAAAAGAGTGCTTTTCCTTGTAATCATCTTAAGTGTCACTTCCATGTTTGTCTTCTTGCAGAAAACATTCTCCTTGCACTCAGCAAAACAACTAAAAAGATTACTTCTGCTGTAATCAATTAAAGTTTAAAGAGAAGTGAAAGCAACATAGGCAGGGGCTTTAAATTCACTGCAAGTGATCTCAAGTGTTTCATTTCAAAGAGGGCTGATTTTGAGCGTGAACAGCAGCATTGTCATTTTTTTCATACTGTTTCCTAGAGACAGAAGTCTCTCAAAAGCAGATAAGAGGTTAGGTTCATTTCTGGAGTGTGGCTGTGGTAATTAATCCAGACAGACATTATTGCCTCCCTTTATTTTAATTTTTGAAAAGAAAGAGCCAGCACCAAGTTCGTCTTACTGCCTCAGTGCCCTTAACCTGGACAATCTGGAGAACAGGAGAGGAACCTTTTCCTGCTGCCCACCTGTATGGTAATGTGGATTGAGGATGCGGTTTGGTGGGACAGCAGAGCCCCGCTGGTTCCAGAAGAGGCAGTCCTCTTGCCTTTTACTTGTGTCCAGCTCCATGCTCCCCTTGTCCTCCCAACCATGGTGCCATCTCCAGAACTCGCTGCTGATCAGATTCAGCTCATGAACCTGGCAGAAAAATTACTACTTCTTTTCCTTTCTTTTTCCTAGGATTCGTTTTGTGCCAGCTTAGTTGGCTATTAAATCAGGTCAGCACTTTTTCAGTCACAAAAGGTTTGTCTTCCTGGCACAGTTAATCCCAGCTGTCTTTGCTGAGATTCAGAGTAGCACTGTCATTTCCCCTGTATGGTGGGAAATTCCTTGGACCTGGCTGAGATCCACTGGCTTTCAGGGAGCAGGAGACTTGTGGTGCTGTTTCATGGTGTAAAGATAGCTCTTGGTCTTTATGTTTGGCATCATAACTGGACTCAGTTCCTGCTTGTGCTGGCTTTTGTGCGTATGAGATGGGAATCAGCTTTTGGGGTGTAGATGGAGGGCAAATTCCTGTCCAGGAGTGACATGGAGCCTTTTGCCGGCAGGTGTCAGCATTCCATACAGTTACTATGGAGCATCAGTGTCATTTAGACTGTTTTCCTGTAATTAAAATCTCATCCAGGCATTGTAGTCACTCGCACAGGAAAACAAGTGCTCCAGCCTAATATCTCCAAAAATACGAAGCTGGAGAATTCCAGGGAGAGTCAGGGTTTTTAAGCAGTGCAGGTTCATAAAAGAAAATCCTGTGATGGAAGAAGCAGGATTTCTCAGCTCTTGTGATGTTAATACCTTGACACTAATGGTGAAGGTGCCATCACCTCCAAGCCAGCTGACTCTACATGTTCAATAAACCCTGCCTGTAGCATGCCTAGTGCCCATATCGAGTGGTGTAACTCCTTTCAGGAGTCAAATTTATGCACTGAAGAAGTTGATGTCTTAACCATTTATATTTCTCAAGCAATTCTGTGTGTTTTACAACAGGCTGTCTGCTGAGTGAGTCAAAGGGAGTTGGAAATACTGGTAGTGATGCATGATGTATTGAAAGAAACCCCAAGTGGCTCACTTCTGTCATATTTTCATTTAAAAATACCCAGGCAGCAGCATGCAAAAGAAGACCGAGAGTGAAGAAATGCAGTAGTGCACATGCAGTAGTGTGGAAGTACATAAATAAATACTCAAATAAACACTATGGGAGGAGTAGCTGATAAGATCTTAAAGAATTTTGCATAAAAACACATCAAGATACACAAAGATCCTTGTATTTTAGACTGCAGCAGTGTTACAACAATCCCGACAAACAATTCAAGCACCAGTGCCTTGTGAGTTTCTCTAAAGGAGCAGATTTGCACTCAGCATTTGCTGATTTAACAAGATGTGTCGATGTGCTGTAAAATGGCTCTAATGATGTTTGTCTTCTCTTTGGAATTGTTCCTTGGTACATCTTGTTTCAGGGTATTTTGGTGGTTTAAAATCACCAGAGAACCTAGATGCGAGCCTTTGAACCAAACATTTTTCATTGCCCATGTTTTCCCAATCAGACTGCTCTAACTCTGCTCGCATACCAGAGTATCAGGAGTAGGTAAGTAATTTTTCACAGACTGATAGCTAATACATTTCTAAGCAATTATTTCCTTTACTCGGAATTTGCAAAACCAGACATTTTTGTAGGTGGCATTGAGTGATTACGGTTTATTTACGGGGCTTACGCAGACCTGATGAATAATAGTGAAATAGAAAAGTATTTGTTCAGATTTTCTTTTAGGTAGACATTTGACAAATACTGAAAATGAGACACTAGACCTCAGCTGACTGTAAATTAAACCTCAGGGGAAATGTGTGATGGTTATAGCCTCATACAGTCTTCCCACATTGTGAAACCAGCTATAGTTTGAACATGTCTTAGCCTTATATAGTAGCTTCCCTGATGACACATGAAAGGATATTTGTTTGTGGAGCAGGAGAGGTTTGTGCAGGCTGGTGTGCTACAGCTGATGCTTTGCAGTGCACTTTACCTTTGAAATGTATTGGCACTGAATTTATAAGGTTTTGTTTTAAATGAATTCAAAATAGGAGAGTGTGTGTTTGATCGCAGCTTAGCAGCACAGGAGCTGATCAAACGGCTTGCTTAGTGTGTTTTGCAGGTTTAATAACGGGAGAGTGGCTGCCACTCCGTTGTTTTAAACCTGTATGACTGATGGCTATCATGTAGCTTCTCAGGGAGAAGTATAAATATTTTATTATGCTGTGGTTCAGGAGGGCAAGTGTGAACTGTGGAGACCAATGTTTCATGCTGACACAAAGCATTGACATGGATGAGTAGACGGATAAACGCTGAGTTGCTTGGTGCTTGTTTGTTGATTCTGCTGATGGTTCTGTTTTCTGCAAAATATTTTATTGAAGTAATAACAGAAGCTGTGTCAGTCGTGCTAGTGGACCAATTACTCGGGGTGCATGGATTGCGGAGGAGATGTTTGGCATCTGTATGTATGGAAAAGGTAAATTGGTGGGATATGGGTGTGCATGGACGTGGGTAAGAGTTTTTTAGAAGACAAAAGAACACACAACCTTCCTGCAATTCCCATACACAAATAGGAATGGAAATGGAGCAAGTGATTGCCCGTGATGCTAAAAGCATTTCTCCCTGGATGAGGTGAGCATTAACTTTGAGGACCTGAAGATGTGCCCCATAGCAGGAGACCATGGATGGAGCCTGTGGGATTTGGATGTGATATTCTGATTTTTGATTCCCCTGCCTGGCTAGTGTGTGTGGGATATAAAGCAAGCATCTCTCTGGCTTTCCTTCTAAAGCAACAGATGTCTATGAATAGTTAGAAAACAGTGAGTCCTGCTGAGGTGCTGTGGTACTGCACAATTAAAGGTGTTCACACAGGGGAAACACCTAGAGGAAAAGCTACTGACTGTGGTTTAAAGTGAGCTGCTTTTTCTATTTAATATGAAAAACAACTTTTAGTCTTGTTAGGCAACTGTTTGGGATCATAATAAGACTACAAAGTGAGTGCTGTAGAAAAGCACTAGAGGAGAGCTGTTTATGAACAACCAACAACAAATATTTACAAAAGATAAGAATTGATTTTTCTCAAATTCATGTCAGTAACTCGGGATATTTTCCATGTAGTTCCCAAGGCTGGTGCAGCGGGGAGTCAGTGGGGCAATGCTGATCTACAGCAATGGAAAATCCGATCCTGTGCATTGTAACTGAGGTTTCCAAGGAGATGAAGATTCATGCTGAGCTTCTGATATTGATTTTCAAAGGCTGTATCATGTAAGCAAATATGAAATATTGGTTAAGAGTTTCCTTTCTGTTTAAGGGATTGTATTTACATTTTTGCTGACTGACTGACTGGGACAAAGTTGAGCACTGTAACTGGGTCTGCGATCCCCTCTTACTGGAGGAAGTCAGCACCACTCTTTTGGGTTGAATGACTGTTTTTCAAATGCTTATCCATTGCAGCAAAAGGTACTGTTTTTGTCTCCTTGCTCATTTGATTTGGGTTATAACAGTATCTGGCTTCTCCAGGGCTTAGTCGGGATAAGGACTTGGTTTCCTCTGGAAGCAATCCCAGCCCTTCCAGAAACCTTGCACCTCGGCAGGCTCTGGATTAGGCCTGTAGTGAACAGATCTGGCATTTTCCTTTTCGACCTTATACTAAGGCCATATGTGATAGCAGAGATGCTGCACTTAAAACCAAGGGCAGTTTTTTTCCAAAGTGCAGAAAACTTTAATTTGGAAGGAAATACCAAGCTATGAGCAACCTCAGGAGCAGTGTGAGGGGCAGCCGGGGCATTCTAGGGAGAAGGCTTAGCACTAGTCATAAAGGGAAAGGGATTTGTTTTGCTGCAGCGTAATTGACATATTTACTTCTGTGGAGTTGTTTTCCCTGAGGTCTGGTGATTAACCCAGACCACAGTGTAGATACAGAACAAAATGATGATCTGTGCCCTATAGAGTGTATGTTGAGAAGCTAACACCTACCCAAGAGGCCTAACTATGCTGCTGATGACAATAATTAAAATTACATAAATTCTTCTGTCATTAAGTTGAACTTTCTGAGTTATTCCAACTCATTGACTCACACCCTGCGTGTCACTAAGACTGATATTTTCAATGTTAGGATCAAGTGACTGAGTTAATTTTTTCTTCTGTGCCAGGCTAGCAGAGTCATAGGCAGCAGGTGGTTACTGTGCCCTTTTCATTCGGAAAAGTAATGTTTTCCTGCAAAAGGGTTTGGGGTTTTTTCTCCATTGTGGTCCTCGCTAGATCAGAAAAGGACCAAAGTAAGCTTTAGTTCATTGTAAATTAACCGCTTTCAAATGTTTGTCAGCTCCACAGAGATTGTGTGTAGATTGATCTGACATTGTTCAGGGTGTGCATAACACCATGAACACTCCTTTCCTTTAAAGAGAATGTTCTTGTCCTGGTTCTTCTGGTCCTGCACCTCATGTAATCATATACATCCAAGCAGAGCAGGGGGAGTCCCTCACTACCACTGCAGAGTGAGCTGTGCTTGGAAAAAACCAGCTGCTGAAGAGCACGTTCTTGCCCAAGGTACCAGGCTAGGAGAATGAAGACATCCTTGTGGGGACATCATAAATGATGCACAAACTCCTGTGCTTCGGGGCAAACCTCAAACTGCACAGCTGCTGCTGTGAGTAGCCGCAGTGGTGGCACACAGAGCTGATTGCTGTCCACCTCTTGTAGGCTTGAGCTCAGAAGGTGTCTGTGCCTGCGAGCATGGTTTTTATGAGCACACTGCCATTCTTTACAGGGACACAGGAGTGCCTGCAGCTCAGCCTCTGCCTTGTCCTCTTGTAAGCACTTTGGAGGTGAAGATCAAAAGAGTCCTGACTCCCACTTTGATGGGTCCCAGGTGCTTTGTTGTGTCCACAAAGCAAGTGATGGTGAGGGATGGGAAGGTGGGATGACAGAGTATTTCTATTTCATCTTCTGCTAGGACCATCTAGCTGTGCAGGAGGAGATGAATGACCCCACAAGGCAGGTGGCAGCAGGCTGATGGAGCCTCTTCAAACCTGGGAGGAGAGGGACCGTGCTGGCTGCTCCTTCTGAGAGCACAAGTCCCCAGCAGTCTTTACATGACCTGTATCTGTGCAGTATGATGGACTCTTCTGTAATTAACCATTGTCAAGAACACTTCTGAAAATACCAGCTGGCATTTCAAATAGGAACATCAGACTAAGGAAAAGAGAGGTAATGAGGTGCAAGGAGAAAATCCTTCCCTGGGGAACAAATCAAAACTGATATCATCATGAAGGGTAATGAGAAATGTGCTGTCGAACTGAGGAGATTCACCACAGCTGCCTAGAGGAAGCGAAACCGTGTATTCCTATTTAAGACACCAGAGAGGGGATGATAATGTTTTGGTCTGCTGGTTAAGGCAGGGGATGCACAGCTTGCACACCTGCCTTCTGCATGTGGTCCTTGGGCAAGTCATTTCACTTCTCTGTGACATAAGGTATGTCTACATGTGTTGCATATTCTGGCATGTGGCAGGAAAGCTCGTGTCTGTCTGAAGGAGCAAAACCAGTTTTGTTGGTGTAGGAGGATTGCACAGGGTGGAAGGAGCCAGACCTGTCCTCTCCTGTCTTTACTGCCCATGAGCATCAGTTCCCCTGGAGCAGGCATGGGTGTCACTTGGAGCAGCAGTGCGAGGCAGTGTGCTGACAATTAAACAGTATTGACCACTCGTGATCCTGTAAATCAATTTGTTTTCTGACCCTGCTGTATTCAGCAACATAAATGAAACCTGTGTGGCCATGTCGGCGTGGCTGTATGCCCACATTGATAGATAAGTCAGGGTATGTTGTTTCACACACAGTGCTACACAGCTGAAGGAGCTGTAGCCACAAGAGCTCATGTCATAGATACAGCAAGTATTAGGTGACTGTCATCATAATTGCCAACATTACTGGCCAAACCCGTGACAGATACCCAGTAGCTTAATTAAAGTTTATAACAAGCATTGGTATTCTCTACATGGAAGCCCTGGGTTGGAGTTGCTTGGGGGAGTTTTTTCAGCCTTTAGAAATTTGGAGACCACATGCAAGTATTCCAGGAGAAGCACATACTACCTATAGCAAAAACCATCTTGATTGTGGGTGTGCTTTTCTTGGTTTTCTTTCCTGGGCTCCTGGACCCTCGGGGATCAAGAGCCAACAGTTAATGACTGTGGGCACATGGGGGACAGTGGGTATTACAAGGAAAGGGATAGGAAAAGGTGGAGATCATGAGACCTCTTAGACTGTTTTACAAAGCACTAAAAACTGATGTGGTGTTTGACGCCCAGGTACCTGCTCTGTCTCCTCAGGAACAAGGATGCCATTTCACACAGCAGTCTGTGGGAGCAAGGGGAGTAGGATGTGAGAACAGACCAAGCCTGCAGGGCATCCTGAGTAGCAACTAGTGGTCTTGCAGGGCTGGAAGAGCCTGGAAGCATGCCAAGAGGGGTAAGATGTTCTTACCCTCACCTGCCATCCTGTTGATATACTCTCATTGCTGATAGTAATCTTACGTGTCTGCAATCTTGGTCTCATCTGTGTCTGCAATCTTGGTCTCATCTGTGTGTCACCTCTCATCCTGTCACAGCTCTTCCCCCGCACCACCGCAGGCACCACAAGAGGTTTTGTTTCTCCCCGAGTTCTGAGGCAGGGAAGCATTTTCTCCAATGCAGCTCTCTGCTGTGCATTCAAGATCCTGGGGTAGAATGTGGGGCTGATGCTGCTTTAACTGCCTTCACGCTCCTCGCAAGGTAGCTCTGTCATTTTTCTACTGAAAGTCTTGCTTAGCATTCTACTTAAATCTTGTGCAGTGTGAGCTGCATGGGTATCAGACAGAGTGTTGTGAGTCAGAGCAGAGGCATTTGGTATTGCAGTGCTCCAGAGGAAGAAAATTATAAGTGTAACTATTACAGCATTTACAGCATCGTTTTTCATATTGAGATTTGCACGAGCTTGTTTGAGTTATTCGGCATAAAAAATCCATGATTATAGAGGAGCTGGCTCATTAAAACAGACTGTTTCTCCAGAGTACCTAGAAGAAAACACAGTGCATTAATACATCTAAATGCAGTCGAGTGTGCCTCGTGCTATCAGTTAAACTACATAGAAAATATTCTTTTTTCCTGCACTGTTCCTGCCAATTCCCTCTTTCCTCAGTGCTTCCCCTGGCTTGTCTTCTTCCTGTCTGTAATACAGATGTAAGGAGAAATGGCATCTTTTTACTCTGCAGATTCGCCCCTTGTGTGCGTTCTTACCTGCCAACAGTAGCAACTGCAAATGTTTCCAGCTTTTGCCATGAGAGTCATGTGAAGTGAAAACAGCTAAAAAAAGTGTAAGGCAGAGTGTGTTTCTTTCTGTGCATCGTTAGTGTTTAGTACATGGTGATTTCTGAATAACCATGCAAAGCCAATGTGAGGCAAATCACGGAGAGGGTAAGTAGTGAGCACAGGAGTGACTTGGGAGGATTTGACCTGCAGAATCTATTACTGACCATGCTAAGATCAGTTGATTTCTAGGTCCTAGTCCATAGGCCTGAGAATTGGCAAATATGTATTTTTACTTGCAAACTGAGGCAGTGTGGCATGGTATGTCCAACATGATATACATGGTGATACCATAAAAATGGCATCTCTTTTCAGGTGACACCATACTTCTGTCCTCGTGCCTCTTTGTTTGCCATTTGCCATATGTGTGTCCTATGAGTCAAGAGTTGACTGCAGCTTGGTAAAACACTCAGACTCCCTTTTATTCCACCCAGTAGTGTTCTGTGGTCTGCCCTTTGGCTAATTCCTTTCCCTTACTCCCCTGACCTCTTTAAAAAAACCCCATGCTTCTAACTGTATGATGCCAGATTTGCAAGATTGATCTTCTCTAAGCATCTCACACAGTGTTGCCTTGCATATTTTGTAACTATGTTCTAATTAAGTCATCGGGTCATGATGGATGGGTGTTCACATCAGTGACTCTTCTCTGAATGATGTACAGTGGAAGGAAATCTCCAGGAGCCTGGGAAATGTGTGCAAATGAGTTGGTTTTACGTGAACTTTCAACATGCTCTTGCAGGCTGAGTTCGGAGTTGATACGTGGTTTCAGATGGGATTTCCTGGAAAATGAAAAACTCTGCTTAGCTCTGGCTCTTCCAGTACATGCTCCCACACATCTCCTTGAATGTTAGGCATCATTCCTCAGCTGGATATATTGAGAGCAGCTCAATCCAAAGTGGCAGGAGAGAGTAGGTTTGAACATAGGAAAAGCAGAAAGGTACCTGACACATCCTAGCCTTGGTGAAGGAGCAGAAGATAGTTACAGAAATGCTGCTCAAGGCTAAGCACTGTTCCTGTAGGAAGGAAGGAAGAAGCTGTGGACTGAGACACAGTATTTCCTTTCTTTCCAGACTCATGTCAGCTGTGGTTTAGTATCCACTACCGTTCCTGCCCTTCTCTCCTTAAGGGCCTGTCTGCTACAGCAGCAAGTAATGAAAGACTTCCTTTGCATTGTGTAAATAGTAAGTGGGATGTTCCTGGGTTCAGCGGTCAGTACCAGGCCAGCCAAGCTCATTTGTTTAGAGGATGTCCTTGCAAGACTTCTCGCACTAAACGAGCAAGCCTTGCATAAGTAATAGGAATCTGCACACTGACTGCCTCCATGCCTGGCGATCGCTCAGCGTGGCAGCCGGTTTCCTTTGCCTGCGTGGCAGTGATGTGAATCAACTCCTGAAACAAGTAGGCAGCCGTGTGTAAACTGTAGCTGGCTATCTGGCATGATGCCATTCCACATCCATTCACAGAGTATGAACAAAGCAAGAAAAAGGGCTTAGCTGACCTTGCCTTTTATCAGGAGCAGGTTGGTGGGGTCTTTTGTCAGGGTTTCACCGGCAGTCGGGTCTGTTTGGTCCAGATGATTTGCAGTTTATGCAGCTTGTTTCAGTTTATGAACTGATTTTGAGTCCCAATCAAGTGTGATCTCAGAAGAGTGTTGGGGAGCCCATACGTCCCTCCAGCAGGAGGGATATTCAGGGCAGGCAAGCAGAATGCCCGTGTGTGCTGCTGGAGCAATCGTGAAAATTGCTGGACACTCAGGAAAAAAGTCATTTAGGAGAAGAGGAGCCTCATATCATGAAGAGACAAGCCTTCAAATCTTGATCTTGTTAGAAGAGGGCAAATACCCAATACAATATATTTTATTCAAGGCTCTTTAATTTTGGGAGGTTGAGTGAAGGTTCATGACATCTTACAGTTGTGTCAAGAAGATGCTCTTTCTCTCTCTTACACATTTTCTTTTCATTATTTTTTCCTTTTCAGTTTTTGTGTCTGATGTTGAAGTTCATTTGAATTTGTGATTCTTACTGCATTTAATTTCCGTGAATTCAATCTCTGCCTGGATGTAGTCATAATCATTTGTATTTGGAAGCGTGGGGTTAAAATGATAAAATAAATTTGTTATAAGATAGGCTTTTTTCCTTCTAGCTTTTCAAGGTCTAATTATTTTGTGACTGATCTGGTATGCAATTGATAAGATGAAAATGTAAATTTGCAGGTTTAGTATTCAAAGTATTTTTCATCTGATCAAAGAGAGGGAAGCGTTTAGCAAAACACAAAGCTTGCATTTTTGCAAATGTCTGAAGTCATGTGGATGTAGTCAAGCCATCAGGAAATCCACAGTGCTTCCACTAATGTTTCTTTCATTTTTCTACAGGAGGTCTTGACCTTATCTTCATGCCAGGCCTTGGGTTTGACAAAAAAGGCAACAGATTGGGAAGAGGGAAAGGATATTATGATACCTATCTTGAAAGATGTATGAAACATCCCGGTGGAAAGCCTTATACAATTGCCTTAGCTTTTAGGGAACAGATCTGTGAATCAGTGCCTGTGACTGAAAATGATGTCCAAGTAGATGAAATCCTTTATGAAGACTGCTGAACGTATCTTGATACCAACCTTTATGTGAATACAGGTTTGTAATGTATTATAGAATGCAGTCAGTGAGTTCTCCATCTCGAGAAAAACAGCTCTTTTTTTTATAAAATGGTATTAAAAATTACTTTAAATTCTGTAATTTTGTACATGGACCTATGTTAAAGGCTAAAGAGATGCTAAGAACTACAAAGAACAGGTTTTATGGATTGAGTAAGTTTTTGGTTGAAAGGTTGGTTGTTCTCCAGTTCTCCTAGACCATCCTGGAAATCGGGAAGAAGATAGTGAGTTTTCCTCTGCATGCTGTCCTCATAAGTAATAGGAGACAATATTTCCAATCAGGATCAATCAAACTGTCAACATTTAGTGTTCCTTCTTCGATGCAGTTTCACTTTTTCTACACATGTTTAACTCTTCCCTCAATCAATAAATCAGTGCGTTTATTTTCACCAAACTACTCTGTGTCATCATTAAAATATCCATGAATTCTCAAGGACCAGCTGCAGAGCAGATTGATTTAAGACTTTGTCAGTGATAACTGTTTCTGTGAACAAAACCGTGCCCACAGTACGTATGAACCTTTTCATCTCTGAATGCTTGCGTTCAGTTTCATTTCCATTTTGCCAATACAGTAACTAAACAAACCCTCTTGCTCTGGGATGAACATAAGCTTAGCGACTCAAGTCTCTCTGGCCTGCGCTCTGAGGTGCTTCTCCATCCTATGGTAACAAAGGTCCATCTGGCAGGAGTGGAGATCTCTTCAGTATTGGCCTGCTGGGCTTCGTGCCAGTGTGTACAGAACACTGCAACCTGAACGAGACAGCTGGTAGTGGTTTGCAATAAGGGCTGTTTAGTAAAATGATGGTGATCAGACTTGGCCTTCCATCAGTTCTTTATCAAACTATTTCATGCCACCAAATGAAAGATGCAGAGTGAGTTGTGTTCGTGTATCACACAGGGTTGTGCAGGCTGAAGTTGAGATGACCGTGTTGGTGCTGGTGCATGTGGCGGAGTGTCCGTGTCCTTCAGCTCCTCAGCTTCGCAGAGCTGCCAGCTGCACTGCCTCACAGGAGGGAGGGAGACACTTGCGATTCAAGACCTTTGGGGAATAAATGCAGTGAGAAAATTGTACCATCTTTTTCACAATGTCTGTCTTGGCAATATTTTAATCCCTTCTTCATTGCTGAACTGCTGTTGACATATGGAGAGCAACCAAAAAAAACAAGAAAAAAGTTGGGGCCAGTGTTGCATGTGGCAAACCTATTGCTAGGTTTTTCTGCAAGGCTGTTGGAGTTCACCGATCACATTAGGCTCAGCATTATGCCGTATGGCACGGCCTGCCATGGACATCAACAAAGCTATTCTGAAGCCAGTATTTTTCACAGTGGAAACCTGGATCTAAAATCTGATAGATGTTTTAAATGCATATATGACGTCCAGCCCCATTCAACAAGCTACCTCCTTCCACCCCACCAAAACCAGTGGGTGCTTTGAGTGATGTCCTGCCTTAAGGTTTAACCATGGTGCTTTATCCAGGACCTTGAGACATGTTTACATGTTTTTAGTTAGTGTGACACTAAGGGTGGTTGCATGAATGTTGCTGTAGTTCTACTTCAGGCACAAAATTAAGAGGCCGTGTCAGCATAACGGAACATAATCAGAGGCTAATGACCTCTTGCTGCTACATTCAAGCTGAGGGGCAGCCATGATATTTGGTTTTAAAGCCGAATACTGTTCTTTTGAGCTGTGTTTTATTAGGAGGCCATGTGCCACATAAATTAAATGGCTACTGTGAAAGCAAAGTTTTTATCAAAACCTCTGCACCTTGTGGCTTTGCTTTTCTGAGACATTTTTTATTTGAGAGGATATTATTATTATTATCATTATTATTATTATTATTATTGCATATCTAACTTTGCCCAGTTAGATATGAGTTTATTCCCAAAACTTTATGGCCCTTTCAGATTAACTTTTGATCTTGCTGTCTGAGCTGTGATTTATTCACTAGAATAAGGGCTAGCTCAACTTGTATGTATTTCACTACAGGTGATACCAGGTGAGCAACTGTGTACAAAAAGGTGAGCATTTGATGAAGAGGCTTCAGGGCCAGCACTAACAACTGCACAGAAACAAAGTGCTTAGAGAGAGATGAGGGCTTGGTCATAGGTTTTGTTGTGTGGGAGTTCAAAATGGGGGGAAAAAGTAGAGCAAGGTTTTGGATGCAAAATACAAGCCCCCATCCAGCACAGCTGCAGATAGGTGCCAAGCTTTGTCCTTGAGGGCTCACTGGAGTTGCTGGAACTAATTGGTATAGGAAAAGCAAGAGAGCTTTGAAAGTTTTCGGGGCTTGAGGTGATGTGTGTCCCTGAACTTCGTATCTCACAGACCACTTTTCAATACATGGTGGAGCCATTCTCTCCTGCTTTCACTCCAAACTGCCCTTTTGGCTACAGCTGCAGTGGGAAAGGATGGGGAAACTATTTAATGTACTGTATCATCGGGAACTAGAGGAGCTGGTGCTGTGTTTCTTGCCAGCCTCTCCTGGGTCAGGAGGAGATCAGGCTCATCGGCCAGGCTGGGGGAGCCGCAGGACCCTGGCTGATGCAGATAGCTCTTAATGTTTGGCTGGTGGGGACAGTAAAACAATATTCTTGTATATTGTCTAGAGAATCACAGAGCTAAATAAATGTGACAGCTTTCATTTGACTTCCCCAACCTTGCTGCTGTTGCTCAGGGTTTTTCTTTTTGCCACATAACAAGAAATCACTGTCAGTTTGATAGTCTATAGCAGTGTTTCTGAAGCACAAAGGTTAGGGGGTTGGGAGGTGCGTCAGAATTATTTACGTTTGCTATGCATAAAATGGCACTTGGGGAGCAAGGCAGGCTGCCAAGAAGGAGAGAAATCGTGGCTGGCTGGTTGCTCTTGTGTATCTCTCCATACTGGATTGTCAGGGTAGGATTTATAAAAATCGCTTCAAAACATCATCATCTTTCCTCAAATGGACATGCCCCCGTCTGTTGCCGTGAATACCATTATCGCTATTCTCATGACAAAGCGTCTATCAATCTCTACTTTGTTTATAAACAAATCTGCCTGCCCTGCATAAGAAAAGGATAAGCTAAGGAAAAAATACCGTTACCAAAGGAATAAGTTAATTATATTTCAGGATCTCAGCAGGGAGTGCTATCTCAGAGTATTCAGTAAGATCTGACCAGTGGAGTTATAATTAAAAAATGTCCCCAGGGAGCAACTTGTGAATTATTTACTGTAAGGGGCTTTTCCAGGCTCTTTTAGTTTAATTACACACTCTGGAAGAGAAAAGCCTCGGAAACAAATTAACTAAGAGGTTGAAATGGCTTTGTTGAAGTCATGTTCATGGCTAAGCAAGTGGAAGACTATGAGCAGGGTTCAAATATAGGACAAATCTTTGGAAGCCATCGTTGTTTAAAAGTCGTATGGAAAGCACCAAAATGTCT
Organism: Aegotheles bennettii; assembly: GCA_013398125.1. Taxonomy (NCBI): domain Eukaryota; kingdom Metazoa; phylum Chordata; class Aves; order Caprimulgiformes; family Aegothelidae; genus Aegotheles; species Aegotheles bennettii. The sequence goes on from VZRW01012057.1 coordinate 2,106,856, forward strand.
GTGCATAGAAAATGCAATCACTGGTTTTCGCCAGTATTCCCACCGGCCTTGGAAGACACTGCACGTAGAATCTGACAGTGCCTCATGTCCCTGTGGCCATTTGCTTTGTGGGGAGAGGAACTGACTTTTGTGGGTTATTTTGATAGGGTGCGGATGAAATCCTAGCAGAGGGGGATGGAAGGTTACAGGTGATGGAGAGGCACAGTAAGAACATGCTGGGAAGGCATGAATTTTCCATCACTCTCAACCTATGGCATTTTATCTCAAAGCAGCTTGGTTAACCCTAAATAGCAGGTGGGCTGAATGTGGCCCTTGGTGCCAAGAGACATGCACCCATGCAATTAACGGTTGTGTGGTTTTCAAATGCCCAGGTGAAACCTGACCAGCCTGCCCTCCTGTGTCAAACACAGCTAAAGCATTTGTTACCAAAGTTGGTCCCTGAAGATGGAAGACATCTGGCGTGATCCCTGCTCAGGTGTGGAGAATGGAAGTCAAGAGGCCAGAGCAATCCCTTCACCTCAACAACTGACTCATTGCTTGACAGAGAGGGAGGCGTTATCTAATACCTATTTACTAAGGAGTAAGGCAGCCAGTAATACTATATCTGCCTGCCTGTTGATACAAAATTTTATGTATGTAATGGCCTTTCAGCTGCTGTTGTCCTTGTATTTATTTATTTCTGAAAAAAAAACCCAAACACATCTGCTGTGGCACCCTTACCAAGGGACCAACTTGGGGAGCAAAGCAGCCAGGCAGGCACGGCTGCTGGGACACACCTGCTTGTTAGCCCCTACGCATGCATAGAGCATCTCTCTGTTCCTCAAGTCTCCTTTCAAGTTTATTGCACTTACATGTCTTGCTTAGATGGAAACTGCCCCAGAGTGAACAGTCTCTCTGCCCGCTGCATGTGTACAGTCTTCAACACATGGTGCTTGATTATAGCCTGAGGGTACCGTTATCACATCCTAAACAGTAAGTTCTCCACCTTCAGGCAAACCAGCTGAAAATCTGCAGATGAAAGCTGCTTTAGTCATTCATCAGGCACATGAGACCTCTGCTTTTATTTTGTTATAGTGTAAATCTGCTGCTTAGTTTTCTAGTCTCTGAAAACTACTGAATCATAATGCTTGTAGCAAATGGCAGCTTGTCTGTCACCAGAATAATTCATCAAGCCAAGAGAAGGCTACAATACTTTTGAGATGATTTGGATGTATAGTTAGGGAGCAAAATATGTTGACAGCTTTAGAATTGTCTCGATCAGTAGATTTTATTTTGTATTTTACTGTAGCGTATCCAGTAGTACTTGGGGAGGAAAGAGGCGGCCTCCCTAAATTTCTGCAAATGTAGCTTGTTGATGGGGAAAACCGGAGAAGAAGAGTAGAATAGAACATAAATGTAAAAGGAAGGACTGTTCTTGAAAGGGCAGAACTATAAGGCTTGAATAGTCTCAGCAGAGGTATTGCCATTTAATTATTAGGAGTGGTGAGTCCATATTAACCTTTATGGAAAAGTACTGCATACTATAATAAAACTGGGTACTTTTCTGTAGCCTTTTGTTATCACCTTGTCAAATTTAGTAAAAAATTACGAATAAATTCTATTAGAATGGCTAAAAAAATTACTGGAAAGGACCATTTACTATTAAATAGTTTAGATTCATAGACTGATTATTATTAGACCATATTAAAATGTGCATGACTTTTCCATTCTGGATACAACTGGAAAATGTAATTGCAGATAAACTATGCAGAGCTTTTGCTTTTGTTGCCTTGCCTGTGAGCAAACTCCCCTGGATGGTTTTCTATTGCTGTGATCCTGCTGTGGAGCCAGGGATGGGACTGCCTGAGACTGACCCCGGCAGGACAAGGCGGGCATGAGGTGGTCTCATGTATGTAGTTTGGTTGGAGTAAGATAACACAGGGTATAGCAAGGGTAGGGGAGACAGGTACCATCTCTGACTATGCTGGTTGAGGGAATCAGTGCAAAAGTCTTAGCTGACAGAGCAAATTATCTTCAAGTAATGCTAAGTGATTGCGAACCCGTGCTTCTGGTGCACTGACAGTGAAGAACAAGGCTGCCAGCCCTTGGCAGCTGTGAGGGCTTTGCTTCCCCAGGCCTGGCTTTGGAGAGCAGCTCGCTCCCTCCAGCCCTCCCAGAGAGCAGTGGGAATCTTCTCCAGGAGTGTCCTGAGACTCGTGCAGCTCCGTGTCTGAGGTGGCACATCAGGCAGGGGTGTCAAGAAAGCATAAAACTGCTCCATTTTCTCTCTTTAAGGTCAGGATCAGGCTTTGAAAACTACAAAGGCCAGACTTCAGTGCTCAATCTTGAAAATTTCACATAATTTCTGGTGTGGGGATGGTCTGAGGTGCCCTGGGAACATCCCTCTTAGAGCCCACCAGCCCTTCAGTACAGTTTGGGGCAAGACTAAAAAAATCTCGAGGAAACAGTTAAATTTAACAGGAAACAGGAGCTGAGGTGAGAACCTGGGGAGGTTTAGATACAATCAAATCACACTGGAAGAAGAGATTACCCTCCACAAGCTGAATTGCAGGGACTTGGTGAGAGGCAAAAGGGTTTAGCTCAGACTTCAGCAGAAGAGAGCGTTTTGCAGCCACCCTCCGGGGGACATCTCACAAGAGCCAGTGGCCAGATGCAAACTACTCTTTTACAACTGTGATAAACACTTTGCAAAGGCTAAAAAAAAAAAATAATCAACTTCCACTTTGCAAGGGCTAAAAAAAGCAACTCTGCAGCTTGTTAGCTGGGTGAGAGTCCCTTCCCTGAGACTTTGGCTGCCTAAACTGATAGGGCTTTAATAGACTTCATCTGCTGTGATGCTGTGATGCCACTGACATGCTGCTGTCTCCCTAACAGGGAATGCTCATGTATGAACACTGTTGTTATAATAAATTAAGAATAGTGGGAAAGGCCCTGGAAGTTAGCCATAAATCTAGTGGTAAGCGCCAGCAAGCAACAGGGGCTGGGCTGTACATCATTGATAAAGATGTTGAAGAGGTGCAAGGCAGTGCGTTGCTGTGGATGTTTTACTCGGTTCTCCAACACAGCAGAGCTGAGGCTTGATATGCACAGGACAATCAGTCAAAAACTCTTTGCTGTTGTAGAAACGACGCAGGTTACTGTTGGTAAAAGCTGTTGTTGGCCGTGAGGTTATTGATTTGCTTTTGTTTAAGAAAAGGAAAAGAGTCCAACTCCATTTTTCAACATAATACAAATTTCTGAAGAAATCCCCCAGCTTGTTGAACAGTGCTGTGAACACTTTGTTTTACATATTTTGCACCAAAATTAAAGTGAGGTTTAAAGCCCCTTAGTGCACTGGTCTTGGTTTTGTATTCACAGTCTCAGCACAACAGGCCTCTGGCTGGGATTAGTGCTGGCACAGTGCTGATTATTAAAGAGGGAGAACAAAGAGGCAAGAGGAAGGTATTTTAGTGCAAGAGGCTTAAATCTGGTTTTAAGTAAGGGAGGTGGAGCAGCAGTGGGACCAGTCAGGCTATTTTCTCACCACCTGACTAGTTCAAACACAGACTGGATATGTAATTTTATGGCTTTGCCTCTGTTTTCCCTGATGGATACCCAAATTTTTGAAATAACAGTGTCCTCCTTCAACATTTATAGGATACTCTATTGTGCATGGATAGAAGCTGTGAGGGGTATAGTGGGTATCTTGCTCAGTGTTGTACCCAGAAATTGACATTTTTCTCTTGGGACTGCAGCTGTCTGGGCATTATAGTGGGGAACGAGGAGCTGAAAGAGTGAATGGCCAGGGAGGAGAGAAGGTACCAGCTCTGCAGCAGGGGCTGTCACAGACTCATCACCTGTCAATTGGGTGATTTTATATACAGAGCCATGGGGTACACAAGTATTTGTGGATTTTGGGGGAAAACAGACTGTAAATTAGATTTTAAAGCAAGCATTTGGCTAAAATTAGAAGTCATGGGCCTGATAGGCTATAGGCTGTGACAGGAGAATTGGCTAATTGCAAGTGAGTTTCCACCCCACTTGATTATTATTGTGACACACAGACCATTAACATGATGGTCTAAACAAGAAACAAATTATTTAAATATTAAACTGTCAGCTCTTTCCCCTGATCTCTATATCACTACCAAAATAGGGGGGGGAGTGTGTGTATAAAATAAGGTTTGGGCTCTGCCACTGCCTGATCCCACATTGCTCCCTGTCAGTGTGGCAACTGCTGCCAGGAGGCTAAGACATTTTCAATCATCTGCTTTGTTTGCAGATGTATTTAATACCTGATCACACATGCTCTGCTGCAAGCTCTCACGTGGGCACAGAGGCTGCTGTTTCCCATGTGCCTCCCTCTCCCCTGAATCTCCAGCACGGCTGGCCCTGCCCAGAGATTTGGGGCATTTCCAGTGAGGGAGATGGGGAAGGAGGGAGGCCATTTACCAAACTACTGCTCCAGCCTCTTCTGCTGCTGCAGATCCAATTGGGACCTGTTCAGCGCTGAGCACTGACTGTATCTGACTGCTAAACCCGCACAAAGGGGCAGCCAGCGAGGAGCTCCTCCTGTTGCAGCAGGTCATGCAGGAGCTGGTTGTCCTGGAAAGAGCCTTTGGCGCAGCTGCAGGTAACTTCTATGCTTCCAGGTGCTATGTCTCGTTTCCTCCTGGATCTGTGAGATCTGTGGGTTTGGGGAGATGTCCTAACTGCCAGTTCATGCTCTTTCAAACAGCTGCCTTCAGGTAGAGGAGGAGGCTACTGCAGACAGCCTTCCTGATGCAGGAGGAGCGTTGGATGAGTGAGCAAGCTCTACACTATTTTCCTGTTTTCTTAGCCCACAGAGCAACACAGACATTCCCTTGGTGCTCAAAATACAGTAACCCACTTCCCAGAGAGAAAGAATTTGGCTGTAGATGAGCACCTCGCTTCTTTGCAAGTTTTCCACAATGACGTTGCTCCATGAAATGACCCCTGTTCAGTATCACCTTAAAGATGGGACAAGAGAGGTATAAGCACACTGAGCTCCCATCATTTGCAGTTCTGCCCTGCTGGATTTTATTTCTCAAATAGCTGTTGTGTCGTGCAAAATGTGGTGTACATAAAAGACCCGATATAGAAACTGTTTTGTAAGAGAACAGTGCTCTTGGGAGAAAAATACACGCATAGTAATGACACTCAACCAAGGAATTATTAAAAGCAATGAGACCAGGGCACTTATTTAGGAAACTATTTGTTCGAGGAGGAGGCTCTAACAGCTTTGGCTTCATGGTTTTCTTTCTGTGTAATACATAAGAGCGGCGGAAGCCAGCTCTTGTATTCATGGGTCATAACCCTATCTGCTGAAGAGCTGGAGTAGGATCGATTTAAAATTAGTCCTAGGTCTGTCCTGCATTTCCCCAAAAGCACAGCAGAATTAATCCTCCACTAAAGTTTCTCTCTGTCTCAAGCTAGAAAGTACAAATAGAAAGTGAAATTTGTGCTGATAATTACTTTGACAGCCATCACATGTGCATGTTGTAAAGGATGAGCACAGACACAGCTTCCAATATGACGATAGCCTGTGGTAATAGAGATAATTAAGAGGGAGCTAATTAGAATGTGTTACACATTCAGTCCCCACAGTTCACTGTTCTTTAAGCAAATCTGCATTTGGGAAGAGAGCCTTATTTTTAATACACATGGACAGTGTTGCCTGCAGACTTCTATTGATTTACACTACAGCCATTTGTACTGAAGCATTTTCTTCAGTAGCTCACCAAACACAGCAGCTTTCTTTAACACAGCAACAAAACTCAGAAAAAGACTTGCCCTAGTTCTCCTTGCAGACAAGCACGTACAAAAATACCAAACAGTACTTAGCAGGAAGAGAGATTTCAAAGGTTACCCAAGGAATTTTTGTTCAATGCTGGTTTTTTTAGAGTTGCCTCGCACACTACCTGCTGTCAGTATAATACGTAGAATAATGGAGTGAGGATAAGTAGATCTGCTTCTCACACACACATCCCCAAATCAAACTCTGAATGAGTTAGAAGCTTTTGAATAGTACTTTGATTTCTAAGTCACGTAAGTGTTTGCAATTTTACCCAGTATTGAGTCACACTTGCAAGCAGACTGGTTTCAAGCAGCACGAACATATTCAGATTCTTTTGTGCTGGAGGTATTAATCCACATATGGGTATTCAATTACTATCAGAACAAACTGTGCAACTGCACTAAAATCAGATAAAAATATGCAAAGCAGGTAGCTTGAGGCTCATTTATACTAAAATTCCTCTAGCTGTTGGAAGAGACTTTGTAATGTCAATATACTCCCACCTGAGTTTATTCTTTATTGTGAGCATTGTAAAGTGGTCTTCCTGGATGCAAAAGCTGGATCTGAACATACTCACTTCAAGGATGCAAGGTGTTTTTTTTTTCCTTAAGTAAAAACATTACCAAAGGTGAAAAGTATCCTAATTATTTCCTTTCTTTCAAGATACTATGTAATTTATGTAGAGAGAATTTGTGAAAAATAAATTAAAACCTGGATTATCCCTCTCTTATTTTCTCCTGCTCATCTTTTATCCTTTCTTGTCCTTGTTGTTGTTTCCTCCTTTCCCGCCTGCTACATTATCATCCTTGCTATCCTTATCAACCTTATTACTTTTGTTGGCATCCAATTCAAAAGTCTGCCATCCCATCACAGGTTTAAATTTTCAGATGCAGGGCAGAGGTTTTGGATAGAATCCCACCTTTTGGGGACCCATGGAGATGCATGGGAAAAAAAAGCAGATAAGAACATTAAGTCTATAAATCTCCACGTCTATAAATCTTAAAATGGATTACTGATGACAGTGACTCTTTAATGGAAAGAGTGACAGTCCATGTAGATGAAAGGCAGTGTAATTCATGGAGGCTATTAAATTTGAGAGGCCTTTTCGTTCTCATTTGTCTTTCAGTGTTATGTGTCGATTTCTAGGAGATTATTCTCTGGGGAGAGATGTGCCCTACTCATCAGGGCCTGAAAAGCACCTGTGTTTATTTGTTTGGCATTTGCCATGGTGGGTAATACATTTGCTTCTCCTGCACCAGGGAGGAAAACCCACAGCTGCTGGTAGGGACTGGAGAAGAGGGAACCCAACTGGCGGCCCCTCTTGTGACATGCCAGAGCCTCCTGGTTGCACCCACTGTGTTAAAAGCGTCCAGAAACCCACCACAGGGCAGTAGGACGCCCATGGCCAAGTTCTCCACATCTGTTGACCAGTTGGGGTGTAGCTGTGTCCAGGCAACTCCTTCAGAGTGTGGCATGGCTATCACAGGACAGGGGTCACCTTCACTGAATGGGACGCGATGGTGGGGCTGTTTTTTGGGACCTCCTCTGCCACAGCTTTGCCACGGACTGAGGTCTTGGCTGAGAGGCCAAGCCACTATAGAAATATCCACCCAACAAGAGCAGCTTGTGGCTTATAAACACTAATGCATCAGGATAAGAGTGCAGAACAGTGATCAGGCACCAGGGGAATTTACATCTAAAGGCACTCGCTTGGCCGAGGTTGCGTCCCTTCATTTTGATCACAGATTACGAAGTCACTGTGCAGCATGTTCCCACGGGAAGGTAAAGGCCGACTGAGTTTCATCAGGAAACGAGTTGGTTCTTTGACTCCGAAGAGGCTGGGAAGAGGATGGTTTCACTCCACGGAGCTGGAGGATTTACTGTAACACAGTCATTTTATGCAGGTGATTGACTGTTACTGCTACCTGCAACAGCCTGAGATCTGTTGCCTTTGCGTCCTTGCTGTTCGTACAATTGTTCATTCAGGGACTGAGACACTCGCGGTGCATCCAATTCCTCCCCGTGCAAGTGGATGCGATCCCCATCAAAATCAATTGACTGAAGTCAGACCCGGCATCTTCAGTTGCTAAGGAAAGAAAAATCAGTGTTGCTCATGAGAAGACTGCTGGTGCAGAAAGTCACTTAGCACTAGTGGCTGCTTTATGGGAGCAGAGCCTGGCAGAGGAGATTCAGAAACACAAGCAGAGGCTGGAGCAGGATCCTATAGTATGTAGGAGTCCTGGGGATGTGGATGGGAGGAAACTGAGTAGAGCATTGCTCCTTGACCATGTGTGGAAAATTCCCATTCATTTCTGAAGCAAAGTGTGTGTGTAATTTATTTGTTTACGTACTTATGCAGCTAAAAAGATCAAGGACATTGCTGCCGATCTCCAGAGATCTGGATCTGTACCCTTTCACTGCAGCCAGGGAGCTGACAGGGGCTCTTGTGCTCTATTTATTAGCTAATTAACCAATTACTATTGCTTATTAGTTTATTACAATTAGCTAATAAGCCCCTGGCTGGCCATTGTAGCAGCCCTGTCTTGCCCAAGCCCTGCAGAGGTGAAGACCTGCTTGCTCCCACGTCTGCATTCAGCCCAGGTCAGTAGTAGCAACCTAAAATTGCTGCCCTTTCCTATAGGAAGTGGGTGGGTTGGTCTCACCCTGAACACTGGTGGGTTGTACCCTTGTCACAATGCCCCGCTTGTGTTTTGGCAGCCTTGCTGTTGTTTTGTGAGTGAGTCACAGGAGACTGTGCTATCTGGTTGGGTCTAGGAGAGGCTCAGTTTCGGTGCTGAGTCACTGGCAAGGTGGTGTGGGCAGCCTGGGGCTGCGTTTCTATTGTGCCTCCTGCTTTATAAAGGACTTTTGCTTATTTTTGCCCATCTAAAAGGTCATGCATCCCTTTATTGATGTTCCTCCAACACATCCAGCCAAGGATGGTTTTGCTGGTTCGTGGTCCTCACTGTGTAGCATGTGGGTTTTGTCACAGTACATAACCCTCATCCAAATCGTGGCTGCCTCCAGCCTGGCTCTGACACCAAGACAGATTCCACTTTTTCCAAAGAAAACCAATATTGTTATTGTTATGTATTATTTATGCTGTGGAAAAATATCGAGAGGAAGAAGTGGGAAAAATTAGCTCATTCTTTCTAGAATCTGCAAGCAGCTGAAAGACAAAGAATATAGAATTACAAAAAAAACCCCAACCCAACCCTCAGCTAATTTTAGAGCATGTTTCATCTTCACAAGAGCCACTCATTTTGTAGCTAATTCTTTGTAAACCTTTATGCCTTTTGTTGCAAGTTTGGTAGAATTTTACATTATACCAAGTTCAATAGAAGAAAAAAAGGGAGCGATGGTTTGAATTATTCCCCATCCCCCCATCCCACAAGAAAAACTTGAGTTTGAAGATCACTTTTTAATATGCAAGGATCCAGCCAAGGATGCCCTTGCTAATCTTTCAAAATGCAGTATTGTGCTCCTGCAAAGTGTTAAAAGCTGCTTGGATTTTGACTGAACATGTAACCCTGAATTAGACTTCTAATGGCTAACGAGACAGAACTTGGTTATGAACACTAAAATATAGGAAATATAAATCAGCAGCCTGGAATGAACACTCATGCTCCTTTACTTTCATTAAATCCATTTTAAACTAACTTTACCATTTATCTTTCATGAGATTTTCATTACTTTCCCATCCATTGAGGACAAGATGGAACAGTCAGTTTTATTGTTCATTTATCTAATCTTCTCTTCGCTGTGGGTTATTCAGGCATTTGAGTGGATATTTTACTGCTACCCTAAGCTAGTGGTTTAGGTTGTGCTGTCCCTCCTCTGTCTGTATTCTGCCTTTTCTTGCAGCTGGAAGGACAAAATATGCAACTTTAGAAAAAAAAAATAAATCTCTTGCAGTGTTGTTCTAAGCTGGAGCAAATAATGAGAATGGTAGAAATTGCTTTTGTCAGCCCTGTTTCCCCCTAGATGTTTGCGTCCTCAGTCCATATAGATTTTTCCTAGCTTGGAGTGTTCTACTAGTTCTCCTGTCCAAAGATGCAAAACTGTTCTTCTGAATGCCCCTTAGGTTGCCCTTCATACATAGTCTGTAAGAAAGCTGATGCTGTGTACATCCAGTGATGTTTTACTGGCTAAATCCTTCTTACCTCATTTGGGCAAGAAGTTGCATGAGTTACATGGGGTTTATCTTGTATGAATAAAGTCGGGAGGTCTGATTCAGTAATGTCAATGAGGTTTCTGACCTCAGCTAAACTATACATCTTTATTTATTTTTTATTACATACCTGTGAAATCCCTCTCAATGATGGCACCTGTTATCTAGAAAACATTTGAAGGACAATAGCAGGGTTTACATAAGTCAGTTGTATAGTTATTTGTGGGGACTGCACTGTAGCTCTGCTGAAATAATGGTAATTCTGCAGTTATTCATGTCAACGGAGCAATGTTATTCCCCGATGGCTTTGAATTAACTTCTGCCATTGCCATAGCCCAGAATGGAGCAGGGTAGCACACGTTGTTCAAGAAAACTGTGAAGGGGTTCTCTTACAGCCACCTGCCCAAAATAGTTGTTCTGCTTAAGCAAGAGCTGGCATTAGCAGTGAGGATCCACGGCTATTCTATCGAAACAAAGCTCTGCATTTGGCTCACGGTTCTTGATGGGGTAGGGTATGAGGAAGGCTTACACCGAAGGGAAGAGTAATGGCATAAAGAGAGAGAATGGCAAATTGGCTGGGTGAGAAATTACCTGCATTCAGCCCTGCTGCATGGAGCACTTCTGGTGGGGTAACCCCTCTGTGCTCAGAGCTGGCTGGGGGGGGTAGGGCACACCATGCAGCCCCTCTGTAAAAATACTGCAAAAGCCATTTCTAGTGACCGTATAAATACTGATAGTAGCTACAAAAGGACAAGTCAGGGGGCATAGGCTCTTCCCTGTGAGGCAGAGTTGGATTGAAGGTGAAGGGTTGTTATTTGCATCCTTAAGGAGTTTTATTGGGGAACGGGTGCCTGTGATTGAAGCACTAAGAGGCAAAACCCACAGTGTGAGAAAGGCACACGGGTCTTGGGAACCACTCTTCAACCTGAGCACTGAGGGAGAGTTCAGAGGTGATCGATCCCTTCATAGAGAGTGGGTTTGGTTAAAACAAAGTGTGGCAAGAAGGCTGGATTTCCTGCAGATGTTATTGCCAGAAATAATTCCCTCACCTCCACTCCTGTCAGCTCTCTCCGCATTAAGTAGCTGCTGGAGCAGAGCAGAGGAGAAGATGCTGAGTGGTGACATGTGGCAAGGACAGCATGTCGAGTCATGGGCCTGGGGGACAGAAATTGGGACAGGCAGATCCCAGCAGGGGTCTCGGTGCCTTCTTGAAGCCATTTCTGGGCGTTAGAGTAGGGAGAAATAGGGTCACATGGCTGCAAGGAAAACAAACAAATGATGCTGTTCTATGAAAGCAGATGTGCCTTCCCGATGTATGCTGCTGTTCCTGTCTCAGCAGCTGGATTGCGTCCTCGTTCTTATTACTTGATATTGCACATTTAATATGAGGGTTTTAATTATTTTTATGGAAAGTCTTATCCAGTAATACATTTGTGTGTGTTGGTATTGTGCTGGTTTATGTACAGAGATCCAGTGTTAGATGCTGATGAAGAAACCTGAGATGAAGGGCTCAGTCCCCTCGGGGGTACCACATGGGTAAATGGGGTGCAGTCTCCTCAGTCCAGTAGAATATTTTCACTGGAAATATTCCAAGGAATATTTCACTGTATTTTCAAGTTTGGCAGCTTTTTTTCTTATAATTCCTGGAGAGGTAGTAATTAAATATCATCGCATTAGAACCAGTATGTCCCAAGTAGAGAACAAACTCATACTCATAATTGTGTAGCCATCACATTAAACAAATGAGCTGCTCATTAAAAATAGATGCAAAAGATTCAATTAGATCTGATGCTGTATTAAGGATTTGATGCCATGCTGGCTTTATTTCCATTGGTTCTAGGCAGTAATGAAACAGCTTTTCATAGTGACCCAAGAGGAATATGTTTCTTTTTTAAACACCCATTTTCTTCTTAATCTTAAAACTACAATTAAGCACCTTTTCCTTTAAGTAAAGAGAGGAAAAAGAAAAAAAGGGAAAATTAGCTTTATTGTTCTCTAGCATTCCAGCTGGGTTAGAAGCATAAAAGAATGAGGAAGCCAAATCTTTATTCTGTGTGCTACCTCTAATACAATTCAGAATGATGTAATAGGGAATCAAATCACTGTAAGGATGATTATTGAATGTACATAAAAGGATGATTATTGAATGTACAGAATTTTTTCTAACAGTTATCTGCCTCGCCTATGTGTGCACATCATAGCACCAGAAGAGCTGTGTGATGGTCTCTTCCACCCAGTTCTGATGAAACCTTTGATTTGTCCTCCCCACCCGGCTGGGCACTGGCTGCAGCTTTGACTTAAACTTAGCAATAGATCTTTCTCTCACAAACTGGTTTAATTTAAACCCTTGTCTGTGGCCCTGCCCCTTGTGTTTTGGAAGCACGTTACATTTTGCCAAGCAGTCAGGATTACACTTGTTCCACCACTCCCCTCCTTTCTCCAGAAAGGCTGCCCAAGGGACAGGGCTGTAAATTGCATCCCAACTCTGTCTCAATTCATCACCTGGACCAAGCAGCAGAGTCCTTGCAAAGGCTGGAACAAAATCAACTTTGCTCTTCCCCTGAATCTCTTGCCTAGCTCGCAAGACAGACACCGTCAGTTTTTAATTATGTGTGCACAGATTATCCAGTTGTGAATGAGCCAAAACCCAAACACTTTTATTCCTGTCGTTGACCTTTTTCTACATCATCACTCAGATTCTCACTGAGATTAATATAGAAAATAAAACATTTATTTTCACAGTCTATTTTACACTTGTTTTGTTCGACTGTGCTTTATTCTACTCGGGTTAGCTCAGCTCCCTCTGTGGGTCTGGATAATCACAAGTTGATGGACTATAGTGAGGAAAGACATATTAAAATTTATAGTTATAAAATAGCCTGATGCAGCGTCTGCTGTACATGGCAAAATAGATCAGATTGATTGGGCATTTGTCTCTGAAACAGAGGGTGGTTTTGATGTATGTGCATAATTTGTAAGTGAATTTGCTTCTTCCTAGTACTGCTGCAGTTGAGGCTGCATAATTAAGAATTTCATCACCAATCTGAAAAGTGCCCTTCATTTTAGAGTGTGGTTTCATTTCACAGAGAAATTGTCTTCTGAGCACAATGTATTTGGAAACCCTAAAAACCCCAGTTGCTCTGGGATATTTGCTATGATGGAAATGTAAGGGCTGTGTGCTTATGAGCCTACCATGATAGCGACTAATTTCTCAAATCCACCTTGCAAATTGATATATTCTAGCAAAGGGCATAAGCCTGAAGAGTTGTTCACATAGTGTGTTAATCTACAAGAGACATGAAAAAGGGAATATTTTAGGTAGCTTTGCAGTTCAGCTTTAGCTCTTGCTACTGTGTCTAGTCTATAGATAGCTGTGAAATCTCTTTTGCTTCTCGAGGTGTACTGTAGTGTGGGAAGTAACTTGGCAATGGGGCTGAGTGCAGAGCAGGAGATGGTGGTGGTGAGGTAGAATTGCTTTGTCAGCCTGGTGCTTGCTGTGTTTTTACCTTCTCTGGAAGATACTGGCTCGCTCAGAAGTGTAACAGATGCTGATTTGATCTGTAGCACATATAAACTGGTGTTTTTGGGTGGAGAACTGCAGACTGGAAAGATACAGACTGCCAGTCTCTGCTGAAACTTAAAAACACATTTTTTTCCACTTTTGCCCACATACTTTTCCCTAGCCAGCTCATTTCCCTTTTAAAAGCTTTTATTTTCTTTTCTTCTATTATTATTTTTTTTAATGAGTAGCAATTCCTTGTGGTCCATTTTACTGTCATCTCCAAGAAGTTGCCATGAAAGGAGTGGAAAAAAAATCTATTTGAGTATTTCTTCTGATAAGGGGAAAATTGTAACCGTCCTTAGCTGAGCCACTGTTGGCGGTTTCCTTCACACCACTCTGTTCCGAAAGCTCTTGACTAGAGGGGAAAAAAAACATGCAAAAGGTTAGGTTTTCTTTACACTTATAGAGCTTTTCATCCCCCAATGGCTGAATTTATTTCATCCATTAAAAAAGAGTCTTGAAGGATTCCCCCCCTCCTGTACATGGGGCGAATTGATTTATATTCTGCTGTTGTTTTTTGTAAGATAACAAATACAGGAAAAGAACATCAATCCTGATTTCTTTCCTTTCTTTATCTCCCCTCCCATTCTCTGTTGTGCCACAACTGCTAATAGCATTCTGGTTTAGTGGTGGCTGTAATAAGATATGGATGCTGGATATTGTCTTTTTATACCTGTTGCACCTACACAAATGCTGACTGCAAGCTTTCCTCCTCCCCTGCTTCTCTCTGAATTGAATTCATTTACCTGAAAATTACAGAGCTGAAGTCACAAATCCATTGGGTCAGAGGGATACTTAGAAGAAAGATGTAGTCTACTCACCTCCTATATGCTCTTACATTGTAATTGCTCCCTTGCCTCTCTTTTTTCTTTTTTTCTGGCAAAGAGGGACAAATACTCAATTTTTTCGCTTAAATCTCAGATCATTCACTAAAGTCATTGTGTGTAACCAACATTAATTATTTATAAAGGTGAGACTTTCTGTACTTGTAATAAATTTCTATACTTGTAGAAAACCAGGGATTCATAACACCAGAACTAAATTATTTATCAGCCAGAAAGATGGGTGGAGCTACATTACAGGGTGTTTCTGAGGTCCCCAGCTGACCAGAAGGGTCATCTCCTTTGGGGTGAGAAAGGATTTGAGCTTACTCTTTCTGTTCCTCAGAACCTTCCTGGCAGAGAAAAGCAGTGGGGATTATTCAAGCACAGATTGGGCTTTGAAGATTATACATTTACTAGGAAAAATACAGCGTGGAGATGTGATGTGAAAGTTAGGAATTTGATGTCTGTCCCTCATCCATGAAATGGGAAGAGCGAAGGTGACCATCTGGGCCATTCAAGGCTGGTGGTGAAGGGCAGCATCTGCTGCTGCTGCTCACGTTTTGCCCCAAACCACAGACTTTACTGGTACTGAGTCACCCAAGCTGATGTGATGCCATCTGTCCATGCTCTCGGTACGGTGTGGCTGGGTGGGTGTTGAAAGGCCAGCCCAGAACTGCTGGATGTGTTGAAAGTGTGGGTTTGGAGAGGGAGATGGTGCAGATTCGTCCCCACAGTCAACAAACTGGTGTCCCCAGTGGGCCAGGCTCCTCGCCCACCCCCAGTCTCACCTGGCAGCTCCACCGTGACCTATCCCTGATAACACTTCATGACCCCATGTGGTTTTTTACCCGTTGTGTACCCCAACCCAGAACGCATCTGTCTTTGCAGCAGTGATGCTACCCAGTGCTCCAGACCAGAGCCTTTGCCTGTGCAAAATCTGGGGTTTTTTTCATTCTTTGGACAAAACTGCAAAATAAGATTTTCCACCTATGCCAGGAAAGCAGAATTGAGAAAAAGAACAAGAGAGAAAAACAGACAGAAAAAGAAGAAAAAAATTTCCACTTACCAGAGCTGTTGTATGAACCTCATCACACATTCATAACTCTGCCTTTCACCAGCAGCAGGGCTTCAGGAAAAAAACTCTGCACAGCAGACAGCAGCATAGGTGATCTCGTGCAGAGAATCAAGGCCAGGAAGTTTTCCCCAGATTTGTATTTTTATAAGTAACTGAGATTTTCAGTTTATTTTCATGATGAAAGAAGTGAGCAGAAAAAAAATTCCCAGGTCCTTCCATCATAAAATACATATTGTGGCACAATGCTGCATGCCTTGTGTCAAAGGATCCATAGTATTGATTTCTTGAAATGAAAAATAAGTTTAAGGTGGAGTGCTTGGAAAAAAAAAATCAATAAAATTTCAAGTGACTGAATAGAACTATCAATTGTAATGACAGCAGTCAAAAAGCCTTATCCAGTTCCATAACATTTTGTTGTCTGGGCCTTTATTTTCATTAAACTTGTCATTGACAGAATGCTGACCTTACCTTACCAACCTGTCTGAAATTAGATTAAAATTAGTGCAGCTCAAAAATGCCTGTTTTCATCCCACAAAATGTTTGTAAGCAAAAAAATGGAAAACGGAGCAGAAGTGTAGATGTCTGCAATGCAAATTGGGATGCAACAACCCAGCCAACTGGGTGCAATATTTGAAAATATCTCCTGAGGTTTAAGAAACAGCCTCAGCCCTCAGCAGCTATCATCAAAACCATCTCCCAGGCTGTTAGCAGAAAGGCCAGAACATGAGAACTTGGATCTCTTCCAAACACCTCTCTTTTTATTGTTTTTCACCTTCATTCCCACAAGAATTGAATTATCAACAGTCAGTAAATAATCATCCCACATGAGACCAAGGGCTGCAGCTCCCTGTCCATCTGACTCATGGCGTGGGACTGGCATCTGAGCCATCATCACCATCATCATGGGGCTTCTGGAAGGTCAGCGAGGACTCAAGGCTCATGCCATCTCCAGGGCCCTCACCATCCCATGGGAAGGACCAAAGGGCACTTCTGGAGGGAGTTTGCTCTGCTTGGTGTTACCAGGTACCTTCTACTTGCCTCAGCCCATCCATCTGAGTGTCTTGGGACAAACTCATTTTGATCCCTCTGCAGCCCTGAGCCTATTGCTAACATGCAGTAAGTAAGAAACAACATTAGAACTGCAGGAAGGCAGCTGCTGGGGTGCTTGCGCACCTTGCAGAACAAATGCAGAAGACAACTGAGATGTATGAGGCAGGAGGGAGGACTCATGATGTCTCATGGGCTGCCCTGAGCTCCTGACACCCTGTGCTGCTTAAATATTAAACGTGAAGGAAGATGCTACCAGGGCAATGCTGGGGCAAGGTGTGTGTGGGGAGACAGGGTAGAAGCAAGTTCTTTGCTCTTAGGGGGTGTCAGGTTCATGCTGCTGCTCCAGTTAACATATGTAGGAATTCATTATTCATTATTATAAATCACCTTATCTCACTATAAATCATATAAACAGCACTATCCTTTTCCACAGAGGATGCTCCCTGCATCGATACATCATGGTAACTCCTGTGTGATTGAGGTGGTGGCTTTTCTGGGTGCCTCAGGGAAGAGCCAAGGTCTCCCTGCTTCAGAGCATCGCTCCCTCCTTCATGTTTCTCCCTCCTTGGCTGCTTTCCCCCCTTTGTTCAGTGAAATGTGTCTGCTCAGCTCAGCAGGTCCCAGAAGACACTCATGGCAGGTCCCCGCAGCGAGAAGAGGGACCCTGGCTCCCTCCCCACTGGGTCCCAACTGCTCTCTTGCTGCCCCACTGCCCAGAGAGAGTGGGGACAGAGGGATCTCGGACTTTATTCTCGTACTTTATGCCCTTTCTATTTTGTTTTTCCTTCAGATTTCTTTCTCTTTTTTTTCCCTCTCTACTCTTATTTTTTTTCCTTTTGCTGTTAAAGCTTCTCAAAGCCTTGCAGGGGCCACCTCATCCTCTGCAGCCCCCGGAGCATCTTGCTCAGAGCAGCCCCCCACAGCCTGGTGCACCCTTCCCCATCCAGCTTTTGACCTGCCATAGCCGGGTTCCTGTCTTGAGCAGGAGAAAGCACCTCTCCCATCTCAAACAAGTTTCCCTGCTCTGCAGTGAGCTAAGCAGCCATCTAGCAAAAATCATCAACTAATCCATATATCATCAGAGCAATGCTCGTCTCTGCCTTCCAGGCAGCAAGAGTCTGTGTTGGCTGGCGCGTGTAGGATTTGCTTGGCCAGCCCCAAACAACTCCTTGCTGCTCACAACCCAAGTGTGGTTTCTGGCTGACCTTCTGGAGGCTGCAGGGGCTCTGTTGTTTAGATACTGCCTTGCACACCTACAGCGGGCTGGAATGGTTTGAGAACCAGGGTGTTGACATCACTGTTTTGCACTCGTACCAAAGCCCTGTATGATTTCTTTCAGTTTCCCCATCTGCCTGTCCACGCTGGTCTGCTGTTGCAGAGGCAATGTTTTTTTGTTTTCTAGCAGCAGGTAGGAAGGGGTGGCTGTCCTGGAAGATCTGAGCCTGTTGTGTCCCCTGGGAGGGTCATTTCCAGCAGTGAGGGGCAGTCCTGCCCTTGCATTTCACAGAATCACAGAATCATTATGACTGGAAGAGATCTTCAAGATCATCCAGTCCAATCAAATCATCCCCATCCATCTACCCAATACCACCATAATAACACCTAAAACACTAAACCATATCACTCAGTGCCTCATCCAGGCACTTTTCAAATACCTCCAGGAATGGCAACTCTACCCCCTCCATAGGCAAAAATACTTTTCTTGACAAACTACTATTCCTAAAGTCTCCCTGAATTCCAGGGTGTGCATCTTGCAGCTGCTGGCCAACAGAAGGTGCATCTGTATGTGTCTTTCAAAGTAAAGCACCTTGGCCACCCTGAGTCAATACATGGCACAGTGGGGTTGGCTGAGCCCCATACCAGCAATACAAAAGAGAAGAAACCCCTACATTTTCCAAAGCTCTTTTTTTGATTTGTTGGTCTGGGCTGGATTTTGGTATAACTGCACGAATAGGTTGAATGCAAAATACTTGGTTTGACTTTGTATTGTTTTAAGACCATTCTTATAAGGACAACCACAAGGAGACGCATCTCAGTGTGCATGGCAGTGCCTCTGATATGGGATACATCAAATGCTGTCATCTTGGCTGTCATCAAATGTCATCATGTCCTTCAGTATCTAGAGGCTCAGTCTTCCTCTCAGATGGAGAATTTTTGCCTTCCCTCGTTCCAAACAATGACACTGAATTTGTAGCAGCTCCCTGGAAATATATCCTTGTATTTAAAAAAATAAATCAGGATTCTAAATAAGCAGTTCAGTGACTAGCGATTTTATCTTCCTTAAAGCCTTTTGAACTTTTCAAGTGTTTGATTTACTTTGTGGTTCAGATGCCAGCTCAGGCTGATTATTTTCCATACTTGTTCTCTTGTCGTGGGTCATTGAGTTTTGCACTTGATCTTCAAGAGCACCTTGACTTCCACTACGGGGTTCCTTTGGGAGTATACAGGCTTGCACTCAGCTGCAGGGAAAGCAAGTACAACCCACCCCAAAGTACTGGAGTTGATTTACAGGAAAAGGGCCAATTTTTTCCTTTATCACTTCTACTGTTGCAGAGAGATGAATTCTCCATGGCATAATAGCAGAACAAAAATAGATTGCTTCTGTAATACACTATACAACAGGCTGGAATACATCAGCCTTTTGCCTCAACAGTTCTTTGACAAATGAAACTTTATCTAAGTTCACCACATCATTCTCCTTCTCCTTTTTGCTCCCTTTTTCCAATCTCCTGGGAAAGTGGGAGTGCAGTAGTGATGCTGCTACCAGAGATATGCAGTGAGGTTATGACAGTTGCTTGCTGGATGGACAGAGGTTTCCATTTATGACACTGCTGATGAGCAGCAGTTGTTGGGCGCTTGGCTCTGGGTCAGGTACTGGCCAGGTTTCCCTTATTTTGAGCTGTATTTGTTGTCATGGTTAACTCTCAGTAATTTTTGCACTAAGTTTCTCATTCTGTTCAGTCTTGGCACAGGAAAAGTATTAAGGAAACGCCCTTGTCTATAGTAAAACTTCTAATTAAAACAACTGCTCAGCTCTGCACTATTGAAAGCAAACAACTCTGAAGGGAACACTTGCTTTATCTGTACATGAAGAAAATGCTCACCATCTGGGTAAAAAGGGATGTCAAAGTGAAACCCCTGTTTTCAGGTCTACAAAAAGGGAAACCTTTTTGAAAAAATGATGCTATTTGTCAAACACATTCCACACACTGGGGAAAGGCCGTTCCTTTCAAACCTTTGACATGAGCACTTTATGGCTTCACCCTCCCCCAGTGCCCCAGCCTAGTGTTTCTGCAGAAAGAGATGTCAGATGAGACTAGCAGGAAATTAGTCCCTCCATATATCAGGATTATCTATCAAATATGTGTGTTTTGACCATTTTTATTTTACCTGACTTACACGAATCTCCATTAAACTTTGGTAAGCCCTTATGGGTCCTGGATGCTGAAGGCTGCTAGTTCATCAAGCCCTGAGAAAAAATACATCTGCTCCTGTCCCACCTCCTTTCTGCTACTGCCCAGTGAATTTTGCTATCAAATTCAAAGGAATCACCTGTAAATGCAACATTATATAAATGGATTTGGAGAGTCTGAGTTTGGGGAGGTAGAGACTGCTCTTGGGATGAGAGGCACTGCACCCCCAGCACTGCTGTTGCTGCCTGGGGCCGGTGCAGACTGAGGTAAAGCAAACAAAATGCTCGAGCAGGAAAATGGGTATTTTGTGATGGGTGAGGCTGACAGTTGGGTGGTACCTCAAATCTCAGCAGATTTCAAGAAACTTCATGCTGAAAGAGCAGGCACACCTTTTCTGCAAGTGCTACCTCAAGTAGACTTTCTTCTAAGAGGTATTGCAGGGCTGCGTGGCCTGAGCAGTGTGTTAAAATATTCCCTGCATCCCTTCATTGTCATCTCTGGGAGTGCTGAAAACATATCCTCAAGTATTTCATGGACAAACCAAAATGCAGCTGCCCAGCCCCAGAGCACCAGAGTCAGCCCAGCACTGCCCCAGTGATATGCCATTGTCCCCAGGTGACCATCCTCATGGTGGCATGTGGGGTTTGCCATGGCACAGGAGCCACATTGTCCCAACTGGGGACAGATGTGCAAAGCTGCTTGTGGGAAGCTGGGGGTTATGTTCGAGACTGACAAGCTGCAAAAATAATTGATGGGTTTGGCCCCATCACGGGGTGACACCCCCCCTCTGACTCATTCTGCCCAGCACCTCAATGCCCCATGCCTTGAGCAATGGCCTCCTCGGGCACTTGGGGTGAGGGCTGCCAGATTTTGGGTGAAGGCAGGTGGGATGCAGATGGCAGGCGTAGTTTGTGAGCTCACTTTTCCACCCCAGGGCCTGCTGGGCAGGATTGATTACGCTGCTCAGAAAGCGGCATTAGCAGATGTTATTGATGTGGGACTGGCGTTATCCACAGCGTATGCTGTTGATGTAGAGAAATACCACAGATGACATCATTTTTTTAAAACCCCTCTGCCAAAATCTTTTAAAACAAAACTTGCCATTTCTGTTTGCATTGATCATCCTTTTCCTGCTATTGATTTTTTGTTCCTTGCCATTACTGCTGCAAGGAATGGGAGCAGCCGTTGTCGTGCCAGCACATGGATGGAAGGAAATAATTTTCAGAATTCCTGTTAGAGGTGAGGGGACCTTGTTTTGTTTGGGTTTTCATTTTTGTTTTTGCTCTATTCTTACTGCTCTATTGAGTATCAAAATAACAGGGCTGTTAGACTGGCTACCAAGTCCCCAGATGGCCATAAGGACAACTTGGTGCAGTATTTATGTGATGGCTGTACCATAAAAATGCATCAGTAAATGATTTGAGTGGAGAGCTTGGCTTGAGCTGAGTCCCATGACCTGACACAAACTGGAGCTGAGGAGGGATTTCATAAGCTGAACAATGCATTTCTAGGAGGGCAAGGAGGAACTGGAGTTGGGGATAATGCAAAACAATAATTGAGACCTGCAAGGTGTCAGGAACAAGGCTCATACTTCCAAATGAGGGGACAGTGGAGCAAGCTGCTAAAATACTGGTAACTATAGCTGCAGCAGCAGTACACAGTTTTTCTAAGATTCCCATATTTCAGCCCACAGCTACCTGGACTCTAGTGTTTGGAATTGGGGCCAGAAGGCCAAATTCCCCCCCTTCGCCCCCTTTTTTTTTCTCAGAGAAAGCTGCAGGACTGAAAAATAGGATAATCAAGGAAATGCAGATGCCTGGGAGCCTCAGCATTAAATGCAGAGCACAAGCATTGTGTATGTTTTCAGCACTATTGCATTTGCAAGAACAGACTGTTTCTTGCAATGTATTCACATGAAGTTTTGTGTCAAACAGCAGATAATGAAAATTATCCTGGTTCCCATTACTTTGGTGGCAGCCTGCCTTGAATACAGCATTCAGTTCTGGGCCACCTCATTACCAGGAAAAAACCAGACAAATTGGAGACAATTCAAAGAACGGCTAAAATGATTTGGGGGTTGAAAAGATTGATTTATGGGAAAAAATGATGAACTAAATATACATAGCTTCACTGAGTGATGACTGGGGTTATGGTTACTATGTTCAGGCAGACAGAAAAGAATTATTTTGTGTGTACAAAAATGTGATGCTAAGGGGACCATGACAAACATGAGCAAAGGGAAAGTCTGAGCTAAGGAAACAGGGCAAAATCTCTGTGAAATAGTCTCCTAAATGGCATGGGAAAAACTCCCATCTTCTTATTGGCATTTTAAAGAAGACAGGGAAAGATATAGACAATACAGTTATTCATCCAAGTTATCCAATTGCTTTTTTCTCAATCTATAAACCCAAAATAAATTAAAAAATAAGAAGAAGGGATTAGTTTCTCCTATCCTCAGCATTCCTTAAAAATACCAACTGATACTTCCTTGGTAAACTATGATGTAGGAGAAATTTGTTCAGACCATGTAACTCCTTGTGGGAGATCTGGATTTTGTAACCTTGGCAGTTCTCAGAACCCAACAAATACTCCCTCACACCAGGGACAACATTTCTAGCCTAATTAGTCTGTGGGGTTTGGGGTTTCTTTTGTTTATTGCACACTGCAGGACCCAGAGCCCGTGGGCGATGCCTCCCTGTGCTGGCTCCTGTGCTGGAGCTGCCACTGACAGCTTTTTCTCATGGTGTCCTGGGACCCTTGCAAGAGGATAGCCATAAAGAAACCCAAGTGCTGCCTCCAACTTGCTGTTTTGACAGTGGTCTGCTGAGCCAAATGTCTCAATGAATTTGCCAGCAATGCAGAGCTGCTTGCCCAGCCCTGGTATATGTGGGACGTTTAGGCAGAATGGAGACTGGGTGATGTGGAGAAAATGGGCAAAATCCTTTTATCTGCTGTCCTCAGGGAATGTTCAAAGCCATGGAGGAAAAGTATGATGCGTGATTTAGGTGTTTGACATTCTTGCATCAGCATAATTTTCTCTATATAAATGTTCTAGTTTGAGAAAAACTACTTTGGTCTGGACCATCCAAATTAATTATTAATTAAAGTACCCTTGGAGGTCACAGTCATGGGCCACTGTGCTTGGAGCTGCACAAAAGGCTGTTGTCAATGCCAAGTCCAGCCGAGAATTTCATGAAGAAAATCTACACTCTTAAAATTAGCTAATCAATAGCATGGCTGAGGAAGCAGTTATTTCATTTGGATCACAACAATGCTGGCACATTGCACAGCAATGCCTGTGAAAGAAGTAGCATGCAACATTAAGTGATATAAGTGAATGTGCCATTAAAGAACCAAAGGGCTAATTTTTTCTGAATATGTCATTTAAAGAAAAAAAACCAAAACCATCTCATTTAAACTCATCCAAAAGCTGTTAAACCAATTTAACACATTGCTGTTTACATCTGTAAGATGTTGAGAGCTTATTTTATCCCCTCCTACCACTGTTCAAGGCTAATCAGAATATATTAATGCATGCACAGTATGAAACTCTCTTTTCCATTGCAATAAACTAGTAAAATGAACTTAGATCTTCTACATCCTTTGGTTACCAAAGACCTATTCTTTCTCTGGTTCAAAGCACAGAAAGCGGCTAAGAGATTGGAAGTGATGAAGGCCCAGGGAAGCACTGGATGACACAGGCTCCTGTTCATGGAAGTGAACTGCAAAAAAGCTAAATGGGAAAACAGTGGGAGCTAAAAACAAGCTTAAAATGACTCAGGCTGTCCTGAATAGGGAGGCTTTCCAAAATCTAGCCATCAGCAGGCTAGGGAAAAATTTTCTCCTGCTAAAATCAACCTGATTTGCCAAAGGGGAAAAATATCAGCCCAGTAAAAAAGCCATCAGTTATCTGCTACCAGTACAGCACCCCAGGGTTACCTCCTCCTGCAGAGCTCCAGAGCAAGGGCAGTGCGTGATACAGGCAGTGAATCAACATGCACTGATGAAACGCTTTGATATACAGCACACAAAGGGACTTTGCTTTATTTTGTTTGCTCTCCCTGCTTAGAAGGGGACAAGTAAACCAAGTGCGTTTCCATCTGTGGTTTTCCTTATCCAAGAGGCTAGGAGGGGGAAAATTTAGACAATGGCAGGAGAGACTGTAGAAAGCCTTAGGAGATAAAAATGAATGGGATACAGTGAAAGGAAGAGACAATGTAATGCAAAGGATCTGGGGATTTGCTTGATGCATATGGTTGGAAAATTGTTTTGTTTTTCTCAGCACTGAACGGATCCATGTTCCCTCCTGTAAAGGGAAAAAAAAAAAAAAGAAAAGAAAAAGTATGGTTTACCAAGGGTCAACAGATTTATGGTCAGCTTTAAATCAGTGCAACTTCACCTGGGAGCTTTAGTTTTGGATGTATTCAGGATAGGGAGTAAACATATGAATTATTCTGGTACAGCGGCAGTAAATAGTCCAGCGGTCTCAAACCAATTTCTGTGGTGCCATATCTCATAAAGCCTGATAAATCCAGCATGTGCAGCTGCTGAGGACTTTTGGCAGTAGAGAAAAGCCTATATACCAGCGAGTGTCTGTATACCACAGACTTACTGCCCACGTACAGGCCCTGGCAACTCGCTTTTATGATGCTGAGATATAGTTATGGCCTCAATCTCCTGTGTTTTGGGTAAGGGATGAGAGTAGTGCTGGGGGAGTGCAGAGCAACCATGAGTAAGCTTGCTGGGCTGTGTCTTACTGAATTCCCCAGGCTGGCAGGAAAGTGTTGTGTGTCTGGATCTCTCATTTACAAGTTCATCACATTTACAGCAGATCCAAAGATTTTGAGAGTTTGTTGCTAACTGACCTCTCAAAGTCCTCTTTCCTCTCCAGATGCAGTGGTTTGGATTCCCTGGATGAAAAGGAAGGTCTACCCAAGAGGGAAATGATCTCCTACTCACCAGATTTGGGGAATTTTAGAGATCTCACATGCATCTCTTCCCAGCCAAAAACCTCTCCACTCCATCACTCCCAAACATCAGTGTAAACATCTTTGCTAAAATCTGTCTTTTTATTCCTTAGTATTTGTAAATAAGATTCAGCTTTATATGGAAAACATCCCACAACTTTTTACTATGAAACACAAATGTGATCCTTTTCATAAAAAGCTGAATTTTATCTCAGGATAAAAAAACCCCAAAATGCCAGTCATTAACTGGTTCTTAATATTGGGGAAAACTATCATGGGGTTAGATAATGAGAAAAGCTATCTATGCAGCTGAAAGAGTGACTCTTGTGCCCACTACTAGGAATTAAAAACAGAATTAGAAAAACATTGTTGTGGATAATTTCAGCCCAGCTCTTGTGAATGATCATGTTTTCCCTAATTCTTCCTGGCAGAGTAGCATCCTTATTCATGCTGAAATCACTGGGAGCTACTCACCAGAAGAGGGTGGTTTAACGTGTTTAGGAGGCTTGGAGAGCTGTCTGAAAGCAGTCAATCAGTCTGCACTCTGATAGTCTGGTTCTGACTGTATGTTGTTTAAAAAGCAGAGGTAAATGTCGCCTGAGGAAATAAGAAGATTTGAGAGACAAATGTGACTATGGAAGGCCAGCTGTCAGTTATCCAAAATGTATTAAATCCTGGCAAACAAGTCTCCAAAATCACCTCCAACCAATTTTTTCCCTATTTTCTTTTCCTCCAACCACACACAATCTTTTTTCCATCAGGGCATCTACAAAGAGCTGAAGGTTTCAGTTCCCTGAACACCACCACCACGAGGTTGGATAGACCAGCCCCAACATCAAACAAAAGCCCACCAGTCCCACACCTTGTGTGGGACATATCGGTGCTGAACATTTGGTGTCTTGGGTAGCACTGCACCATACTGCACCAGAGCAAAACCACAAGACCTTCAGAAAACCAGCCCTGGAGACTTTTGTCTCAGTTATCTTGAGCTGTCCTGGACACTAGGGAGGTATGAGACCTGCTCCAGTGTGTAGCCACTTGCCTTTAAAATTATAAGGTGGAAAGCCATGGAAAAATGCCTTCCAAATCCAACCTAACTTTCCTCAGGTGAGTAAAATAGGGTTATCCTGTCTGCAGTATCTTTTACAGCTGAGGCTTTACTTGCTGAATGTGTTTCTGATGTGCTCTCCTCCTCAGGGCTGCTGGTTGCTGTATATATGTATGTGGTGGTGGCACTGTGCCAGAGCATTTTGGTTTCAGCAGCAGAGGTTGTCAGTTCAGCATTTGCTTGATATCACTCTTCGCTCAGGAGAACTCCTCTGTTTCCTCGTTTCCCTCGCGGCGATCGCTGTGCCTCTCCACGGTGCTCTTAGCACCATTTAAAGCATGCCAGTACATCCTATTTTTACACACTGAGAAATGGCAAACCTATAATGAAATGTGGGTAAGGAGGAGAGCAGTACAATAGGTGGTGCACAGTGTTCACTGCGCAGATGAGTATATAAATTGATTCTGTGTCTAACAGCCTGAGCCCTGCGATATTTTTGCAGCGTATCTCCTGGTTACAATTCAAGCACTAGAGCAGTCTATAGAGGCTTGTATAGATTTTCTTTGGGGGCTGCTTGTCTGAAATACATACCTCTGCAGCTCTAGCCTTTCAGAGCAGCCAACATCAGATGGAATTTTTTGGGCGTCTGACCTGGGAGAGAGCTCTCCGGGGCTGATGTGGCTGTACTCCACATGATATATCTGCTTATTTCCCTGGCAGTTGGTCCTAGCTGGTGTCTGATGTGGAAAAGTTCTTTTTTCAAGCTGTGGACTCGATGAAGGCAACAGCCAAAGGACCAGGGGGCTCCTGGCCCCAGCCAGAGAAAATGACCCTCCTGCATGGAGAATTGTGTGTTGGGAGAGAAAGATAAGATGTCTGATTGCCTGCTGATGAGCATCATGTGCAGGTCCCTCTGAAATTATTGCATCTCAGTCATTAGAGACAATGAGAAACCATCTCAAATTCACGTACAAGCAGTTATCTGACTAAAGATATTCAGGCTGACATTTATGAGGGCACTGCTATTTTGCATTAGGCAGGCAAAGGGCACCCAATGAAATATTTGGATCAGCCAGCACTATTTGGCTGCTTTCATAGTGTCACTGCCACATGGAAGGTGGGAAAGTTGGGGTACAGAAATCATTCTGTCTTTTGGCTTGTTTTTATCCTCTGTCCTTTTTTTCCCCTCAGTACTCTAAAACATCATTCTTCAAGTGCATCAAAGTCACCTGAATCCTCAGGGTGGCTTCACATGAAGGTCTGAAAGCCTGTGAGACAAATTCTTCAGGGAAGCAAGAAATGCCCATCCTATGCACTACTTTGGAAGTTGGGGTTCCCTCATAGCAACTAAGGCAGTGCTGAGGAGTCGTGGATATGTGCTACATGAGCAGCAAGAAAAAAATTCAATGTTCTGGGAGGAGAGTGGCATCAACCCTCTATCCATCCCTACAGATGCCCTTGTAGGTTGTGGTACATCTGCTGTGCACCCAGAAAGATGTAGTCCTGGAAGGTCTAAGAGTGATGCCATTGCACGGAGAATCACGCTCTTGCTTTTACACCCAGAAGGCAGAGAAGCAGAGCTCCCAATGCCTTTCCTCACTTCCAGTCTGTGGCTGCCAAGTGATGGATCACTTGGGCCAGTTTTCAGTCACGGCTGGTTTCCATACTCCAGACTTCGGGGCTGCAAAGCTGGAGGTGCCAAGGCCAGCTCCCAGCACAGACCTGTGGCCACCACGGCCCAGTGACCCCAGGACCAGCAGCAGCATGAAGCCCTGAGTGAAATGGGCCAAGCACGGCCAGGTCTGGCCAAAGCTGTTGGGATCTACAGAGTTGCACAGATCAGCCCCAGCTCCAGCCAGAATAACAAAGGCAATTTTTCTTAAATTTATCCTCTTCCCTGCCTGATGATGGGAACAGGCAGCAGTGAAAGCGCCTGTAGTTTTCAACTTTAAATGTTTGTAAAATGTTCTCTGACCTGGACAGAGCAGCTGAGGCTCGAGCACAAAGTGCAGTTCATGTTTCCGCTTCTACAAGCCAGATTTGCCCACTCCGGAGGCTGGACCTTGTGCCAGGTTAGGGCTGCTGAGCGCCTTCGCCTTTCTTCATCAGTGCTCAACAGCCTGTGAAGAGGAAAGGCTTTGTTTCAGTGGGAGCAGGTGTTTGATTACCTCGCCTCTCTCTTTTCATATTAAACATATCCCCGGTTCACCTCTCGAGGAGGGATAAACTTGTGCTTGCGAAAGCGGCGAGGGAAATCACTTGAAAGGCGACATTGGAGGTGGGCTGGCTGTGCTGATAGCTTGATGAAAGAAAAGAGCAAATGGATGAAAGAAAAGCGTTTAAAGTGTTTTCTGCTCACAGAGTGCAGCTCGGAGCGATGCTGCAAGCCAGCCCGTCTCTGCAGCAGGGCTGCCTGTCTCGCAGCAAGTCCCTTCCCCAGGCTACCTGGGGCTGGACCCTTGGAGTGTCACACAGAAAAGAGGAGAGATCCAGCCCTCTTCCCCATCCCCAGTGCTGGCTCCCCGCTCAGAGGCTGCGCCAGTGTCAGGTGCTCTGTCACCCCAGACAAAGGAGCCATGGCATCCCCTTGCAGGACAGCATCCAAGGACAGCAAAGGTGTCCCCAAAGGGAACATAAGATCCATTACTGCTGGCACCAGGCTGCAACCACGCAGCAGTGCCGTGCCCAGGCACAGCAGCTGAGGACTTGGCACCTGAGCTGCCCTTGGCCTGAACGCCAGGCTCAAGATGCCAGTGCCAAAAGGGATGGTGGGCTGGAAACAGAGAGTCACTCAGGGGACGGACATGTGGACTGACAATTGTGGGTGTAAAGGAAGAACCAGTGGTGACCCTGCCTGGTTTCAGTGTACCCCATGTGAACATCCATGCTCTCAACTTGGGCCCAATTAAGTGAACAAGCAGAGAACTGTTATCCAGGTTACAGCTTTCTTTCAAACAGAAATAGAGGGTGGCCATGCCTCAGTGAATAAAAGCCCATCGCTCCACTCTAACCATCTGTCAGGCTCCCTGCCATGGTGTCTGTGTGTTTGCTCAGGCATTGATAGGGAATTACCCACCTTATATCACGGCAGATTGTCTTCCACCTTCTCACTACTCCATTCCCCTGGAGAATATTTTGGACCTTTGCTTCCAGTGACTCAAATGCAGGTGCTGAATTATAGCCATGGAGAGTCAGGGATGGAGAATAAAGAAATTCTTGGGTGTCTTTGGATGAAGATGAGGTTGGAAGGAATTTGAGTCAGCTCTCCCAGAGTTTGCAGATACCAAGGCAGCACTGGGATCAAAAGAGTCATTATTCCCCTTGGCATAATGCTGGAGGATGTTATCTAGAGACTGATCCAGAGTATAGACTCATGGCTAAACTGGAAATGTTTGCCTGTTGGAAACATCTGCTGTTCTCCTCTGCTTTTCATATGATTTGCCAAAATATATTTCTTGTGCGTTCCCAGCTCAGAACAGCTTGTTATGAGGTTTAATTTGTGATGTGTGATCTTGTGACACATTGCTGCCTGATGATGTAGGATGTGGAGATGATGAAGGAGGACGACTGGAGTGTAAACGCACCAGAAAAAGTGCAGTGCCCAGCTTGGAAGCTGTACAAAGTATTTTCGTTAAGTGTTAGCTAGCTTTGCTGTTATTAGTCCTAGGAGCCAAAGAGAGGCAGAAAGTTAACGCAGCCAAAGATAAAAGATCTTTCAACAAATGTGCCTCAGAATTGAACATTCTGCTGAAATTTCCAAGGTTCCTCTGACCTCCTAATGTGATAAAGAGCAGTGTCCTACACTGAGATCTAAGCTCCTCACTCCACGTGTGGACATCTAAATACCCTCAGCCACTCCGCATGCCAGGAGTGGTGGGAATGCTCTCACTTCACCCCATCTCATTGAAGTTTCTCCAGGTTGGCCATCTCCGAGCCAGAGTGTGATTCGACCCATCCTGAGTCTGGGATCTGATATGGATAAGTTCAACCTATTTTGCTCTGATAATGCCACAGTGTCTCCTCTAACAAGGGAGGGAACACAGAAGAACAATTTGTCAAGATATGCAGTGTTTAGACAGGGAAAGTCCCCTCCATCCAAAGGGATCTGGAACTAGATGCTGATGTTCAGCTCTTTCAGCAAAAGAGAAGAGAATGCTCCAAAAATGTGTTTCTTGTTTTTTGATTGGTTGAATTTAAAGGTCAGATACTAGGCTTCAACATTACATTCCTGCTTTATATGAAAGTTGTGTATATGAATACTTTATAAAGGGCTAATGAGCAATTAATAGTTATTTCAAGAAATGGATAATCAAATATTATGGATTGTCATACAGTCAAACAGGTCGGTATGTTGCTTATGACCATAGCTGATTGCTACCAATAACACCTAGAGAGGTGTGGTTACAACCAGCTTTAACACGAGATATTTGTGTCTCTGCAACACTTATTAACCCTCTCTCCACTATTCTAAGAAATAGAAACCTCCTCTAAAGCATGCCCAGGATTAATGGGTTGTGATACAAACATAAGGCTGTGGGTTGTTGAGTAGCTCATTTGTAGCTCCAGAACTTGATTATAGATGAGCAGAAAGAAGTAGAGACAGATGAATGCAGGCTGCAAACAACGAACAACATCTGCTAACTGAACAGGGAAAGTGCCAGAAATGTACATCCAGAAATCCAGGAGTGATGGGGCTTTTTAATGTGTGCCTGGAGGATCCTAGAAATTCCTTCAAGGTTTAGTTGCACGTTTAGCTGTCTCTCGTACGTTTTCAAATTACAGCTTACAGAGCAGGTCATCCAACTAACCCAGATGGGTCTGTGCAAGAGAAATTTTTCCTTCATGATCTCAGCCTTGTTACTGTACAATCAGTTCTGCTTTTAAGTAGTGAAGAAGCTCTCTGAAAGTTGCCAGTTCTGGTTACAGCGTGAAACATCATAACCATAATGATTCTATGATTCTAACCTTGATTTACAGGCACTACAATTGTGTTCCTTACAGGCTGAGGTTTACTTGGTCCGAGAAGGCATTGGGCAAAGGGGGAAAAACAACCGTGCTGAAACCTCCTGGAAGGCACAGACCACTGGTACAAGACAGAAACTCAGCGACAGAATAGAGGCAAGGGCTTGCTCCACAACTGGGCTCCTGAAATGCAGCTGCTAGCACGAAATGCTGCAAAGAGCATTAACGCAGATGCTGCTTATTTGTCCTT
Source organism: Aegotheles bennettii (assembly GCA_013398125.1). Classification (NCBI taxonomy): domain Eukaryota; kingdom Metazoa; phylum Chordata; class Aves; order Caprimulgiformes; family Aegothelidae; genus Aegotheles; species Aegotheles bennettii. The sequence continues at coordinate 2,137,975 of VZRW01012057.1, forward strand.
GGAGCTGTGAGGATCGCTTGAGTGACGGCCGAGGCATTTCACACATCAGTAAGCACATTCTCCCCAGGTATTTCTGTTCGTCGTACATTTTGTTTGCTGACAGGTTTGTGGCAATATGCTCACTCCAGCTAAAAATTACACACGGGCTAACATAAGAGCAGACCTAATTTTCCTCACTTTTACACAGGTTTGGAATCAGCATAACTTCAATGACCCTCTACGTTTATACCAGAAATAGCAGTGAGGAAATCAGATTTAACCGAGTACAGAGCCATTCAGTGTAGCTACTGTAGGAAGGCAAAGACAGGCAGAGACATTTTTTCCACTCCTCCTGATCCTGGCACGGGCCCAAAGGCCAAATCTGCCACCAGTACGAAGCAGAACCACCTTCAGGCTGCTTGAAATGGCCTTGGTTCATAAAAGCTGCTGGAAAGGCTTATGGTACCTATGGTTTCTGCATCACCATGTGCACCCCCCTCCAAAACACGAGTAGAGCTGCTGCCCCAGTAGTGTACAAGCTGGTTTTGTTCCCCGTATGGCTGGTTTAAAGCCCATCCATGCCAGCCCAGCTATAAAGAGACATCACAAGCCATATTCTGTCCCAAAGAACATCAAAGGAAGGATTCACTGTTTTGAGGTCTCTGAATCAATTTTTTTCTGTCTTTTCTCATCTCCTCTCCTACCCGCTGAGTGTGAGATGCTTGAGTGTTAATGCAAATATTAACATTTTTCTCCAGAAGTGCCGACAGCCATATTCATACCTTGTCAATGGGTGCAGTGAGGGGGGGATGCCACTGGAAACTGTGCTCAGAGACAGTCCTGGGGACCTGGCACGAACCCCTTATGTCTGCGACCTTCAGAGGCAGCAGAAGCAGCTTCCCCTCCCTTTGCATTTCTTCGCTGGAAGGACAGCCCACAGAGAAAGGACAAGACAGGGGGGAGCTGAAGGTGGGAATTGGCTGCATTCCTGGAGGCATTTCAAACAATCTCAAGCAAACAGGAGAAAATGCTTTTCAGCAAATGAATACCCCTCAGGTGCTTGTGAAATAAAAACCCCATCTTTCTCTTGGTACAGGTACTGTCCTCAACACCAGCAGCCATGTTATTATTAGGGTGGGGTTTTTTTCTTAATTTTTTATAGCTGTGAACATTTGGTTTTTGTCCCCTTCTTTCACATGAATGTAGGTAATCTGGTAATAAGATGGGAATTCTTGTACAATTTTTAAATAGAGAAAAACACATGATTTATTTAACCCTTTCAGCTTCACTGTATCCTCTCAGTTGTGAAGAGGACAGGCTCTTCTCTAGAGCAAGATGAACCATGGGCCTCCCTGGTCTGAAGGGCTGCAGGACCACTTGTGCAGCAGTGGGTGGTCCCAAAGACGCTGAAGGATCACATATTTGTTTATAAAAACTGGCATGAATGGGAAGAAGAAAACACTAAGCCACCAAGGCAAGAAAGAAAAGGTGAACAATGGAAAGGAGGATGGACCTCTTCAGAGGCCTTTTAGTCCATCAGGCTGCCCCACAGCAGAAGTACTCTACCAGAACTACTAAAAAAAATTTCTCAAGTCCTTTGCCCAAAATCTCCCTGGGCAGTCAGTGCCAGCACTTAGTTACCCAAACAGAAAGCTCTTGATGGTGTCTCACCTCAGAGCTCATGGCATGGTCTCACCTCCAGAAGAGGAAGGCATTAGCAGATTAGATCCAAGTATAATACTGAACAAAATCTTAAATATCAGCACATTACACAGTCCATGCAGCAGCTCTGGGAAGGAGGAAGCATTTATAGTTTTCACAGAAAGAATTTAAAGGGGATAAGGTCGAGTATTAACTTCTGAAATAAGGGCTGTATTTCATATAATAACTTTCATTATCTGACACTGCTGACCTGAGATGTGTTAGTCAAGTGGATTTGTGGACTTCTAATCTGAATTGTTCTGCTTGTTATTACTCTGCTGTTACCAAACGACTCTTCTGTCAGCTGTGAAATGGAAAAGGCTCATTCCTGGTATTATTTCCTTTCCGAGCCTCCAGGAGCCTTTGGGACTCCAGGGAAGTCTGACCCAAAGACAGATGGAGTCCAAGCAAAGTTTTCCAGCAAAGAGAAAAGCCCTTCGTAGAAGACACCACAGCTTCACTTCCTTAATAGCAGCTGGTTTTGTGGCCGATGGTGACACAACTGGAGAACACCAGGGGAGGACTGGACTTTTCAATACTCAGAAACTGTACTTTTTGGTTTATTTCCACTTCTGTTTCTTTTCAGCATAGGAGAAGGTGCAGAGAGAAAAAAAGGCTGTCCCAAACCCCAGTTTCCTTAGTCTGCCTATGTGTGTCACTCTTGGAAGAGAGGGACTTTTTTGGCCCTTGGGGAGGGGTATGAACACTTTAACAAAATGATGCTAATCATACCCAGAACTCTTGTTTAAATTTGGTTACTTACTATGGGCAAACACTGCCACTTCATTGTAGTCATGTCAGGCAGGGCATCACTGGGTCCTCATCTAGCTTCACCGAAAAGACAGAGGATAATGACTTTTTACATTCTTTACCTTCTTCCCAAGCAGTTCACAACACACCACTGACTGCATCTCTTGGTAGAGTCTGGGATTTGTAATGCAAGGAATTGTACCACAATGCATTTTTCCAGAGGTTCATTTTTAAACACTTACTCAAATGAGAGATTCTTCTACTAATACATCAGTACAGCACAACAGAAAAGAAACAGAATTTAGAGAGCACACTATTTACTGCCTTGTTTTTCTTTCTCTCCCGAAAAGATGTAATAACATACAATAGTGCAACAGCAAGCTCCCACGTTTTAAAGTCTTTGCAATGCAACAAATCTTCATTGAATTTTTGCAAAGTTGTTTCTAAGTGAACTTGTTGTTAAGCTGCCTGAGTACCAAAGGTTGTTTTACTACCGTGTGGAATTTGGGAAGTCATCAATATTTAATCTGTGTTGATACTACACATTTGTTTTCACTGATATCTGATTGTTTTTGTGAAATAGGTTTGGCCTGTTTAAATTTTGCAACTTTCTGTAAACTAAATATAGAGTTTCATAACTTAACCAGGTGGTACTTTTAAGGATCTTATGCAGAAAAAAAGAGCATTTCACTATGAACATAGTGCAGCACTACAGAAAGCTTACACAAAATACTGCAATAGAATAAAAATATGGTTTTTTGAAAAGAAATAATTTGGATTATTTCCATGTGCCCACAGCCTAGCCGGGTTAACTGGGTTACTTTATTTCTGTCTAGGATATCATCACTGGTGTTTTTTATGTGATCTACTTGAAATTTATCTGTGTGCTCTCAAGCATTGGCTTTATACTGTCAGTTGTGCATTACAACAACATAATCCTAATCTGCATTAGCTCTGTTAATTCAAGAAAAAGAATGTTTGGAGCTGGTGTTGTTTGGATTCTTAGGTCCTTTCTATCTGTTTAACGAAGTCCTTTTGTTCTGTCAATTTATTCCATCATTAGAGTGCCTGAAGCCCTCAAAAATACTAATGCTCTTGTCAAGCCTGTGAGCTCAGCAATTCAGGGCTAGAAGGGTCTTGCAGGTCACACAGACGAGTTCCTTCTTACTGCAGTGGTCTCATACAACCATTTCCATGAACTGAACTGTCAGGGCACCTTTATTTCCTCAGCTGTAAAATGCAGATTATTGCATAAAGATTGCTCAAGTGCACACAATCTGCATCAGAGCTGCACAGTTAAGCCCAGATGTGCAGATTTTTCACCAGAAACCAACCTTTCCTCCCATGCATTTGGATGCGGAGGACTAGTTTAGACACAAGATGAAGACAGTTCTAAGAATAAAATTTTCTAATTTATTATTCTTTTGTTTAAAGGAAAATAGAAACCACTTCATTATAAAAGTCTGCATGGTTCAGCTTTCCTTCTGCTGCCTTCCTTCTTAGTCTTAATGCAGGGGAGTATCTGAGAAGCATACGCTTTGTTATTAGCAGAAGAGACAGGCTAAATTGGGATATGATTCATGCTTCCAATTTATGCCTTCTCTTCCTTTATTGTCAATGGCTAATGAGAGGTAATTGCAAAAGCTCGCAGAGGGAGGCACTTTGGAAGGAGAGAGAAGAATTAGAGAAGGTGCGATAAGGTTGTTTTTACTGTTGAGAGGCTTTTCATTCCATTGTTGGTCTGTTCATAACTTTCCAAAGTTGCTTCTGTCAGGGCTTGATGTAATTTCTGAAAGTTGGAAGTTGCTGGGGTGGATCAATACTTGTAACAGCACCCTGGCCATTGCTCAGGATGAGTCAGAAAGCATTTGCCTGTGCAATGAGCTGTTGTTGGGTCCTTGTACAGGCCTGGTTTTAGGATGAGATCTCTACTTTGGGGCAGGAGCAATACATTTTGATACTTCCTAAAGATTGTCCCAATATAATTACCTGGGCACAGTTCACTGTGGGCACAAAATGGCATCTATAGATGAAAGCCCTGCACCTCTTGTTTTCATGAAAGAACTAGCAGGGTTGGGTACCCAAAGAAAGCTTGGAAGTCAACAGCTATTTCCCAGCATTAGGCTCCAGATTTCATTGTATTACACTTTTCCTGGGTTGATAATATTTGTTATTAAAAGGCTTTTGTTGGGAACAGAGGCTGGGTTCATTACATGCCTGTGAGGCAGTCTGAGATTGCTCACCAAGAGTCAGTAGAGTGTTGACAGACATCATTTTTCATCCTTTACCATTCCTTTTACCCAAAGACCTCCCTAAGTGGGAGCTGGGGACCCCTGTGCAGACCATTTCCAGGTGACACAGCTTAAGTCTTCAGACAGCTCACAGGAGCATTGGCCTGTGAAATCTCAGTATTCATCAACTCCCTCTGCCACATTCATCACTCTTCTCTCCTTGGTTGAGAACAGAAGGGGATAAGTGTTGAGGACAGGCTCCAATTCCCCCAATCCCTCACTGCACTGCAATGTTGCATTCAGTTATGTAAAAGAGTTAGAGGATACTTCTGTGTGTTCTGGTGGTTTCTGGAATTTAAATGATGAAATATCATCACTGCAGGGAAAAAAAATTAAATGATGTGACCAGTCCCAGTCAGCTGGCAGCTTTGGAAGCTCATACAGCCATGCTGTGGTACCTCACCATGTGAATGCTGCAGCTCCGTGTTGTGTTATAGCTGCACAAAGGGCTGATGTCTCCTTTGACGTGTGATAAGCCAACCATTAGTCTGATAAGCCATAGATAGCTAAACCCAGAACTAAGTACTGTAAAGAGCAACCACTGATCAGTGATAAAAACACTCACATTGCAGTCAAATTCTCTGATTAAAATGGTCTTTCTTAGTTGCCTGGTACCAAAAGTAATATTTCAGCATAGTATGTCACATCCATCTCACAAGACTACTCAAACACTCTTCTGCCCCAACCCTTTGCACCTCAGTTCATGAAGACCGTGGCCAGTTGTGTGGATGGATTTGGTCTCATTATCTCCACGTATTTGTTTGTCTCTCTGGCTCCATCTATCGTCTCTCATCTCAGACCTGAATTGCCAGCTCTGGGACACGGACTGCCCGTTGAGTACAGGCCTGATGCATCACGGCAGGAGCTTTAGGCACCGGGGAGATGTGAATAATAAATAAACGGAAAGTGAAATACAACTTTCATCCAGTATAATCCAGTAGAGCAAAATGGGGTTCCCAGGGAATGGCAATATATTTTTTTTCCAGATCATTAGCTGATGCAAAGGAAAGCGAGAACATTCATTAGCCTCCCTCAGAATCACCTTAAAAAGAATGAATATTCACCACTATAAATAAGACTGTTTCAATTAAGTCTGCACATAAAAATGCTCCATGGTGTCACAGAAAGCTGTGCTGTTCAAAAAGAAGTGCCTAGTTGAAAGTACGCAAGGCTGGATTTGAGGACAAATTCAAGTGTCTCACTTCCACTGTGTCACAGTTAATCACCGAAAGCTACGATGTTTTCATCTTATCTGAACGTCAGCCCTCAAGTAGAGATGCAGAAGAAATCTTGGGCTTGTTTTTTTCTGCCTGTTAATGACAATTAGGTACCACAACTGCTTTCCTGTTCAACTTCAGATAATCTACTGTGTTGGTAACAGGGTTTGTGTTTCCCTGAGTATCACTAACAAAGAGTAGTCACGGTACAGAGCTGCTCATTACAGCCTCCATGGAACATCACCCTGACATGGGACAGTGACCAGCCACCCTGTCCTGCTCCACAGAGCAATGTCCTTGCCCTGTATCTCGGGAGCCTGCTTTTGGTGACTGTCCCACAGACTGTCAGCTAATGGGAACCATGGTTTGAACCTGTACAGCTGTGGTCATGTTCTTCTGTAAATGACATAATTTACTGAAAATTCAAAGGAAAATAACGTGAAAACAATGACTCGAAAGTTGAACATTTGCTGCAGGAAAACAAAGGATAAACAACAATTTCATAAATGGGAATAAGTTGGTGAACAATCTCTCCCAGTATACCTTTTCATTCCTATTCATTGAGAGAGCTGTGATGTGCAAGCACTGTTCTTCAATGGATTTTCACCCCTTCAAGGACAGATACATAGAGCCCCATCGCTTCATTTTCACATATGTGAATTTATCCTTTGTAATAATACTCATCCTATTAAGAAGAACTCTAGAGTAGCTTATTAAATACCACTGGAAAACACGACACCAGCAATTATAGGGAATCAATAAAGATATTTGCTGGAGTCAATAACCTAAATTACCAACAAAAAAGTGGCCAGTATGAGCAGTTCATCTATACTTCTCTGGGATAAAAATCAGACTCTGCATCTAAATACGGTATCAATGGCAACAGTAAATGGTTCCGAAAAGGATTTCGCCTGTTGCAAGACTGCTGTAATGCAGACAATTGGCAATCTACTCTGAAATTACAAATTAAATTCAGTTCATTCAATTCAAATAACCTCAGGAAAAGCTGTATCAAAACTGGAAACCATGATAGCTGTGTCACCCCAAGTAACAAGTACAATCAGGCTTTGAGAGGAACACCTACTATTAAGTCAAAGAGAGTAATCTATGGGCAGTCATGGTTCAGACATCCTGGTTAACGTTAATTAAAATTCTGATGATCAGCTGGTTATGGAAGGGACAAAACTTTTAAAGAATTTAGGCAAGTGCAAAAGGCTGGAGATAGGATAATAATTAGGAATAATATCTCTTGTTAAATTTAATTCCTCTGGCCTTGAAATTACCATGACAGATTTCAAATTTAGTGGCAGTTTTCCAGTCACTAAAAAAAAGCTTAATTATATAGTTAAAGACTTTGGGAGAACTGATTCAGATAAAGCTACACAGGGTCCCTACCGAATGTGTGGTACACTTGAACGGACTCAGATAAAGGAGGAATAGATACGAACTTGTTCAAGAAGCTTAGGACATCACATACCTGAGCGTTTTTTTTGAGACACTAAAAAAGTTTGGATAACTTTTTAACTTTCTCTTTTAATTAATAACAATCACTCTCATTCAATTTGCCTTTCTTCTTCTTGATTTCAGCTGGGACTAAAAGAAAGACAGAGATAAAGCAGCCAAAACTCTGAATAGTGCTGATACTAACAGAACTTCTTAATCATTGGAATTGGCCTATCTCTAGAGCCCAGCCGAGACATCTAGAAAGACAAGCAAAGTTCAAATCTGCAAGCTATTCCTCTGAGTTACAGGACACCTTGTAAAAATCATCACTGTATTCTATTAACTGCTGTTAGTTTAGGAGAAAATATACGGTACTTAAGAAAATGTCAGATCCCGGAGTTCTGTCAAATGGAAGAAATATTTATTCTAATACGCAGTTCGTGACAAAGCTCTTTGGGGTTTTCAGGGCCAGGGAACATCCTGAATGATGGATGGATCAGCAAGATGATTAATAGCCTGAAATACAGATGCAGAACAGTCTCTTCTCGTGGAATCAAAGTATAGAAGATAGATGTTAATATTATTTTAAAGCCACCTTCATTGAATTCTGCCATATCTATGTAATACACTTATATGATCTCATTGCCAGGTTAACTGAACACTTTACAGTTTTAAAGACATTTATTCTCCCAAGAGCCCCATGAAGTAGGAAAACACAGTTGTCCCATTATATAGATTTGGAGCTGTGGCACAGAGGTGCAACACGACACGTGGCGAAGCAGGGAGTTGAACACAGCTTTCCTAAATCCCAGCTTGTCACCCTAACTACTGTTCCTACATACTCTTTACATCAAAATGACTGGTTAAGCCAGAGTCCCTGCACTGTGTTTCCTTCTGTACACATTAATCTCACAGCACCTTAGCAAGCCTACAAGAGTGCTACATCAAGAGGATAGAGCGGGTCCGTGAAGGAAGTGATCCATTTGTTACAGTTTCTTGTTCATGACTAAATTGATCATATGCTTTAGGATCCACTGGCAAAGAGTAAACTGTTCCCAGAGGTAATCTTTCAACAGATAAGAGCAGGACACAATACCTTACAAGAGTACAAATGAGCTCTCAGAAATTATAGAAGCTGATACAGCCTGCACTCAATGAGCAGAAAACTTTCATAATTCAGAAGTTAAATTAAAAAAGGATTCAAATTAAACAAAACAAAAAACCTCAAATAACCCAAGGTTGGTTATGTGTGAACTGCTTAGAACAGCAAAAATCCCCAAAGTGCTTGTTCTGATATCACTGAGCACAGAGGAGCCCTGGGAACCCCACAGCTGCTGACCACTGCAAGGAGGACACAGACTCCCTCAAATTGGTGGATCATGTTCCAGAGGAGATAATTATCCAAGACAATTTCTTCTGACTGCCACCATCCCCTCAAGCTTTGAGCCTTATGGGTTTCTATGCCTGTGGGCATTGGAAAGGGGCAAACAGTTGCCCTTAAATGACCTCTGGACCCCATGGTCTAAGAGGTGCCATTTCTGAGCATCTTAGTGCACTTTAGGAAAACAAGAATGGGAACATCCCAGAGGCTCTCATCCATCTCCAAGTGGGACCAACTTCACTTACATCATTCCTGAAGGACCTTTGTGCTGTGCTGTGTGGTTGCACATTCTCAGCTGATTTTCTTTCCCAACTTTTCAACAGCATTTGAATTGGTGCTCAATCACAGTGCAGTTGTTTTATGAAAGTTTCTATGCATCTTCTCTCCACCTTAGACTACCGCAAGACACTCAGCTGCAGACTATTCTTAGCTTCGAGCTGTTTTAAGCTTGCTTAAAAATTAACACCTCACTGGAGTCTAAACTTAATTTTTCCTAATACGGGTGTGAATCCACCATCTGGAGCTTGGCGTAACCACACACCCATCCATTTTTAGGCAACAGATGAAATGTAGAAGTATTGCCAACATGCTGCTACACAAATAGCTTTGTCTTTCCTCCTGGATGATACAAACATATCACAAACACGTACTGCAACATATCCTCTCTTCGTGCTAGCTCTGTCAGTACAGATTCATTTCATCATGCATGGAAATTGAAGAATTATTCCAGTTACATGCTCCTAATTGCAACCCCCTTTCTCTTCTAGGCTCTCTCTCTTCTGTGACCTTTTCTAATAAGTCACATTTGAATTTGAGGTTATAAAGCCCTTGGAGAAAATTAATATGGCCTAACCATCTCATTTCCCAAGGCTGAATCTTCGTGTCTTCATTAATCTCACAGCAACTCCTGCCATGTGAAGCTGGAGATGTTCCTGAGATGTGATAACTGAAGGAAGAGGCAGCAGAAATGATGGGTTTCTGCGCCTCCTTTGTCTGACTGCAGTCAGAATCGGGTTGCCAGATTTAAAGCCTTTAAAATGTGGAATAGACCATGGATGGACATGACACCATGAGAGGTGGGAAGGAGGAAAGAAACCCCAGGCAAGGAGGGCACATGAGCCAAGGAGGAACAGAGGGGTTGGTGAGGAGTCCTACCTGTCCAATGGTCCAATGAGGCTTTTAGATGGTAGCATTGCCTATTGCCAACCTTATGTAGCAGACTGGAACTATTTCTGCATGTTGCTTCTGCTGAAAGCTTTGTCCCAGTAATACCATTTTAATAAGGGGCACAGGATTTGTGAATGTACTGCAGGAAATCCCACGTTATATGGGACAGCTGGTGTCGCAGCGTGTGAGAGACTGGAGCCAACATGCTGTTTTCCCACCTGAAAGCGTGTTCCATCTCCTTTATAAGACACCTGTGGCAAATTCACCCATAACAGAAGCCTTTTCTACTCCCTGAAAGATGAAGGTCCCAGTCTGTGCTTTTATATCTTTCTAATAAAATTGCTGAACCTTGTGGTCCTCTCTTTTTATTGCAGAGCTTAGCCTTCCCATACCCCGTATTTCCTCTCATAGTTAAACAAAAAAGTCTTCATTTATCTGCTCTGATGCCTCCACTTTGTTAAGAAACCACAGTACCCAATATATTTTACACAGTCCTCGTATATTTTTCTAGTAACAAAGTTTTCAGTCAGAAATCAGTGTATGATATGGGGATGCCAGGAGTGTGAGATCCCAGCCTGATCCGAGCCTTTCCACTACTACGGGGGTAAAGAGATTTCCTAAGTTCTCTGTGCCAGGGGTAACGTTAATCATTAGGAAATAAAAGTAAAGGCTGAACTAAGTGTTAATGAATATGCACAGTCTGCGTCTCTGCAAAACTATAATAACATATTCTGGGCTCATGATTAATTATGGGCATACCAAGAGACTTCTCACCCTCTAATATAAAGGGAAACTAAAGCTAAAGCAGTTTAATTCAGGAAAAGAGTAGTAAGGATATGATGTAGCTCACATTAAATATAGACATTGACTCTTTTGCTTTGCCACTGTTCAACACAACACAGAAATCAGAGCCTTTTTCCAGCAGGGATATGTGCACACGTGTGGTAATAGTAATAGTAAAACAATAGTAAAAACAATACAAGCTCCTGAGAAACAGTTAACTCTCTAGGTTTCTTGTATGTACAACTGTAAAAGTTAGCTTATTGTAACATTTGCCTAAAATTCAGTAGCTCTAGGAATTATTTTTCCTTGTTGCTGTGAATAGAGACAGATTGATGCTCTGCCTTGCCACCAGATCAGCCCCACACTCCGGACTAGCAGGGTTTGGAGTAGTTGCACAAATAATCAAACAATTCACTGAACATCAAACATGAGTGGCAGTTCCTAATTGTTATCACTTGCTTTCATGCCTCTGACTCACTCCTGAATTTTTGTTTTTAAACAATATAGTTCATCTCTAGTGGAGTGGCAAGGACTTACAGGAAAAAAAAAGAAGCACTTTTGGCCATATTTGAAGGCTTTGTGGCTGGAACACGTTCACAAAGACCAGGGGCTAAATTGCCATTTGTAAACAGTTCAGGAGAGGAAGAAAAACATGAAACAGAAATATGAACTCCCTTTGATGAAACAAATCTTAGGTCCCTGCTTTCTGCTGCACTAAAACCCAGCTATTCAAGACAGATGCTGGTGGAGTTATCCTGCAGCCTCTTTATAGAAAAATACTTGTAAGTGTAATAACAGCATGATTTTAATATTGACATATTTATACCAGAGAGCACAAGCATGAGAGTTTTTCAGCATGAGCTTGTAAGTAATTTAAAAAAAAATAAAAGGTTGAAACATTATGCCGCCTCACTGCTACATATTCTGAATGTGCAGCAGTTTGTGGACAAGCTGCTTTAGAGTGCTATTAAATGAACATTTCCAATCTATTTGCTTCCCCCCCTTGCTGGTACAGAAAGTTCTGTTGAAGTCATGAATCCAGCTACTCCAGCTTCAGAGAGAGAGCTAAATCCTCACTGACACATCACTAAATAAAACCTGAACCTACAAGGACTGAAAACAAGAGCCTGATCCCACCAGGGAGAATAATTTGACTTTCTGGATGCCTAGAGCCTGAAGAGCCCTAAAGCTTCAATCCCCCCTTGCCCAGCACCCATCCCTGCCCCAGTATAGCACAATTGCTATTACAGGACGAAAAAGAGGAGGCCAGCAGAGCCCAGAGAGGTGACAGCAGGAGCCACCATCCCTACAGCAGGATCTAAACAGAGTCATCTTTGCCCAAAGCAGAGCGGTACCATTTTGGCCAGAGCACACGCTACATGGACCTGACAAGCCTGAAAGTGTTGAAAAGTGCAAGAGCAGCATCCTGTAGCACGACCCATCACCAACCTCTTCTCTTCCTACATCACCCCCACGAGCACACAGCCTCCTGACCTCCCTTCCCTTCTAAAGCCCTGAATTTGCCCAGACTCAGCTTTGCCGTATTAGCTCTCAGCTGGTAGCATTTCCCTGAACTGCCTTTGAACCTTGACGAGGCATTAACCTCTGAAATCCCAGGCTTTGCCTGGCTCAGCAGGGTTGTCCAAGGCCACTCCTGAGTGAGATGGGGAAGCCTGGACAGCAGGTAAAGTGCTGCAAACACCCTGCACACAGGGACAATGTGGAGCATTCCTAGGGCAGGATATGTTCCTCTGTCTTCTCCTTTTGCTTGCTCCACAAACAGTAGAGAAATTGGTGGCAGAGGGAGACTGGTGCCCTATGGAGTGTGTTTGCACACACTAGGAGGGTGACAGCACTCACTTGCCGAGGTGCTGACCTGGCCCTCTAAACTCTGCAGGACCATGGCTGCTGTAGTGCTTGGGAAACAGAGCTGCTCCTTATTGAGCAGAGAAGTTTAGCTTCACCTGCTATATTACAAAGCTAGGCATAGAAGTGTTTGGGAACTTATGGGGTCTCTCTTGATGGGGTGCATTTTGTCCTTTAAAAATGCAGAAATTATAGAAAATAAAACCTGTAGAAATCGAGTGTATCAGCTGAAGTATGAAGCTGTAATCTATGTTCTTATTTAGCTCTAATTTTATGCCTGCTGGTATTCACTTATACAGAACTTCCGGAAACATTTATAGCTCTCTTAATTATCCTTTTTTCCTATTAATTTCTCTTATGTTCGATAAATGACCCTAATGCCTGTTGGTTTAAGGCTTCCTTACAAAGTTTTTTCCCCTGCTTTTCCATAAGCCAGATATTTTAATTTCTTATACTATGCCTCATTTGCTAGTAACAATGATGTGTTTTCCCTTTCCCCATGTATTTATTTTTACTGAGAGATGCAGCCATTCATCACATTCAAATGAAGAATTATTACTTAGCTATTATTATTATTGCTAGTGATGGTATGTAAACAACTACAATGATGTGTGGGCTTGTGTAGGAGCAAAGACCACGATAAAGATGTTGCCTTAGGGGGAACGAATGAGGAAAATGTGCAAAGATTTAACTAGTGCACCCTCAGCTTGCTGGTGTTGTTTTCTTTAACTGCTCTCTTCAGCCCCATGGCCTATTTCTTTTGGTCTTGTTCTCCCACTATATTGGATTGAGAGCAACTGAACAATGTGGAGCCCTCCCCAAATACAGCGAGGCGTCACTGCCACAAAAAGGACATGTGCCAAGGCACTTGGGAACCTGAATGATGTGGGAAAAGATAGTGGGTTTAGATAATGATGTTTTAAATATGGATGGGTGTGTGTGTGTGATGAGGAAGGGGTAGTTTTAAGCATGTGGGAAAGAGAAGAAGAGGAGCAGCAGATATATTGCAGAGATGACAGCCCAAGCAAGGCTGCAGGACAGCCTGGAACAAAGCTTTCAGAGACCACTGCGGGGCCAGTTTGAGTGCTGTGCCTAGGAACAGACCCTTCTTACTTTGGTTTCCTTCTCTGAGAAATGCATCTTTTTCATATATATTCCTAACAAATAAACAGGCTTACACCAAAGGTATGAGGCTCTGATGTTCCTTTCTCTCCTAACTGGGAGCAACCAGCAATAAATCATGTATTTGCTCAGCTGCTCCGAGGCAGTTACACTGCTTCCAGGCTAGACTTTGGCTAGTAAGCGCGTAGAAAAAAGCCCTGTGCTAATTTTAAGGTCTTTAGTTGTGTTTGCAGGCAAAGAAAAATGAGCAGAAAATAGGGAGGTAGCATGGAGAGAGCCAGAACTTAATGGAAAAAACCCAGCTCTTTGGCAGACCCATAAAGAAAATTCAGACTAATGAAGAAAGTTCAGTCTCTTTATTCTGTGCTGCCAGAAATCTACTGCCCTAAAAATAAAGGCAGTTTGCTTTAGGAAGATCTGCCTTGAAGATGATAAATTTTCAGGTTCATGTATTAGCCTGCCTTCCCTTCTCAGGTGTAGGAGTGTGAGCAGAAGAAAGAGGCATCAGCCCGGTCATCCTTTGTCCCTCAGCTTCTGGCTGCTGCAGGATCAGTACCAAGAGACCAGCCTGAGCTGACAAAGCTCTCTAGGGAAGGGATGTTGATAAATATGGGACAAACAATGAGTATTTTTTGGAATAGGTGTTCTTCAGAAGTGTGCAACTTTGGTCATAGGTTTCCCAAGTCCATTGCGAAGAGCTTCTCTTGGTCTCAGCTCCTAACACCCAGCTCCAGGACAGACCCAGCTGCACAGTTCCCCAAAGTCACTGTGATCTTTCTGAGAGCTGGCTTCCCACCTGAAGATGCAGGCTCAGTGCCATTGAAGCCTTGATACATTTTTTCAGTATATTCCTTAATGCTAACCCATTCCTGGTTCTGCCTGAGTTTCCTTTCTATGGTTCTCTTTCTAAAAGCTTGTGAGGTTTTTTTTTTAATGCAGATAACTTTCAACAGTGAGCCTTGTGAGCAAACTAACAGGAGGAAAATCCACTTAGGATCTCTAAAGAGCTTATCTAGCAGTTTTTACAAAGAACTGACAAAACTGGAGAAATAACTTAAAACATATTTTATGAATTCAGAAGCCTGTTCTGAGATAAATGTTTTCGCCTTTCTTCTGCAAAAAGAGAGGTGAGAGTGAAAGAAAGATGAAGAAATGAAAAAATCATCCATGTTGGGGATATGGCAGATATCACTAACCAAACACTTTCAAGCTTTAATGTATACCAGAGCCCAGAAAGCTTTCATATTTATTACAGCTATTTCGCATTCCTTACTGTATTTTGAAAGAGCTTCCCCAGTTTAAAACACCATTCAGATCTTCTGTCACTTTTGTTCCCAATTGCCTCTGACCAGCTAGAATAACGTATGTAAAATAATGTGTTCCATGTGCAATTCCTGTGTGCCACCAAGGCACAGAAGAGGTCCAAGGTTTTTAATAACACTAACAATCCTTGTGTTTGGATCTCTGACCCACTCAGTGTGGGATAACAAAGCCATTCTGATTAAACTCCCCCCATGCCTTTTCCCAACCTGAATGACAGCCCTCACATACATTTAAAATGGGAGATGATACACTGTGGGAGCACGCTCTGCGAGTTTAGGTTGAGCTGGAGGTAAGATTATGGTAGAAATTTCACATCTTCACACAGTTGCCCAGCCATAATCATCTACCCCATGCGGAAGACTAATGACAAGTTCTTAGAAAACTTCACCAGCACCATAAACAAATGTTTAAATTGTGCTGAACGTGAAAGGAAGACATTGACAGCAAAGCCAGGTTGCACCCACTGATATTAAGTCTCCATGGCTGGGGTGGGGGGGCAAGCAGCCACTGCTTCTTGCTGCAAACTCCAAGTGCAAACAGCAAAATGCAGAGCAATGAGGTGAGAAAAACTGTGGGATCCAGATGAAGGGAGTTGGGGACACAGATCTGTTCTTGTCTGATAAACATACCCTCATTTTAGGGGGGTATTGCCCTGGTTTGAGGATATTTAATATAATATTCCCCCCATTCTTCTACTGTAATTTTGCTGCTTTTATACGGCTTTTTGCCACTGGTTCATGTTTTATAACTCTCCACCCCTTCCTCCTAAAAAGACCTTTCTCAGCTTGTTTGTTTGCTTGTTCCCTTCCACAAAATCCTTCAACAAAATCACAGTCTGTCAAAAACAAGGCGCCTGCATTTCTGAGCCCTCGCTGCTTCTCCGGGTAATTTATGAAAATGGAAGAGCCTGTTTCAGGCATAATCCAATTTGTTCCCTCTCGGCATCATAAGCACATTTGGAGCCAGATAAGACAATTATCACATGGATCTTTAATACCTGCAATTTATAGCTAAAAGGTTTATTCTGATAACTTTGTTTTCAAGTGTCATGTGCTTAAAGCACAGCCACGGGGTCTCTGCAGCAGTGAGACAGCAAAACTGTTCCTACGGCAGTTCACCTGACACATCCATGCAATATCACTGTGGAGAATGATTTTGGGGAGAAGAGATACTCAGAGCAGCAATGTAAGAGCACAGATTTCAGGGGGAAGGGGCACGGGTCAGGCAGAAGGCAGGGAAGACCCCTCACTGGGTGGATGCATGTAGCTCCCCGTGAGATGGTACCAAGGTGCTCCACCACCTTCGACATGGAGGAGGATTTCAGCAAGCACCCAGAGAGAGAGGAATGCTACTGATAAGTGTTTTCCTAATCCCTTAATTTTCAGTTACCAAACATGACTTGCATGTGTAACCTCCAGTGCCTTGCAGAGCAGGAGCCCACAGTTTAACAGCGACATTCAAGGCTGAGCACCTAAAGGTCAATATTTTCAAAAGAGCTCAGTGAAGTTGCTAGCAAGCCTGCAAACATTTGCTTTTTAACACTATGCATGAATACTGATATCACAATATGTAGTTGCTCATTAGAAAAAGAATCTGATTTCTAATTGAATTACTAGGTTTTTATCATTGTTTATGCAGAACTGAAATATTCTAATTGCTTCATGATAAGAAATGAAGATAGGAACTTGTGATTTCATCATGTGAAATGATCTGTAACAGTGTCTATTTTCAAAAGATAAGGTCTGGCCTGATAAAGAATTAGCTTGTTTCATTTACATTAGCAGAACCAACAGATAGCATAAGAGGTAGCCAGGAGTATCTGGAAAGAGCTAACATCAGGCACTTTTTAGTTCAATTTAATGTGCAAGCTTTGAGCACTGAGTGTTTGCATCTGGTCAACAGTGAAAAATCAAATATACTATGACCACGCACTGTGGATTTGCGAATTAAAAAGTGATACAATTTTGTAAGGCAAAAATTGATTTTACAATATTTATAATTCTTTAAGTTACCACAACAGTGCCAGAGCCACACTACTTCTCATAGCTATGCATCTAGGGCACTACCCTACTTTCTTATCAATCCAAACATAAGAATATTCTATAACAGTTACAAGTTAAGACTCTTTGATGTGCATGTGATTCTTTGGTGAATTTTACTAGTAACATCTTATATCTAACACTATTTTAGCTATCTCTTGATACATCCAAGCCATCAGAATACTGCAGCTCAGAAGGTCTGTGGTGCATTTCTTTAGGGACTTCATTAGTGGAAAATATCCTGACTCAGTACATGGGCTACTTTTGATGCATCATTCATACATAAAATATTCAACTCTACATCACAGCGTTAGGGGGGTGGGGGGGTGTTTTGCGTTGCTATTTATAATAGTTACCCAAACAGTGTTCTAAAATTAAAAGGTATTATTTGCATATGTATAACATTAACTAAAAACTTTCAAACAATAAAAACCTTGCTATCAGCTGATGCCCACATGACCAATTAGCTTTTTCTCCATAGATGATTTGACATGCAAATTTACCCAGGGGGTTTGAACTAGGGTGAACTGTCTGATCTGTACCTGAATCCAGAGAATACGAGTCTGGGGGAAGTGAGGGAAGCCAGGCTGCAGTAGTGCACAGGGGGATGAGAGGAGAGTGGGGATGCTTTGAAGGAAAGAGGACTTGGGATAGGAGAGGCAAGGGCTGAGCTGCTCAGGGGGTGGTGCTTCTCCCCTGTGCCTTTGCCTTTTCGAATGAACTGCAGCAGCAGCCAAAGCAGATAAAGTCCTCATGTTAGCCTGCTCACCCCAGGGGGAATTGCTCACATTTAGCCAGAAAGCAGTCTCAAGGAGTATATGATGAAATGGAAATTTTACCTATTCAGGAAGATGGCATTTGGTCCTAAGACAGGAAGAGATTATCCTTCTCTTCTTATTTATACCTTGAGGAGCTGACAGCTCTTCTAAAAGCAGACTGAGGGTTTTCAGACAGTCTGTGGTTAAAAATTAGTCACTGAAACTAATAGGCTGGTTTTGTCTCATAATTATATTTGACATGATGCTCTTAACTCTTTTCTGAAACATCATCCCACACCAAATGGAGTCAGGATGACATAAGTTTGTCTGCAGCAACAGACATCAACCATGCCCTGATATGAGGTATCACAGCTGTGGCTCTGCCCAGCTCCCTTTGGAACATACACAGAGGCCCCAGCTCAATGGACACAGCCCCCTGGGTGTGGCAGCTGAGGTGTCCAGGCTGGTGCATACGGATGGAGCCAAGCCACACCAAGGAAGGGCTTGCTTTCCTCTGCAGCCCTGCTGGCAGTGCAGGAGGCTGTGCAGACCTTTCCTTCTCCCCTTGCCACAGCCCAGGGCTCTGAGCAAGCATGTTTTCATCGCAGGAGTCAAGCAGGCACCAACCTCCTGCTAGCAGAAGGAAAAATAGAGGGTTGAAACTCAAGTCCCTTTAGTTACGAGTCATTTAGGAAGTGCAGGTTTTAAGTTTTTTTTGCCCAAGCTGCTGGAGCAGTGACCTTCAAGGTATTGCCTTAACAACTTGTGCTTTTTAATAAAGCACAGTCTGGTGGAAGGGAGTTAATCTACACGGGTTTTCATTCTTCGAGCTCTGTCATCAGTGCACCAGCCTTGCTTATTGAATTCCCCTGTCAATAGAGCAACCAACTGCAGCACATTCACATCCAAGTGCCCAGATGAAGCACCTGTTTCGAGTTACTTGAGGATTAATTTCTCTTTTCCACTTAGTTCCCTTTCTTTTTCTGTTTTTGGCTTCTGGTTCTCCTGGCACAGACACAAATACAAGGAGGTCCAGTTGGGGATTCAGCCACCTTACACAGCCCTTTTATTTGCTTAGTGCCTGCTCTTTATTTGCCTTGCTCTGCTCTTTCAGATGCCTCTTGCTTATCAAGAGCCCAGTTCAAACCAATCTGTGCAATCTAATGCAAGCCAACATGAATTTTTTTGGTAGAATTGCCAGCACGAAAAAGGAAAATACCCATATTCCAAGCAGGTCTTTTAGTCTTACCAGGTTCTGCCATCAGATGTAGTATCATCCAGGGAAAATGTTTGAGCATGAGGATGTTAAAGAACCAAGTAGATGCCCCGAAGCCATCCCTTCACCTTGGCCACGTAGGCATATGGATGCTTAGTTACCTCCCAGACTGTCACTACAGCTTTTGGCAGTGCCAAATGCCCAGGTTGCAGGTTGACTCAGAAACCTTGATTTTGTTTCTCCAGCATTTTTGCTGGGATAGAGCAAAGGATGAAATCTTTTTGAGCATCTAGGGATGGTTGCTACAGGTTAATTAACGCTTCAGCAGTGGTGGTATATAAGGGAGAGTTATGCATGTTTAAGGTGATTCATGCCGCCTCACTGGATTTGAGTCTAATGGGAAACTTATTTCACTGTATTTATGGGTAACATCCACACATATCCTAGATATCTCTTCAGGGAGCCTTCTCTCCACGGCCATCCAATTCCTATGAAGAAATATGGACTCCTTCGTACCCATCTCGGCTGTAAATCTGCAATTAAGGGAACGGTCCATTTACTCCTCTGGGATGCTGAGACGCTGCTAACTCGTGGCTCCATCAGGCTGGTCCCCCCAGCCACCAAGCCCTTTCCTCGCCTGCCCTGCTGCATCCCCCCAGCCTGCTGTCCCCATCCAGAGCAAAGAAATGATTTCACAGGGGAGCTGCATCCCCTCAGGCTGACTTTGCAGCTCTTTTACTTTTTCCCACTTCTCAGAGCCCTTGGAGACATCGATGGGACAAATCTGAACATGGGTTTTGGCAGCATGAACTGCTCTTCTGTCCCAGCACAGTCAGTGCTGCCCTGCCCCCATCACTGTGTCCTCCCCTGAGGTTTGATCCACTCGTGCCTTCAGGGCAGAGCCGGTTTTGAATTGGACCTTCAGGGCTAGCTTTTCTTTACGTGACATTATGTGATTAATTTCCCACTGAGGTGGCAGGAATAGAACGGTGGCACAACAATCTGTTTAAATTCCCTTTTCTATCTTATTTTCACTCCTCTTTCTTTTATTGTTTCTTGGCTTATGCTAAGCCTCAAGGAACTGCTGTCTAGTAACCTTCCACCATCTGCTGCGCTGCTTGCAGAGGAGCTATGGCCAGAGCCATATTTTCTTCCTTCTATTTCCCTTTCCCTTCTGCCAGGATTTTGCATGCTCACAGCTCCCTTTGGGCATATTCTGCCTGCACCAATTCAAGGGCCACAAAGGTCTGGGATGCTAAATTAACATGCAGAAATATTCGCTTTAAAATATTCAGAGCCCAGCGTTACCCTAGTGTATAGAGAAATGAAGGAGAGCATGCATGGAGTGTTCTGTATACATAACTCCTCCTGCAGCCATGTACAAGAGCATGTAAACAACATGTGTTTGGAGGCAGAAGGAAGGGAAAGGAGAAATACGAACTCTGCCAAACTCCCTTGCATGGTCCCTGGAGTAACCGTGAACTGGAGCCCTGATAACCAGTATGGCTGGACCCAGAATCAGTACAACACTTGCACTGAGACAGGAGTTAAATGCCACCAATTCAGAAGACTTCCTTGTCTGAAATGAAGCCTTCAAGAACAGAATTTCAGAGAAAATTGTGCAATTTGAGCTCTTCCACAAAGGGTTTTTATGGCATTAAGAAACACGTACAAATGCCATTCTTCCCATCAGGCAAGTACTGGTGGTGGCAGTAACAGTCCAGAGGTTTCAATGATGCTTTCAAAATATGCTAGAGACTTTGTGCATGTGAATGTATCCATGTCTCACATAGCACAATAGGTTCCTGACCTCTTTGGATGCTAGGCATGAATATATAAATTTTAAATAACTGTTAAACTGCTACATCAATTCAATATCTTGACGAAAACCTTTGACTGAGGCTTTTTCAAACCAGCCAGATTTATGTTGTCCTTTGGGACAGTTTTATCTAAGTGTATTGCCATGTTTACCCCATTAGAGCTCTTTGCTGAGTCAAGCTGGAATACATGTTGAACTAAAGAAAGTGCAAAGCCTTTTTAAAGCAACAAAGAGAAATTTTAGTCTAATCACGTCCCTGTTACTGCTCAGTCTGAGCTGCAGGAACAGGCTGAGGCTGAGCGTAGCATCCCAGCATCACTCCGCAGGTCAGTGACTGCCAGCCAGCCAGCAGACACGAGCGGGGAGCAGGAATGCAATTTAGCAACCAAGCTACATCTGCCCTCCCTCCACATTTACAGGAAACCACAGCAGTGCAGACAGCTGGGGAAAGAGAAGCACAAGCAGCAAAAGAAGTCAACCAAGTACACATTCCAAGAGTGAAGGGAGGGTGACCATACCCCACTTCGATGTGTGCAGGGGGTTTGGCCTGTCGAGGTGGGTTTTGCTGAAATGGGGTGAACTTGGGCATGTGGATCACAGTGTGACAGAGTATTAAGTGTTGTCTGTTGCTACTTGCTGCCTGTTTCGGTTGGTCACTTGGCTTATTTCCTAGCCTTAGATTTCATCCCTGACACCCCTACCCAGAATCACCCACAGTTCAAAACCACTACAGCTCACTGAGAGAAACAGCTGGTGCTTCCCTCCTCTTTTTAATCCTCTTCAGTATAGAAATTGGCTCGGAGACACCCCCAGGGTCTACAAGGTTGTGCCAGGTAGCACAATTTCTTGGGGTGGTGCAAAACGGAGGGAGGAGAGAACAGAAGCAGTGCAGAAGGGTTTGCCTGCCCATGCCACCAGCTGTCACAGCCTGCACCCTTGCATCACATGGGACAGTCCCCTGGCTGCAAAACCTCCCCTTGCCCTTCCTCATCTGCTCTGCACCAAGCCCTGGGCCCGTTGTCCAGCACAGACCTGGAGGATATGGTGGAGACACAGTGTCTCTTGGGCACAGGGCATGTGTCTTTCATCCTAATATTTTGAAGACATGCTGTTATTTAATCCTCTTGGGCCAGTGTCCGGCAAATTCAGATCTGCATAGTCTTTCCTTGGAAATTACTTTGGGGTACTATTTACTGCAAAGTCCTTTCAATGGCAGCAGCAAGAACCATACCTTTAGATAGGGATGAGCTGTATAGTTTGAATCCAACACCAGGACAAGGCATGTGCATGAATTTCCCAAGACTATGTGCACAACTGAATAAAACAATGGCATTCCCAGATCCCCTACCAGAAATGGGTTCTCCCTTGTGCAGCAATTCAGAGAGATTAAATGACATGCCCAAGGTCACACAGGAAGCCAAAGCCAAGATTTCAATCCATCTCTCCAGAAAATGCCATAGCCCTTTAGTCTACCCTTTCCTCCTCAGGACAAAGTGTGAAAAAACATTACAAAAATCTCAAGTTCAAACTACTTGCAACTTGGAGAGCAGCCCATGTCCTGGCTACTTTATCAGTTTATGTGGAAAGACTCCAACACATTACTTATATTGACTCAATATTAAATGGCAATAACCACCGTGACAGATTTACTGCCAGGCAATGTCTTCCTGTCTGCTACAGTAATAGTGATGATAAATGCTTTGCTCATTAGAAGATTTAGGTACTTAGTCCCTCTAGCAACATTTTGAATTTTCCTGTTCTTGGGAAGATCAAATCCTTATCAACAACGTTGTATCGGGGAAAGATCACACCTGGTGCTACTCCACTGTGTGAGGCAGGTTTTGCCTGGGAGTGATGCTGGGTTTGAAGGCACCGTTTGACTTTCATGCTGTCAGTGCCACGTGGCAGCAACCCATGGGCAGATTGGGGATGCTCTGGGAGGATGCAATCAGCAAACATCTGCTGTCTTCTGGGCAAGGTTCAGTTCTGATGCTGCACGAAGCACCTGACAGTCATGGTTAGAAGCAATGATCAGCTCTGGCATCTCTGTGCTGGCTGAGAACCAGGAGGATGTGCAACAAGAAAAAAAATAAAATCTTAATTATGGACCTATAAGAAAGTAAAGTGTTCTCTCTTTCTGCCTCCTTGGGGAGGGTTTGAAACTGAGAAAGTTTTGGGAAGCTGGGTGCAGGTAACCTCCTACACCAGGACAGGAGTTTAGAGCTGCTACCTGTCAGAAACCTGCCCTTATCACCCAGGCTCAGGGCTGAACGTGCACATCGCTATCCCAGACTTCAGATGCAGGGTTTTGAGCACCCAGCTGCTCCCTAGGGCTGGCATTAAGCAGGGACATGGGCCTTATTTCCACAGAAATCCTGCACTTACTGAAGCTGGGCTGTTTGATACTGATTTCAGCAGGGCCAGGCTCTCAAGCTGTGCTTGCTCATTAATTTCCCTCACCTTTGTTTGCCAAGGTAGAGTGTAGGTAACTGAAGTGATGAAACCATTTTGGTTGCTCTTTGGCTTTTGCGCTGCAATTGTTTTGTCTGCTGTTACCAAACCACACAAACACTCATCCAGCCTGCTGCAAACATCAAAAAGAACCTAAATAGCCCTGGTGCTCCCTTTTACACCACTGAAAAAGGCAGGAGGCAACAAAGAAATAGCATTAGGGAAGGCCATACCTGCAGTGCTGGCTCCTTGCTTGTGCATGCTGGTGAGAGGGACTTCTTCATGGCTGAGCCATATGATCGTGGGAAATGTGAGATGAATGATTTTTCTGACACCTCCTGCACTCAGACAGGCTCTGTAAATCTCACCTTGCTCCTCACTGCTGTTGTCTCTCATTAGGAGCAACCACCAGAGTGTTCATACCCCAGGGGAACACGGTGGCCTCTGCTCCACATCTCCAGGCTGTCCTCGGGCTGGGCAGTGCTTTGCCCGCTCTCCTCCCTTTAAATCTACATATAGACTTTTATTTATTTTTTCCACACACATCAAAGGGATAAAGGAAGAGAAATGTCAACAATTAATCTCAAGACTGGCGCTGAAGATCTGCTTTTCCGTGCTAAATGTCAGGATCCGCATCCACCCTTTCAAGAGATGAAGCGAGCCTAATGAGTCTGTGGTGCAGGAGATATATTTCTGCACTTGACCCTAGAGGAACCAAGAAACAGGCACTAGAAGAAATATAACTATTATTTGCTGAGTGTCTCTGTTCTCTGCCCACTTTTTGATGATGGGGTGTCTCATTATTCTGCGCTGAGCAAGCACAGAACTGGTTTGGGTTGGTGCTTAAGTGTGTGTTTAATTTTAGGCTTGTGCCTTGGGTTTTTGCAGGAGTTCAAATACATGCAGAAACATCATCCTGAACAATAATATGCTGCAGGGGGGTAGGAGAAAGTTATGTTATATGACTCAGAACCTCACAAAAGCATATCTCCATCCAGGCTTTTCCTTTGTTGACTTCGATTACCCCATTTGGCATCCGAATGCCACCCATCAAAACTAAGAGGTATTGCAGGTGACGAACGCCTGTGGGCTTTCATGGAGAGAGGCTTTCCAAGCAAGCAGGCAGCGATCTCAACCCAGGCACATGGGGACATGGTCCCACTGAGAACCTCCAGCCGTGGTCATGACCACAGGATATTTTTGTCCAGCATGGGAACACAAGGCATCTTTCTTTCCTGTTGCACACACCTGGCCATATACACAAAACAATTCCCACACAGGCAGCAAGTCACCATAAAGCCCCACATGAATAATAAATGCTATCCAAAATAGTAACTCTGGGTGAGGGACTTTGCTGCACACTGCATCAGGCTGCAAGAATGACCCCGAGCAAAAGCCCGAGGTACCACTCCATGGTGGCAGCAGCAGGATGAGCACAGCCAGGGGCCTGTGCATGAGAAATGGGAGTCAATATTTGCACAGGATTTTGAAGAGGTAAGGTAGGACTGTCTGAATTATTCATCCCAATTATATTCTTTGCAAATGTTTCCCTTTCACTCTCATCTTAATTCATTCGTGAATGAGTTTGAATTTCATTTGATGCATTTCTTGTAATTGACCAGATGCTGTTTGGGCACACAGTTTCCAAACAGCCCGGGCTGTCTCACAGGCAGTGCTGTCTGACTCTTCCCCCTGCCTCCTGCTGTTTTTCATTATTATTCCGGATATATGGCTGGCCATATGTATTCTTTCCGCTTCCTCATTACTCTGAAATTTTTCCAGGGGAAAACTGAACAAGCATACTCCTGTTTGATGGGGTTTTTTGGTAGGAGATCTGAGAATAACTCTGAATAGGAAAAAAAAACAATCAACAAACAAAACATTCACGTAAGGACCTGTGAATGATGAACATCATGGGGCCAAAAAATAGACCAGTTTGCTTTATTGGGCAGAGCAATTCATCTGCCCTCCTCTCTCATGTCTCCTCTCCTTGTCCTTTACTCTTGATTCTCACATGTTCAGCCTTGTACAAGTGAGATCACCACCAGGCTCCAGTAAGTGAAAGATCCCACGGTTTCCATGTAATTTCGGATTGGCACAGAAGTTTGTCAGTGTTGTTGGCAAGAAATGTGCAACACCCACCACAAGGCAAGGTCAGGGAAGGTGAGTCCTCCCTCGTGTAAACTGCAGCATCCTTGCTGCAAAGTTTGACCTTGCTGATAAGCACCAGTGGTTTGGTTCACCTAATGCTAAGTGATGCCAGCTGGATTTCACCTGGGGTCCCCACTGCAGGCATTAGGAAGCTTTGATGGGAATATTGCTGTTAATCTACAATGAGTGCAGGTTTTTGCTTGATGTTAATGTTGCCAATATCACAAGCACTTGCTTGGGACTAAAGAACTTTTAACTGCTGACTGTGGCTATTCTTAGTTTCTTTTCCAGCAGTAGGAAATAATGATCCATTGACTCCAGTGGAGCACTGCTGATTTACACCTGCTGAGCATCCAGCCTAAGGTGTTTCATCAATTGCCTTGTTGAAAAAAGAAATGAAGTGGATCATTCCAGTTTAGATTATGAAAATGAATCCTTTCTGATGAAACATCTGGGCAGCGCATTTAGGAGTTTCTCCTCTCCTGCACAGTACCAAGTACTGGCATTATTTTGTGATGATCATGTGATGACTTTTAAAAATGTATTCATCTTTTGCCTTCTATTATCTTGGATCATTAGCCAGCATCCTGTTACGCAATGTGATCAGTGCAGCTCAGTGCAGTGTCTCACAATGTGATATCATTTCTCAAACAGAGCATGCAGTAGAGAAGAAATTAATTTCTCAAAGCTGTGGCATCATTACTGATACAGTAAAGCCAGACGGCTTTTCTGGTTGTTTTAAAGGTTTTAGATGCTCGGGCTGAACTCCGATCTGAGAACACTGGAGAGTTATTTAATGTATCAATTTCCAGGACAAGAGGGCTATTTTGTTTTAGGACATGATTACATCGGTGAATTAAACCTTCCTATGCTTTCCTAGATTTCCATTTTTTTTGGAGCTGTCAGAGCAAACTCCAGTTTGTGGGCGTAGCCCAGACACAAGGGAGATGAAGGCACAAGGAATCTGAAACCTCCACCCACAGGCTCTCTGACACCCTCCTGCAGATCAATAATTTAATTAGTGCCTCCAACACAGCTCCACTGTCCCTGGCCAGGGCGTAAGCTGAGGGTCTGACTAGCCATAAGTTCATTGGACAGGTCAGTGTATTGCATGTATGCTATACAGTCCCAGAGCATCCCTCGCTGCAGCATGGAGGCAGGGGGGTGGGGGTGCAGCCCCCAGCCTGTCTGCTCTGCAGAGCGCAGCACTGCACAGGCTGAGATGGTTTAATAGGTCTTTCCCCTGGGGAGGATGAAAACAGTTGTGTGATTTTTCTCCTGAATGAATGACACTGACCTTCCCTGGATAAGCCACTGGACCAGAAGAAAAACTCTACTTTTCTGTTTGAATGTCTGGACCCCTTTTGTACATCCAAACTTTAGAAGTATGAATCACTCACACAGAGGTATTCATGCAGACAAAGTGCTGTGCACCACTTTGAAAAATTACCTCTAGAAATATGGTTCAAATGACGCAAATCCAAGGGATGCGATATGGTGTTGAGAACTCATTAAAACCTTCGCTTCAAGAAGTTTCTTTAAAAATTGTTGTCTATGCTAGAAACGGGGAAAAAGCCAGTCTGAACCTGAAAGCAAAATTAGTTTTTTCCTGGGAATAGAATAGCCAAAATTAATTTCAGATACTTCCTTCCATTTTTTCATCCCTAAATAGTTATTCACAAATAAAGTAAATAAGATCTTTGTCCTTCTTGCCTACCAAGCCCAAAAGGTGTGAGAGGACATGAGCTCAATCTGTGACCTGCTGTGCAGGTCAGCAGCTGGTGGAACTGCCTCTCCCAGATGAAGAGGACACCTCTCCATCTGCTTTGAATTTACTAAGCTCAACTTAAAAAAACCACACATATTGCAGCAATGCAGCTGGGAAACTTATTTTTTGCCAAGAGGCATGTCAAACAGCTTACAGGAATCCAGATAAGTGCCTCAATGTCATGACAGCTTCAAAACCGGAGCAGAGAATGAATGCACTGAACCAGCCCAATGAAGATGTTCCTCAACCCTTGCATACAAAAGCAGAGACAAGCAGCTGCCACCCTTGTAACCACAACAAAACACCTAATTCTTCTTCAGCCAGCCAGGATCACAACAATCCCCTCTCTCTACTCTGGGGACATCAGAATCATGGGATTTCTGAAGATCCCTAGTGGGCAAAAGATGGCAATGAAGATGACAATGACAATGGCTCCCCATGTCACTCCTGGGCTGAGCCTGGGTGACCTGATCCTGGTTTTGGCCTGTTTTCCCGCAGCCCTGGCTCCAGATCACACAGCAGCAAGCAAAGCCACCCAGCAGGTAGCAAAGCCCCACTGCTGACCACAGCTTCAGCCCTAACATCCTGCAGTGGCCCCAAGCAGCCATTCTACAACCTCCTCACCCTTGGACTCTTAGTTTTGTGGTGTCCTTGAAACTTTCTCCAAAGGGCTCTATTTTTTGCCCTTTTGTTCTCTGTTTGTTTAAGTATACGCCATTTATGAGCATGAGCTTGCATTGGGCAGCCCTGTATGTTCTGAGCACCAGCTTCTGCAAAGAATTCTGCCTTTCTAATGCACATCTTAGGAATGCAAATTTTTGCAAATGAGAAATGTTCTCAAACATTATGGATACAGTTTATGTTTTTCTGGAGATCAGAGAATCTGGCAATGTTACACAGTAATGACATTATTCCAACTCTGAAAATTCAGAAAATCATTGAAATGCTGTCAGTCATTTATAGTTTTTCTTTGTGAATGCTGCTCCTATCAGCTGCCTGTGACTAACAGTTGGTGAGAGGAAAGGCAGGGATTGCAGACACATTCCAAAAGTTTGTCTTTTCCATGCATTCCTCAGGGGAAAGCAGCATGTTTCAAAGGGAAGCAGGGGATTTCTCACTTGTTTCCCCAATGTGCAAGGCCAGCTAGACCTTCAGCTGCTTTGGGAAGAATTGCCAAGGAAAGCAGCAAAGCACAAATTGCAGATAAACCAAACTTTTCACCTTTCTTCCTCTCTCTGCTAATATTGGGCAAGCTTTACAAATGGTACAGTCATCAGGTGTCTAAGCAATATGACACTGCTACTTTATTCACCTTGTTGCCCAAAGCTATGCTTAATGGGACACATAACTCAGTGCTAAAAGGATGGTGATATTGCCTGGGCCTTTAACTCATCTTTCTAAAAAAAAAAACTAATTTCTGTTATTCTGTATAAAACCCCTGGCAGTAGAGTGGCAGGGAAGGCAGGTATTCAACCTGCAGCTTTACAAAAGAAATCAGGGTGGGAACGTTAAATGATGAACCCGAGGCTACACAGCAGAAGAGAAACCAGCAGGCAGTGGTCCCCTCCCTTCACTCAACCACTGCACCGTTGCCCAGTTGAAAGAGGCATTTCTCCCCCAGCCAGGAAAGCTGGCATTTCGTCATGTGCTGCCTCCATCAGAAATACTAGTTTAGGTTGCAGCTATTCAGTTTACAAAGAGAAACACTAAAGGAAATGTTTGTAAGCAATTTCCTGAAGCAAGCATGTAAAGCAACAAAGATTTTACACTGGCATATTTCACTTCTGCATGAAGGCCTTGGGGAGTGGCCTAATGAAGGATGGCAATTCATTTCCATTCCTTTTACTTATTTTGGCCTGTTTTCCCATAAATCATTTACTTTCTCTATCCAAAAAATAGAAAGACTTATGATGGCAGCCTTAGATTGGTGAGCTGATTGGGAGGCACCTGAATGCGTACTCCTTCATTACCATGGGGTAACTCCCTAAGGAGCCTGCATCTCTTCTGCTCCTAATTAAGAAGGGTTTGCAGCTCACATTAAGGATTTTGGAGCACAATATTGTTTCTTGTCTGCACATGCATCGAGCCTGTGAATGCCCTGTACATGGTTCAGTCATTTTTGCAGTAGTCAGGAGAGCTTCTGGTAGGAACAGGGCTGCTGGCTTAGAGATGGGGTGCACAGGTATGAGAATACATTGTCATCACATTAGAAAGGAGGCTTTTCATATGCTTCTCTTCCTAGGGACTTTGTGAACAATGTTGTTTCAGGAAAGAGATAGTGAAAGGAAAGTCTGCCAAGAGCCTTATTTCCATGCTTGACATTCACAGATGGTCAAAGAAATAACCTCTGCCAGAAGGATGCGCTAGAATAGCTTTAAAAACCAGAGCCCGTGCATCCAGTCTTCAGAGTTCATGAGCTTATTAAGTTTTTAAAACCAATTCTGTAATTCCCTTTAATTCCAATAACCTTTGCATGGGTTGTTGACACTTCTATTGAAACTGCCAGATGCTGTTAACTGGAATTGCCAGCCAGTTTTACATGTGCAGGTGCTGCTGTTGTGAGGAGCTTTGTGCAATTAATTCAGCTGTCACAGACTTTGGAAGCCTGTTGTGGGTCAGATTGTATCATGCTATTTCAGGGCTGATCAAGAATCCACCCCAGCCAAAGATAATCCCTAGATGGACCACATAGCCATCAAATCCCAGCCCACTTCCAAGCACAGAGACTGCTCCTTTTCTTCCCCAAACACCATTGCCAGAACAACCAGCTTGAGGGAAAGAAAGCAGCTGCTCCAAAGACCACAGTAAATAATTTCCTTTCCTAGTCAGAAGCTGCAATAATGCTGCCCCAGGGCAGTAAGGCTCTGTATAACTTGCAGGGTTAATTGAAGTTTACAACACATCATCATTAAGCACTTCAGTCTGGATTCATCTCACCCAACACAAAACCTCTGCAAAATCCCACTCTAACAAAGGCAACCAGGCACTCAAAGACACCACTGGATACATCTTCCTGGGGAGCCAGACTATGAAAATTCAGCATCCACCCTGTGCTAAATACCTGCAACCTTTTTACAGTCTATCTTCAGAGCCAGTTTGACTCTCCTGAAGTTTCTGCCACTTTGTGCTGCTCTGCCCTGGAAAGAGATTGCCAGCCCAGGCGCTCTGTTTAGCTCTGCCAAACCCTCCCACTCCGACAGCCTGCATCCAACTACTGTGCTTCTCCACAGTAGTTTTAAATGGAGATTAATGACCAAATGCTTTTTCACCCTGATAAGTTCCCAGACTGATACATGAGGGAAACCAGTATCAATAAGCACTAAAGATCAGTGCAGCACTTTCCACCATGGGACATTACTGGATAAATGCTAAATTATTATCATCATCACTATCTCTTGAGTTAAGCCTTGCTCCACATTTTAGAGCCTTAGATAATTAGATGGAAAGATAAAAATATGTAAAGAGAGACCACAGGTCTTAAGCAAACACCTACCTGAAACAGGCAAGCTGGTTCCAGAGATCAGATGCTGACCTTGAATTAACCTTTGTTGCTCAGGGTGGCAGTGACTCATCCTCCTTGTGGGCAGATGCACGGTGCCTTAGAAATAAATACCCTCTGCTTGTCGCAGCTCCCCACAGTCCCTTGGGGTGGGGGGAGGGCAGGTCTCCAGCTGGACCCCTGGATGCATTGGCACTAGCAGTCACCAGAGACGAAAGCATGGACCACTCATCACATTAAGCTCCTTTCCTAGACAACTTTATTAATAATCTCCTGTCATTAATTGCAAGGGAATTTTTTCTGCTCTAACATACTGTTATCCAATACCATCAGCACTTCAGACTTGAACTGTTCCCAGAGTCAAGACAAGACAAGAGCCTTATGGTCATCATAAGAGAGCACTTCTAACATGGATTAATATGTTATCCTTCCCACAGCCCGTATCCTTCTGCTGCCCCATCTTTTAAACACACATCACCTGGGATTTAGCTCTCGGGGCACTGCTA
This sequence comes from Aegotheles bennettii, assembly GCA_013398125.1. Classification (NCBI taxonomy): domain Eukaryota; kingdom Metazoa; phylum Chordata; class Aves; order Caprimulgiformes; family Aegothelidae; genus Aegotheles; species Aegotheles bennettii. The sequence goes on from VZRW01012057.1 coordinate 2,169,205, forward strand.
TTTTATCTCTGCAATGCAACATGAATGAGAAATACAACAGTCCAGGGAAACAAGTCATCTAGAATGGGGCAGACAAGAAGAGGACCCTGAAAGATTGTGGGCTCCTTATGGTTTTGGGGAATTAGGGAGCATTGTTGCTTTGTCTTAGCAAGCCATGCTCAGGTTTGGGCTCCAACTTTGGACTTGGTACCAGCCCAGCCTGTGACCTTGGACTAAACACTTTCCTTCACCTCCACTTCTTCCATTTGATGATGATGGTGGGAATTATACAGATCTCCCATAAGTCCCGCATAAATGTCAGGTATTTTAATATTCTTTTCTGAAACCAACCTCATCTTGAATTTTGACCTGGCTATGAACCACAGTTCAGTGGTCCCAGAGCAGTTTCTACCAGGTGAAGATCCCCCACACTGCCTCCAGCAGGCAGCTTCCTCCAGTCCCACCAGGCTGGTGCTGAGCAGAACTGACAGGCAGGTGGGTGGGGGTATCCCTGAGCTGCAGTCAGGGGTGTTTTGTGTATCCTTCTCCTCCTCTTAATAATTACAGAATATTGTAAAACAAAGTAAGATTTCCCACCTAATGTCTGTACTTCATAAAAATGTGTTTAGACAGGCAATTGGTAAAAGAAAGGTGAGTCCTCCTACCCTGCAACTTGAGTTTTAATAGCATAGCTTGAACAATGACACTTACTCCTCAGTGAAGCATCAAAAAACACCAAGAGCAATGGATCTCTGACATAACATTTAGTCAGGCACAGCATGAGTTAGGCAGCAAACCAGCAGAATCAGCATACTTTCTTTTGTTTCTCTTACAAACTCTCATGTCAACAGTCTCAGCAGTTGTTCTTTGGAGGGCATTTATCCTGTCGCACATTGCATTACACTGCTATTTATTCTTTCCTGGCTCTGTGAGAGGAAAGCAGAACAGCAGACAAAGGCATGTGGAATTAACACATCCAGGAGAGCAATTCAGGGAGTGAATATTAAAGCAGGATAGCTATGCGACATGAAACATCATCACCCTGAAGCTGTAGATTTTTCCACTGAAGTAACAGTTCTGCTGCCTGCATGGAGTTCATCCACTGACAATAGTGTGGTGCTGGTGGCACATTAATTTGATGAATGCTCCAGCAAAACCAGTGGTCTCCCTGGTTGTCTGTACTGTGAAATTAAATGAAATTAATAGATTAAAGACTGACTTTATGAATAGCGATCACTGGCTACGTTGGCACAGATCTACAGGTCTCACATACACAGTGAAAGGTTTCAGCTTGCATGCCCACCACATATCCCAGCAGGTATGGCATCCACCCACCTAGTGAATAAAGTTATGTTCATACAGGTTTGGCCTCCAGGACTGGCTTCCACATGAGCACAGCAAAGTTTGGAGACTCCCCTCCAAGAGACTTGTCTTCTGGGCTTTTTCCATGTTCACACAATATAAACCATACTGGTTTTGTCAGCTGCTGGCCTAGTATTCCCAGCTAGGCCAGTACCAGCCAGCTTATGATGATCCTGTTTGTCTGATGGAGTAGGCAATTTCTTTACATTTCTCAACAAAGCTTTGGTGGCTGCCACCACATAGCCAAGCACTGCACTGCTACTCCTGGTCACAAAACCATGAGAACCGCCTTGCTGGAATCTACCTCCAACACCAGCTCCTCCCCTCGTGCTGCACCATGTGGTAAATAACAGTTCTGAGTTCACTTCAGCTTCTGAATCTGTGGTTTTATAAAACTCAGTCATATTCCCCCACAGCCTCTCCTCTCCAAATGGGGAGACTCAGTCTCTTCTCATAAAGCAACAGTTCATTCCCCTCAATTATTTTGGACTGCCTATTTTTCCCTGGTGCTGGACTCTCTGGACACAGGTACACAACCAAGCTCAATGGCCAGAAACCTACCTTTATTTCAGTCCCAAACCAGTGTCACTGGCAGGCTAACACCTAACCGGACATGCAATATGTTCATTACCTACAGCAATGACAAGATCTGCAGGAGTGGTATGTCAGTTTAAAGGAAAAATTTGCAAAATACTACAGGTTTCCAGCACTCTGCTGACCTTGGAGTGCTCCTCTCTTCTCCTCAGGCCTGAGGGTAACACAGAGTTACCCAGAAAGTGCCATTCTCCAGGTGAAATAAGATCCGGATGAGAAGCAGTTGGCTCCAAACCAACTGAGGCAAGAGAGAAATCCATTGCTGAGCAGCTGGGGCCATGGCAAAATAATGGAAAAAACCCAGTTACCTCACCCTGTGCTCACAGCATCTCCTCTGTTCGAGAAGATGGATGGTCTTGGGGTCATATAAGCCTCATCTGCTATGGTAACAGCCATGGCCAAAAGCAAGTGCTGATTGCTAAGTGAATTTCCACAGGCTCCTTTTGTGCCAACTCCCTGAAAATAAATCACCTTGTACATTCATGGGTAGGAGTGCTCAGTGAGTATGGAATTTAGGCCGCCAGTCCTGTGGGGTGCATCATTATCCTGACACCCACACCTCAGACACCAGGCTGTGGAGGGAAATAACCATTTCCCCCCTACCTTGGTAATTGTTCTGCTTGCAAGAAGCAGAGGTTTACCTTCTTCCCCCATAGGCAGCAGATGGTCCAGCTGCCCCAGGGAGTTGGAGGGCATGTACTGGGCCAACTGCAGGCTCTGCTCTCCCAGAACAGGGGGGCAGACCGAGATGGCAAGTGCACATCTCTGGTTGCTCCTGGGGCAGCCCAAGGGGTTCCCTTCTCTCACTGTCCAGCCAGCAGGCATCTCTCCATGGTAATGGCAAGGTTGTTTTGCAGCATCAGTGCCATCATCATCCTCCCACATCTTGGCCAGACAAAGCACATGAACTGCCCATGCAAAATACAAAATGGGGTCAGCTGCAGCAAGCAAGGTACAGATGACCAAGGGGATGTATATAGCACTTCTCATAACCAAAACAGAAGTTTTAAATGCAAAGAGAAACAAAAGGTAAATTCAGCAAATAACTAGACTACCATCAACAGTGTTTCCTAAGCATGGCTTTAGCCATCCCAGAAAGTTAAGGCAATATCAGAAAAAGATGTGCATGAACACATGGAGCTGAATTTCTGTTCCCCTTGAGTGCCCTACTGCTGTGTTTAGGACTGACAGTAAATACACTCAGAAACTGCAGCTGATCCTGCATGTAACACCACAGCTGCTGGCTTGTACAGGCTGGGAAAGCATATTCTGTCCTGTTCTATTCAGTTCACATTTCCTGGCACAGGTAATTCATATCCTGACTCTGCACCCTAGAGCAGCAGCATGAGTAGGAGAAGTGGAAGATTTTATTTATAATTAAAATTTTCTTGTCTGCTTCATAGAATCAAAAGGCTGGAAAGAATCTCAGCAATTTACTTTCTCTATCCCTTCCCCTGTGAAAGCTCAGCCATGGCTGTCACTCTTGATAAATATTTATCCGGCCTCTACTTGAAGACCTCCAGCTGTGGAATCCCTACAACCTCCCCAGGAAACCCTCCTCTTTGCCATTAACAGGTTTTACCCCCTATCTAGTCTGAATCTTCCTTGCTGAAGTTTGAGCCACTACTTTATCCTTGAGAGAAGAAAAGGTTATTCTCTTCCTCTTCCCGGAAACCTTTGTAAGTCTCTCATATTAAGTAGGAGATGAGGGAGACACAGCAAAGGCTGAAGCCCTGAAACTGTTTCTGCTCATTTTGGCAGTTCTCACTGAAAGTAATTTAGTGTAAAGCAGCACCTTCTCCCACTGCAAAAGGCACGTTGCTGACACGCAAGTGGGCTTTGTGCCATCTGAACAGATGCATATGTGTGCAGGCAAGAAAAGGCCATGTTTGAGCACGAGGCATGAAAAATGGAGTTGAAATTCGACAAACAGTCAGGCTATCTCCAATATCTTGGTTTTACCAGAGATGAGCAGAAATTACAAATAGGTACATCATCTCAAACTAGGATAGTTCCTTTTTTTCTACCTTTGACATTATTCATCCCTTGGAAATCAGAGTTCAGTAAGTTGTTACCAGCACCCAGACACAAGAGCTGGAGCCGTGGCATGGAGCTGCACCAACATTCCTACAGCAGGTGGGAAATGCCCATCTCCAGGCCCACCAGGCAGCAATAAAGCCCCCAAAACCTTAGTCGCCGAAGAACCAAAGGTCATGTGCCTACAGCTATTGACCACATTTACTGTAAGCTCACAAACCACAGCCACCCTATTATTCACACTGATGCAACATTGAGCTCTTCTACCAACACACATCAGTGCCCACATCTCTGGCTGCCATCCTCAGGAAGATCACAACAGTCTCCAACTAGAATGTCTTTCCATCCTTTCTTGCTCCCAGAAGCAACTGTCCAGTCTAATGCCAATAGCTGCATAGAGCTAACAAGTAAAGAGGCAGCAGGTGCTTCCAGCTGAGTTCATCATATCTTTGTCCAAAATAATCTTCTGGTCAGCTGCGAGTGGGAGAATCTCATCTGGCTGTGAATCGTCTTAAGCAGGGGAAATCGGATGTGGAGTCAGGCAGAGAGGCTGTTGTGGATTATTTATGGTTCTTAGTGGATGGACAACTTTCCTAACTTAATAATCCTGTAGTCAGTGCCTTTTTTGGTACTTCAAGAGCAACAAAGCACATCTGGTCTCACTTCTCTGGCTGGCAAGTATTGGATTGCCAGGGAGATAGTGTCCTTGATGCTAAGAAGACTTTTAATCTTATTTTGCAGTATACACCAGCATAATCAGGAGGCAGCACTGGAGGAAGGAGTCCCACGTAGTTTGTCTCTGCCAGAGACTGCTATACTATGAAGCTTTGAGGATGCTCCTCTCCGTAGGGCTCTGTGAGAAGGAAATTGTTGTCTGTCTTAGGCTGAGAGCACTGCAGGTTTGTGTTAGACCAGGACTACATAGAGCAAATCTGATGAAAATATTTTTACATGCTGTCACACACAGCGCTTTTCTTTGTGTTATCCCAGCTTTCTGAGGTGGGTGCCCACCTTTGGTGTGTTCCTTGCGAGTCTCTTCACACAGGGGATCTTCAGCCCAAATCACTCCTGAAAATAATTCTTATTCCTAAGCTGCAGGAGAAGATAAAGGAGATTGCAGGTTTTAAAGATCACTCCCAAGGGTCACAGCCAAAATACTAAGGCTTCCCAGAGTATGGTTTGTTGGTTGGATGGAGCACCCAGCAATTACCTACAGTGTTGGATAAGCTGTTCCACACATCATTTCTGTGCACTAAGCTCACCTATGTTGACTTAAATGGAATATTGGGGAGTACATACTGGGGCTCCCGATTCCTTAAATACTGAAGACATGGATAATTGAAATGGATGTTCCTTTCTATGAAGTACTGCAGGCCACCTCATCATCCTTCTCTTTGTGTTCCTCCTTTATGAGTAAACTGAAGGCAAGTGCACTACTTGCCTTCCACCATTCTTCCCTGCTGTCTCTTCCATGCTACTGACAGCAGATGGATAATCAAATGAGAGATGTGCATTATACTTCTGCTACCAAGCCATGTCATGGTGACCGAGAGGCAGGTAGTCTAAGGGTAAACCTATCCTCAGATGAAACCCAGACAAAGACCACTAGGAATCACATCTTGTTCCTAAAGGCAAGATCTGGATACAGTTTCCCGTCCTTCTGCCTTCAAAATGCTTGGGGCATTGCATTTGCATCAAAACAGTTCTCGTTGCACACAACCAGAAAGCAATCCCAAAAATCCCAGGCCAATAGTCATGGACAGGATTCTACAATTCTACTAGACCACTCCCACAAACCCACTTATTCCTCTGCTCAGCAACCAGAGTAACTGCTAAAACAGAGGGAAAGAAAGGCAGAAGTGCACTGCTCAGCACCGAGCTGCTCCCACTCACGCACAGGGATAACTGGGGGAGCGGCTGTATTGCTCACCACCGGGATCTCCCAGGGATGCTATGAAGCTGGTACCATTTATGTGCCATAATCTACAACATCAGCCCAGCCTTAGCTCTGCCCAGCCCCTGTTGATCCATGGTCTGGGCTCAAGGGAGCTGCAGCTTTCTTCCAAGATGGTTCTGTACTGTATATTTTGACTGGAAGGTATGATTAAGTCTGAATGTCAAAACGTACTGAGGGGTTGAAGAATAAACTCAAGGGAGATGAATGTAGTGAGACATGCTGTTATTTAAAAATACCCTGGATGATTTATACACCTTGTGAAGCACTCCTGCACCCTCTCGCTAATGCTTATGCATTTATGGACTCCAGTTTTCAGCTGGCAGCGAGGTCTTTCTGCCTGGAGGAAGAGATAAAGATTCCTGACACTTAACTGAGGCTTGTAACCCACCACAAGGCGCTGCATGTTCCTGGCCTTTTTCACATGTCAAGAACTAGGAGGTATCCAGTGAAATGATCGGGCCACAGGTTTAAAACAAACAGGAGGAAATATTTCTTTCTTCCACGCATAACTGAGTGACTCTGCTGTCGGATTATGGAGACTGAAAGGATAAATCAGTTCATGGATGGATTAGGCAAATTTATAGAAGACAGGACCGAGCAGTGGCTGTTAAATGGGCTGGTCAAGATGCGATTTCTGCTTAGGAAGTCACCATATTCTGATGCCTGTAAATTAGGACAAGAAGGGGAAGAGGAGCTGGATGCTTCAGGAAGGACTGATCTGGATGCTTCCCCAGTTCACACCCTTGTTTAAGTGTCTGTTAATTGCCATAGCCAAAGGCAGGAGCTGGGGACAGAGGGATGGCTGGTCTGGTTCAGAATGGCTATATTTAAGTTCCAACTCCAGCCTGATCATCTTCCCCCAGGCACCCTCATCCTAATCCAGTCTGGACTCTGACTCAGCCAAAATGTGTGGTGTGAACCACTATGAAAGCACCCGGCATCAGCACCAGGGTGTGCACTGCTGTCAGCGAGAGACTGTTCAGCAGCAGTGAGCATTAACTTCACAAGGAAAATAAATTCTAGAACTCATTTTTGGGGGTTATAAAACCAGTTCATTCTGCAGATATAAACATTATAAAATAAAACAAAATAAATCATTTAAAATGGGAACACAGCAGGCGAAGAAAGGAAGTAAGGAGAAAGGAAAGGAGAGGTAATGAGTCTGGAAGGACAGATAAGCAGCTGGAAGATGAAAGAGGAAAATAAAATTAGAAAATAGACCCGCAGTGGAGGAAGAGTGTCACTGAAATACACATTTGAGGGGCAAGTTCATTTGGTGACTGAAGTCAGTGGATTTAATGCTGCCTGCAGATTTCAAGGAAGTAAACTTCTGAGTGTTTACAATGTCATCTAACCTTCCAGAAATATCCCCAGGTGGCTAACATTTGTATATACACACACACAAGTGTACATGTATATATACACGCATTATACATAATTTTACTTACATATGCACACACATGCGTATACTTTTTAAATATATACACACATACAAAATTTTTTAGGACTCCATAAGAAAAGCTCTTTGTGAAAGTGTCAAGGTTTGCTGTTGTCAGAGGGAAAGCTACATACATCTCATCTGCTATTATTTCCTAGCTGTGCCAGAAGTACAACTCCAACAAGATGTTACCCCACAAAGCTTGGGAATATGACAACTCTGAGTGAAAGCTTTGCAAAAACAGACCGAAAGATTTGGAAATTAATCTGAAATTGGACAAGAATGTAAAAAAATCCAAAAGCATTGAATTTAAAAAAATGTTTGTGCTATGTCACCAGCAATGGTGGTGTCTTGAAAGGTGGGATCACATGGGGAATGTACCAGAGCCCCAGCTGCCTGCACACAGCTTCTGCTTCCCGCTGGGTTGGTGCTTGGGGTGGAGAGGAGAAATTCTCATGCATACACACACACACACACTCTCTGCAAGTCCCTATGCCATTACTTTATAGCAGCGAGGCTTTCTCTGACCTTTAGATATTGCATATCAGAAAATGGCACCTCATTATGCAGCTGCAAGAAGTTGAAGTGGGTTTTTCCACTGTGAAAAACAGAAGAAAAATAAAACGCCTAAAACAAATAAACAAGCCCAAACCTGTCCTACAACCAAGATGCATTTGAGTTCTCTCCTTGATTCAAATCCTTCTCTGTGGAGTAATACAGGTCAGTGAATAAAAGCATGCCCCTCCTTCCTAATTCACTCCAAAGTAGAGATGATTAAAACTAACCATCTATCATGGTCCCCTCTGCACTGGGCCAGCCGCTCTGAGCTGTGAGGAGAAGGTGTAGTATCGCTTAGCAAGGAAATTCCAACAAGGACATGGCACACTTTCTTAGGACCAAATCCAATTAAAACATTTCCATTTTCATCTCCTGACCACCCAAAGTAAAGCACAGTACATCTAGCTCCAGAGCACTTCAAAGCACTGTTTAATTGTATGAATATTTTAAATGTAACACAAGAGAGACAGATCCTCTGCTGCTCTCAATTAGCACAGCTTCACAAAGTCGAAGTGATGTGCACCAGTAACGAGTCCAGCCCCAAATGGGGTTTAAGGAAAATAAAAAAGACCACAAAAACCATGATAGCACAGTATTGAAATTCAGTTTTCGCAGAACATTTAAACATTTCTCATGTTGCTTCTCCAAGCGATGCTCTATATAATGCACAAATTTAGAGGGGTCTGATTTTAGCTGTCATCCCTCTAGCAGGGCTAACCCTGCTCGTGCCTGGTGAGGATGGAGCCTAAACACTTGAGTCCTGCTGAGCCAAGAGCTCCTGATATGAGTATCTGTGTGTCCTGCCTTAGGTTCTCTGGCTGCAGAAGAATCTGGGTCCTCAGTGACACAAAATTAACCATTTCTGAAAGTCTTAATTCTCCAGGCTTTAGGAAAAAATAATTTAAATGCCACTTGAAATGCAGCATTGAGCACTCTGTGTTGGAAGGCAGCCTCACCTCCGGTATCACTCTGGGGCTCTGGGCAGCATTTCTGCTACAGTGGCTCTTGGAGCTGTTTCATTTAAGGAAATTTAAATAAACACACATTCTGAAGAGAGCTTTCCGATACTGAGTTCAGAGAATTCTGAGTCTGAAAGGCCCAAGGAGATTGAGACAAATACTCATGTTTTCTTTCAAGTGGAACAGCACAGAATTTCAGGATCTCAATAGGAACAGGTACACTTTACGGGAAAGCATTCATCAGAGTTTAACAGATTTACACTACCACAAGAGTCCCGCTTCAGATGGCTGAACCGCCCACAGACAGAGTCCAATCCTCTGCGGTTTTTCAAACCATTTTCATGGAACCCCATTACATTTTTATAGAATCCTGGAAATTCCCTCTCTGGTGGATCCTCTGAGGTTTCGTCATTAAGACAATCCCTGGAAGAGTGCTCTGCTGTTAGAGAAAGGGGGAAATGGAGCAGTATTGTATCCCCAAAGAGCCAAGACACAGACTGAGCATATTCACAGGGGCTGCAAACTGCAACCTGAAACCATAAACGCTGATGGCACCGTATCACTAAGTTGCTCTGTAGAGAACTTTGCAAAGTCTTATGCTCATACTGGTGATAATGAAAGCGATTAGCACAGTATGATTAAATTCCCTGTAGGACTTTTTTTTTAAATAAAAGGTTGGAAGTTGGAATTATCCTCTTCTATAATGACTTCTGGATTATACTCTCTGAACAGCATGGGTTTAACTTGGTATAAAAATATTAACCCATGAGAGAAGCCGCAGAAGGTGGTGGTGTTATCAAGTCTTCAGAATCCAATCTAAAAACTTCCCTTCACCACCTTTTTTTATTCCTTATAGGCCTTTAAAGTAATAAATAAATCCTAGTTTCACACATTTCTTAATCTCAAGGTATTCAAAGCACTATTAAGTGCAACTGGCCTCATCTCAGCAACCTCCAGCTCCCTCGGCCTCAGAAAAAGGTTGTTGAGTTAATCTGAAAGTGGAAGGAAGAGCAGCACATCTTTTGAACAAAAAAATAAAGTTAAACAAACCCCAAAACCCCACACAACCACTTCAGCCCTGAATAACAACTTTCTCAAGGAGAAATTGAAGGTCATCACCCTGGGACTGATCACTTCACCTCACATGAAGGAGCCAGAGCTGGACAGGGGGTCTGAAGCGCCTACGCCATGCAGTGGAAGAGGGCTCTCAGGTCAGGGCAGCTCCCAGCTCTCATCCTTCCAGCGAGAAGGGTGTTCTGCCTGGCACACTCACAGCTAAGGAAGGGGAAGGGTTTCTACGGCAAATCCTCCTCCAGCATCAGGCTGGCAGCCTCCGAAAACCTGCAGGTCTTCACAGACCCCCACAGGGCACTTTACTCCCACCTAAGAATGTTTCCATCCACACAGCCTTGGTGCCTTCTGAAGGAGCTACATAAGGACCACAGCTACTCAGGGTCTCGCTGCTGCAGGGATTTAACACATTCATCTTTCTAACAGTTTCACATGTCACTGACGGAGTAGCCTATTTAGCTCCAAGGTCTTTGAAAAATTAGTGTGCTCCAGACCGATGGCATTAAACAGACTTTCTGAAAGTCAATATATGCAGCTTTGCACCTACTAAGTGCTGGGAGAATTGATCTGATGTCAGGTGGTGGAAATTTTCCCACAGACCCTCCTTTTGGGCAAGCAACTAGAAGGAAGGACCTCAGGCATTCTCCCATTTTGGGTGTGATGGGTCTGCTTGATCCCCTTAATAGCCAAATTCCTCCCACAATAGTGTCCCAAGGACTCCAGCTGCCATCAGGCCTAAAGTAAAGCCCACGGTGGCATCTTCCAGTCTCCATTCATATTTTGTCCCAGATAGGAAGGACCACAAATGCAGTACTGAGCTCTCCCAAATCAGTGGCCTGGCTATCCAGAGCAAAACTGGGGCTTCATCTGCAGACCCAGGTTGCACCAAGGGATTTGCTCACAGTTCACTCTGCCCCAGGGCAGGATCCTATGCAGAACACCTCCCTTCAAGAGGGTTATTTCACATCTTGAAATTGTTTTTCTCTGGACAAAAAACCAAGTAACTAGATATGCAGTGTATGGTTGCATTTCTCCTGATGCAGTTCCAAGGCCAGGAGCACCTTACAGGTGCAATACTGGCCTTTTGCAAAGCTTCCCCATGGGCTGAGGTAGCAGATGTTTTACCACAGCCACCTGCAACTTCTTTACCACCTCCTGCCAGCCTTGGCCTCACCACTGAATCCCTGTGTACATCTCCAAAAATAAAGAGGTGGGGAAGGAAGATCTGTACATCTCTGTAGTTGCCTCTTGCATGTGTTAGTACATCCTGTAAAATGACAGTAACCCAAACCTCCATAAGGACTTCTCCTGCCTGCTGAGGGGTGGGATGCCACGAGCAAATCTCCCAGTGCTGATGTGCTGGGAGCTGCCAGACTGCCCCTGCCCACACATCTGCCCTGACTCAGTGCAGGGAGGGAGCCTGCCTGGGTGCTGGAAAAGCCGTGCCGTGATTTAGAAAGAAAAAAAAATAGAATCTATGAAAAGAGCCAGAATAGAGTGTGATACTTGGGGCTGAAAGTACTTGACTTGAATGGCTTAATGACTCACAGGGTTTGGTCGTGCTGGGACAGACCCTGCAGGATTTCTAAATCCTTGCCTCCCCAGCACTGCTCAGTGCTCCACAATGAGACTGCAGCAGGTTGGAGAACAGAAACAGCATCCCACCCATACACACACAGTAACGCTGCATTCCTCCCCACCCCAGACAAATTCCATATGTATTATCCTTCCAGCATACGTACACTTGTCAAATTAAATTTCTGCTAAATTTCAGGCTCAAGTAGACTTTTTAAAATAAAAAAAGCTTCCAATGCCCAACTCATCTCCCCTATCTTTGATATTAAGCTCTGATCTCCTCACCTGTCCATCAAATTCTAGGACACAAAACCTGAGATGCAGAGTCTGATATTTGCTACTCAAGAAAAAGAGAAGTCTATGTATCTTGCTGGACAATCTGAGCGATTTACTTCTTAAATATTTGGGTAAAGTTTTGCCGGTGTGAAAATATCCTTTAGACATCATACTTTCATAGTATTGTTTCTGAGAGTTCAGCTTTTCTTTAATGTTATTCATCAAATCTGCCACTTTCTACTCTCTTGACTTCTACTGCACAAATGCCTCTCCTAGGAGTCAATTATATACGCTTTTTTAATATTCGTAAATGTTATCAGATGCCTCTGCAAAACAGTTGTCAGATCTCTCACAAAAATCTAAGGGGTTGCTGTTTCACTCGGAGTGTCTTTGCCTATAATAAATCAGATTAACAAGACTAAGTAAGTGCAGTTTAACTCTTCCTGCTGTGACTTGAGACTTTCCCGAACTACATGCGCTGCACTTTTCAAGCTGTGCCAGCTCTTTTTACCCATTAACCAAAAATGAATTAGGGGAGAAGTTCTCTATAACATACTTATTTTTCAGATCAGCATGAGGGATGAGCACAGTGTCTGGCAGCTGTCTCTAAACACACACCTCTTCCCTTGTCTTACAAAAGGGGTCAAGAACCCAAAGTGGTGGCAGGGATATTTGGGTGCTTAAGTTCAGAGTGACTATCTTCAAAACTACCCTTAATACATACACTTTTCCTAGCAATTTCCTTACATGTCCTACGTTTTGCTCCTATGTTAGCATCCCAGCAGGGCAGCCCAAGTCCTTCCTCCACCCGAGATGTTCTGCCTGGGCAGTCTCCCTCGCAGCCCCAGCACACAAAGGTGAACACCAGCAATCCCAACACACCTTCACCAGAGTGCTCCACAGTTACTAACAGATACACAGGGACTTGTCCTCTGGTCTTTGCCATCTCTGGCTGCAGTTCAGACCGCAGCAGTAAGTGCAATCCAGAGGAGCACCTCTGGCTCCTCCCTCCTTTGTCAACAGCCAGGCTGCAGCAAAGTAGTGGCCCACCACTTGGGGACCTGGAACTGGAAGGATAACCTAAACAGAGCAAGATAAACACCCCAGATTAGGGGCTTGAGGCATCAGCAAACAAGGAGGCTGCATAAGCATCCCTCTCCAGCATTTCCTACTGGCTCATCCAGGCAGGTTTCTGGCAGGCTAAGGACCTTTCTCAAGCTCCCACCTCAGCCATGGGTAACAGGAGCTGCACAGAGCACCAAAGATCCCAGACTGTCCACTGCAACCCAACAATTAAGGCTAAATTTAACCAGCCCTTTGCCAAGAAGCCACTTGCACATAGTGCCTGGGGTATTTGTTATTCCCTGACCATTGCACAGCTCAGTTAACCTGTACCACTGATTTCCTGAGTTTATAAAAAATAATAAATCAATCAATATATTTCACATCTACTATCACTTCTCAACTGTGCAAATGAGCAGCAAGATCACTGCATTTAATGTCCGAGATGGAAAAGAGCAGAGAAACAGATCTTAGAGGTGTCATAAACACATTACCATCATATTGGCCTGGAGAGAAACAGAAAAAATAAAGTAGAATAGTTAACAGCAAGACTCCTATTGACTTGAAAAGGGATGAGATTTCACCCTGCCCATTTCAGAGCTTGGAGCTCAGACAGAGGGGCCATATACTCTCAAGAACATCTCTGCAGAGAAACACTGCCTTTCATACACATAAAAATGTGCATCCGTAAAGAGGCAGATGTACAAAACTTAGAGCTACTATTTTCCAGACAAGCCACTCATTGAAATTCCTGATGGATTTGTGTTCCCAGGTATTCTCTCAAAAAACATGTCACTGTCAGCAGGGGAGTGACTGGGAGGAGAATGCACAATCTATATCCTAAATCAGAAGGATCTCAGCAAATGAGCTGGCCAAGGAACAGCACAAGAGAAATGGGGCATATGATGAAACACATAAATCCACCCTCCAACAACCTTGAATGTCACGATTTTCAGACACCCTCTAAGAGAGCTGGACCTCTGCTTTCCACTTTTTCAAATTCATGAAGTGGATTGAAAACTTCAGCCAAACTCATATCAGTACACAGAGTCTCATATATTCACAGGGCTTCTGTATTATGAATCGCTGTGCTTAACGGGTGCACCCAGAGGCAGCTCAGCCATCTCTGGATGCTCTGGCTCTGTAGCTCAGCTCATGGAGATGCTCAGGTGAATCAGAAGTCAGAAAGCTACTATGCAGAGAATCCTTCTAAGTCTATTAAACCCTCTGACCAATGACACACAGAATAGTAATTTTAAGACAGGGCAATCCAAATGGCAGGCACAGTTCTACCAGACCCAGATTGCAGGCAGATCTCACCTTGACCTTCCCAATGTTGCAGCCCTGCAACATCCCCCATGCTTGGATGGGAAATGCTGGAGACCCTCAGGGCACTGCACCCAGCTGGTGCCTGCAGCCACCCCCACCCCAGGTCCCACTCCCAAGGAGGCACACAGCACTTCCAACTTCTTCACATGAAGTGCCAGAGTCCCCGGTATGGATGGGAACCCATGGCTTACTTCCTAAACAGCCTGGCCCCAAGTATGAAAAATAAGGATAAGAACAAAGCAAGAGCAGCTTTTTAATGCATTTTCCAAGATAAAACTCAGTGTCTCATCTTAAGCTATCAGAGAAATTTGCACCAGCTGCAAAGTCTGTTCCTTCAGGCACAGTAACCCAGTGAAAAGGTTAACTCAGAAAAACCTCACCATACTAAATAAGCTTCCAAAGCTTTTCCTATGCTCCTTGTCTCTCACCTGGGCTATTTCCTACTAATTGTTTAATAACAGTAAAGCCACCAGTGCTGTAACTGATGCCATGCTTCCATAAATGCCCTGAGCTGAGCCTGGCCATAAGGAAGCTCACTGAGAACAGGAATCAGACCAGCTGCTCATTTGACTTTTGTTTGTTTTGTTTTGTTTAAAATATGCAATTGCAAATCTTATCTTTTCTATACATATGGCTCCTCTACAGAAAATGTCCTTTCCACTAAGAGAACCTCCAGGGGCATAATATTAGCTGCAAGCAAGCAATGCAAATACTGAAGTGCTTTATCGCTGTACAGAGTCTAAATTCAAAAGCAATATTTGACCCAGACATATTTTTCAATTTATTTTTAAAAACCCAGATGAGTAAAGGCTTCTGGATGTATGCACAATTTAAATAGCAACTGCTTACTGACAGACTACAGCCAATGAGACATGGTCCTCAAAAACGTAATCACAAGTTGTGGCAATTTACCATATTTTCACATTTTCCCTTGACCATGAGTAACCAGATAACCCACACCTATCAGTAGGCCAGGCAGAAATCAAAGACAGGGGAGAACTGAGGCAGATTTGCCTGAGACAGAGAGAGGATGCTACAGGAAAGTGGAAGTAGGAGGTGTGAATGTCCTGCTGTGTTACTTGCACACATCAATGCTGAAAAACAAGTGTTGAAGGACAGGTAAGTTTTATACACAAACACGAGGCTACTCACACAGCCTTTCCTCAGGAGAGTAAATTATTGCACTGCTGGGGAAAAAAAATGTATCAGGCTTAGTACAAGCTAAGGAACTTTACAGAGGAGTTTGTAACAGGAAGCAACTACTGCAACAACGCTGACTGCCAAAAGCCAGAGGCAGACACAGGGACAGGGGATGCAATAGCTGGATCACATCAAAAGTGCCATAAAATATTTAACAGTTTCCTCTGGGCAGCCATACAAGATGCCACTTCAACACTTCTCCTGAGAATTATTTTATTGGGTTTGGGGCTGCCATGTGAATTCCCAGTAGGTGTTTCACAATGCTTCTCCGAGTTCATATATATGATGATCTGATTGAACCCAGAAACTCAACTGAAACTGCTGAGCTTCATCCAATTATGAGGTAAACCAGTGTAAAATCCAAACAGTGTCTGGGCAGCTGAGTCAAAGGTCAGAATTTATAAAAGAGAGCAAACCCAAGGGAGTTTCCTGTGGTTTCAGGTTTCTCAATATTTCTGACACTGCAGAGATAAGGTTTGATCTATTCTTATAAATCCACATCTTTTTTTAATGTCCTTAACCTCCCTGAGTACTTTAACATCCTTCAGCAGCTCCTATTACCCATCTAGTTTTGCAGGAGACAGTGCTGGGTCTCTTTGGAGCCTGTGTCTAGTCATGTTTAGGTGCACTTGGCCTCACAGATGGTGAAGCCTGCCAGCTCAGTGGTTATCACAAGTGCTGCTGCCTTGGCATCCTTGGCTGCTTTGGACCCAGCTGGAATATAGGACTTTTGCTGTGTGTGGTTATTGAGAATCAACCATGTATTGATCATGCCATTTAGTCACCCAGGATTAATCAAAGAGGGGCGAGTTATCCTTTCACAGGTTAGCAAGCACACCACAAGCCTATACCCTCACTGTGTGAAACTCTTTTACTGCAAGTACTCATCATTTTCCCACTCTATTTTTTTTCCCACATCAGAAACATAACATAACTCTGTGGTCTTGCTAAGTCTCACCTTCTAGAACTAACCTTGCTCATCAGCCCTCTTTCCTGGGCACCAGGATTATTACTGCTCACTGTCCAGTTGCTCTCCTTACGTTGCAGCCATCATTACATGAACAGGAAATGTCCATAAACCTCAGAAAGAACCATCTTAAGCTGAGGGCTTAGGATGCTGCCTAAGCAAACCTGTCCTCTTCAGTACATCTATATTTATTTTTCTGAACCACCGAGGAGACTCCAATAAAATGCAAAACCCTCACAAGCGATTTTCTAACAGAAGTGAGATGTCAGCTTTGCTGTTAACATCAGTTTTGATGATCTCGGGTACAGGCTGAGCTTTTACTCTGCTTTTAGATTATTTCCGAAATCCTTGAGCAGCCTGCTAGTGAGCTTGACTTTGATAGATAGCAAGCCTGGGTCATCTTACCAGCAAATTTTCACTGGGGCATCCTTTCTAGGATGTATCATTACTATTTACTATGCAATAAATTTATATTTTTTGTTGTTTTTACAGTAGTTGGCTGACTTGGTACGAGCAGAGGAACACAATCTTTCTTTTTACATCCACCATTTATCCTAACTGTTCAAGTTAACTCTAAAAACTTCACAAATATAGAAAATTATTGCTCCATTCTTTGAAAGCATGCTAACCCAAGCTGCCTCTTGCAGTTACCAGAGGAAAGCAAAGTTCTCAGAATCTCCAAGGAGCACTCGGACACAACACCAGAGAGGTTGTATTAGGAGAAAACCAAAAGCCACGTGGCAGCTGGAGAATTATCATTACTCCCCCAATTTCACTCAATAATACTAATTTACACAGAAGGCAAAAAAGTGTACTTTGCAATCTAAGACACAGGGTATTTGATTTATCTGGAAGAAAAGCCTCCAATGCGTCCACACAGCCACTACAGCTCAGGGAAAACATTTGAGCTGTATTTTGGCATCTTTTCTTCATCTTTTGTGTTGAGAAGGACATCAAAGGCAAGAACTTCAGCAGAAAGGTCCCATCTTTCCCTGGAGAAAAATCCACAGTTCAAAACCACCAATGCTTCTGCTTCTAACCTGATCTTGTGGCTGTGCTGGACATCAGCTAAAAGTTGTGCTGCAGTGAGCACTCCTGCAAACCACCAAACACTTCTTTCTTTCTCCTGCATGTACAAATCCAACTGCATTTTCATAATACTACAAGAAAGGTGAAAATAAGCAAACCACTTAATTTCCACCAAGTTTGGCCCTCATGAGAAAAGCTCCTACTCAGCAGCCTGACCAGCTATTGTCTCATACCTGAAGAGGGGGCACCAAGAGATCTGCAACCCAAAAATAACTCCACACAAACAAGAGCAAAGAAGCTGCTCACATCCTTATCTTTCTGAACAAAGAGAGAAAAAACAAAATCCCTGTCCAGAGCAGGGCCTTACCTTGCAGCCACAACAGGAAGGATCCCTAGGAGCTCCTCTTCCCCAGGAATACTACTGCCACCCACCCCTCACCTTGCAGGGACAAGCAGGCTCAGCTGCTGCATATCAGCACATCACAGAGGGCATAGCCTGGGGCTACCTGCTAGGAGAGGGAGCCTGCATGTGTCTTCACTTATGAAACAGCATCTTAATTGGGGTGCCCTGCCCACCCTGGTGCTCTGCTCCAGCCCAGAGTAGTTCTGGCTCCCTATCCCTAAATCTCTTCCACCCCGAACTTTCCCAATGCCTCATTTGTGCCTTGTTACACACCTTCTTGTTGGACCTTCCTCTCTTAATCTGTGTGATCTCCCTTTTAGGTCCTCCTATTCCACCACTCTCCCTCATCTTGGTCCAATCAACAGAAAAGCACAGGTGACCCCATTAAGGTAGCAGAAAGCATTTTGAAGTTTATATCTTAAATAAAACTTCAACTAAATGAGAAATTTCTTGCTTAAACTCCTCATGGGAGCAGGGGGTGAGAACATTGTTGATGCTGCCTCACTCACAAAAGCAAAATATCCTGGCATGTGTGTCTGCTCAGACATGTGTGCATCAGGCAGAAAACATCAACCAACTAAATAATGATGCTAATCCTTTTATTAGCATTTTCAAAATTGGAAAAGCTGTGTGTATCTTTAGGGAACATTTAAAGCAAAATCTTACAGTATGGTACATCTGGAGTCCAGCTGTAATGTACCATAATGGTTTGTGAGGCACCAAAGGAAAAAAGCAACAGCTCAAGGCTGGGAGTCCTGAGCATAGCACTGGCTTTGCAGAGCCTGTCATGACTTGCTAGTGGCAGGAAGAAGATCTAAGCATGGGCCCACAATTTAGATATTATTCATATTTTGCAGACTGAAGGTTGCTCCCTTGGTGTCCCCTACTCCCCAGGGGCTGGTACCCATGGGAGAGGTGTCCTCTGCAGCAGCAATGCTCTCCCGCTCCCATGAGAAAGATGTGGCTGTTCCTCTTCTGAGTTACAAATCACGTAGGCGTTATCTGCTTGTCTGAGGTTTTCCAGGAAACCTCGAGAAAGAACTAAAACTGACTCTAAAGCCAAATGATTGATTTCAACCCTGAACTGAAGGTGCTAAGCAAAGCACAAGGCCAGAAGGACCCATCTTGCATGGTTGGAGAGAGTGGGGGGGAATTCCTGAGTCTGCTGAAGTATAAAGTCCCTGGTGACTCCAGGATTTCACTTTCCAAGCTTTGCTGGGAGTTTCATGCCCACAAGCTGGGCTGTTGGTCCTGGTGCTGTGCTGCACAGCATCTTCTGGTGGAGGAAAAAGCCCATACCCTGCACCTGAGCTGCTGTGAAACACTGCTCTGCAAGGGCGGCACGCTGGCAGGACTCCACCTTCCTTCTGGCTTTATGCAGGACTTTGGGTCACGAGATGCCTCTTAGAAGAGCAAAACGCGATGCATTTAGCAAAAAACAACTGCTCTTAAAGTGCCTAGGTGATAACAGGGGACAGCAAATTAGATACGAGCAATGTGAGAAACAGCAGCATTTTTTACTGTGCAAACAGTCCTGTCCCATCTGAAGAACACAGAGGCAGCTGCTTCTCACCTGGGAGATGCAGTTACAAACCCTCTGGGAATATGGAGACAATTCAGAAGAGACTCATTAGAAAAGCAGCAAGAGAAATCTGCCGTTCCGTTGGCTGAGAGAAAGAATTGTTCTAGCCGAAGGAAAATAAAGTGGAATACACACGTGGCAGAAGACTGAGGGAAACAGTATATAGAAAATATCCCCTTCTCCAGCTTCTCTCTCCTGTTGGTGGCGTTCATTCAAAACCAAACCTGTGGACTTTAGGTAAAGCTCTCTGGGGTCTTTGGGTCTTAGAAGTTCAATGAGAATTTTGAACTGTTACCTTAGGTGAAAACTGGTGTTTTATTGAAAAGGAGTCCCGTGGAATTCAGTAATCTTTTAACCACAAATAGTAAAGGACAGGACTCCTGTGTGCTGTCTAGGAGGGAGAGGAGAAGGGCCTCAGGGTGGGGGCCTGAGGAAGCTGTGCTGGGGACGACAGATTTCCCTCCCTGGGGCAGGGATCAAAGGGATTAAATACTGGAGTGGTGGAGGGGTAAGAGTTTGGGCAAACAGATCTAGCACGGTGAAGAGGGACAAAAACTCCCCAAAATCCCTGTCCCTGCAGCCCTGCATGGCCCTGTGGTGGTTTGCAGTGTCAACACAAGGCAGCCCTCCTGTGCACTGCCCATACCTATCCTATCCCTGGCGCTTACGGTTCCATTCCAGGTGAGCTGGACTCACCTGCTGTGGACAGTGATGAAGCTGTTAAAAGCCGTTTCCCAAGGCCACCAACAGCACTGAGTGCCCGATAGCACTCTGCCAGCAGAGAGGTCTGTGCCTTTGATCAAGGCAGCCGCAAGCAATAAGCAAAGCAAAGATAAAAATTATCAATGGGGGGAATTAGTGGATGTTTCTCTGTCTACTGGTGTGACAAAAACAAGCACCATTCATGTTTGAAAAAGACATTTCCTGAGTGCAACAATCAATGAGTCAGAAGTTTATAAGCTTTTATTAACGGCTCAGACAAGAAATCTGAAGTATGTGCTTAGTGAACACTGCAAAGTCAAAGAGGAAATGTCCTGTCTTTTCAACAATGTGCAAGCACATAAAGCTAAATCAACTGGTTTGTGATTTTGGAAGTACAGTGGGTTCAAACATACGTCAAAGGAATTAACATGGCCAAACTAACGCACTAATGTATGAATTGTATGGCTAGAGAGCAAAGAGTGAGGGTTTAGCTCAAAGTGAATCAATGTCTGTTACTCCTGCTGTACTCATCCTGCATGTACAAATCCTCTTCATTTAAACACAGGAGCAGTTAAGATTAGTGTTTCTATTTTCTGTTCCTACCTATTTGGGTTGGGGCACTTTTCCCTTCATAGTGCAGCATGTGAATCACACTGCATATTAAAACACTGCTGTAAAGAACAAAAGGTGGTTTAAAAACTCAACGGTTTAGTCATGACCATTGGAGAAAAAAAGTTCACCCTCTTCTCTCTCCTCCCTTTCAGCCTCCAGATCTCCTGAGCAGAAGGGAAATTCACTTGGAAAACAGAAGCTCTCTGCGTTGTGAAACGTTTGAAATAAACCTTACCTGCCTTTGTGTATGTTTGCAGTTTAAAATGGATCTATATTTACACTAAGTGAAATATTTACCAAAATCATTATGAACATTTTTCATTTGCATAAGTCAATGAATTATATCTTTAATGCTGTTCAAAGGGTTGGTGCATTTTTGCAATGAAAAGTAATGCTTTGGCAATACTAATTTTCCACATTGTTAAAAAATTGGCTATTCTTGGCAGAGAAATTAGTATCAGACAAGTATTCAAAGTGATTCTGACAGTTTATCATTACCAATACATACCAGAGTATTGGATTTTAAGACCTTTGCCAATTATTAAGAAACTCCGGTGTTCAGCTCTGCATCATTAAAGCTCAGGCCAACCTTCTGATGCAGTGGGAAAAACAAATCCCTGAGAGAAACCTGTTGCTGTCAACAGACATTTTGGGGAGAGGAAAAGGGAAGGAGGACAAACATATTTAGAACTGGAATACCCACAACAAAGCCAAACTCTCAGCTGGTATAATTTGCTGTGTCTCTGAAGCCAGTGGAGCATCATTGTGTCCCAGCAGCCGAGGGTTTGCCCACACTGCCATGTTTACAGCCACACAGCAAAACATTGGATTCCCCATTCCACACACAGTACTACTTCTCTGGAAGCTACTCCATCTGTTGTGGTGTTACAGCATCTGAATTTGCTGGTGTACTGCCAGCAAAGATGTTTGATTCTCTGTTTGGAGGAACAGTCATCTTCCAACTGATCCTTGCTCTACTGAGCATTACAAAGACATGCTGAGGTGTCCTCCAAAGACAAAAACCCTCTGGGAAAGAGTTTTGCCAGCCTTTGTCCAAAACGGTTGTTCAAACTTTTCAATCCAGCCTTGGGCAGCAGTTTTTGACTGCAAAACTTCTGTACTTGTGCTCATTTGAATGTGAGCCTCACAGGGAGACTTTATATATATACACTGTCCAAGTATTGTCCTTTGCTGCAGGAATTTATGGTGGTAATAGCATCATAAATGCTTTTTTCCCTGGCACTGTTTATTACGTGCTATTGTCAGACTCCCTGCCTCAGCCTTCTAAAGGGAAGAGGAGCTTTATAGTACAACAGCAGCACAGCAGCATTAGGGATGCTGGAATAATCTTTCTAATTGATCTTGGAAGGAGTGGGCAGTGATTTCCTCTGAGTGCTTTTCATTAACTGAGCTCTTTGTTATTGCTTGGGTGTGGGTTATGAATATAACAGTTTTCACATGAGTGTACCTGCAGTTCAAACACAGTTCAAACACAATATAACCCGCTTCAGTAAAGGGCTGGGAGAATGCAGTTTTCAGTAGCATTTTTATTAAGTACTGGCAAACTCCTATGCATGTTAATGCTTGGTAGAAATACAATTGACAGAAATGCAAAACACTGTGTGAGTTAAGGCATATGATAGGTGAAACAAAATATATCCAGTACTGCATGACACCCACCATCCCTGCAAACTCAGTTCACAGAGGCAGGGAAGTGGGAGAGGAGCCTATGCTCCTCAACATGTTAGATTTTGACCATCCACTTTTTAAAAATGGTTATTTCACCCCAGGTAGGCTATCTGAAAAACCTCACAGAATAACTGGATTAAACACTTGCAAGTGGGTTGCATCTTGTACTATTGCTGAAGTTATTTTATGGGAACGTGTTGATAATGGGTCATTTATTTCATATTCACATCTACAAACCCAGCTAAGAGAATGGAAAATTAGATACTCTTAGGGTTTATATATACTAAAAATCACAATTGTGAGTTGGCAGTTACAAGTTCCTGCTATTTAGCACACTAATTCTTTTATTCATTTTTCATTATGTGTATACAATACTGAGATTAGAAAACCATTTGTTTAAATGACCAAATAGCTATAGATGTGTCCTTGACCATAAGCAGTGGAGAACATTAGCAATTGCCTGTCTCATATGACACTTCTGTGATTACTTTAAATCGATGTAAACTGGCTCTGGCACCACAACAGCCGTTTCTGTCCTGCCCTGCTCCATCAGGACATGTAATTTCTTGCTTCTATGTCAAGCTTCCACTATGCTGCTTCATCAGTGCTGCTTTACATTGCTGCAAGCAGGGAATGTGGGTTGTGCCAGGGCTTTTGCTGCATCCCTGCTGCAGGGATATTGCACTGGTTATACACAAAACTCTATTCCTCACAATGACAGCAAGAAACAGGGATTTTAATGCATTTTCACAATGCCACTGAGAGAATGCACAAGAGCAAAAGCAGCTCAATTTGTGTTATTTAGGAACTACTTGAAACACTGCTAAAGGATTATGCAATGTAATTAGGCACGAGGTCAGGAGAGCTCCCAATACAGTAAATAACTTAGTTTTGGAAACATATTTTCCTGTTCATTAGGAAAAGCAAGTGTTAAGCAAGTAATCTGTCTCTTCAGTGCAATTTTAACACAGCATATGTCATGACTTGTCTTAGGAAATGAATTACAGGGCTTTCCGATAAAGCTTCATTTTACTAATAGTAAAGTGGCTCCATACACCCAACAGGGCTTTGTTAAGATGGAAACATATTGTAGTGCTAATGAAGCATGAGTTCAGCCTAATTAACAGGATGGCAACAGCAATCATACAGCCTTTTCATTCACTTCTATACATTCTGTCAGAGTAACAAAGTTGCGTTCGGCACTGCTGGAACCCTCTGGCTTTGCTCCCTATTTGCACGCCTGCTAATCCCGATTCTTTGTTCAAACGGGCCTGGATCCAGCCAAACACTAAACCCATATAATCATAGATAATAAGGCAGGGCCTGGGGGGGCAACCACACCACTCATCCATCCACCTGCCACCTTCCACTCCTCATATTTAACTTTGAGCACGAGAGCTGATCCCTCGCAACCAGCAGGGCTGCTCACACATTTCCAGTTAAGCACATACTAAAATGCTTTACTGGATTAGGGCCATGGTTTCTCTTGCAAGAGGAAGAGTCACAGGCAGAATTTATTTGCCTGAATAACCTATTTTGCCCGTGTTGGAAAACAATAGCATTTTCATTACTCACTTCACAACTCACCTGAATGAATGGGAAAGGCTCCTTGCCTCCAGCTGCTCTTTCATTTGGGCTTGTAAGCTCAGCCTTTGAAGGGCAGTCCAGGGTAAATCTTATCGGTGAGTTATTTGTGTCTGATGTGGACATGATGGAGGAGATGTGCAGACAGAAGATGTTTCTTTCATTAATTTTGATGTGTTCAGTGCAATCTCTCATTTGAAATGCTGAAAATAAGCCTGCAGATGGGGAGCCACAGATCCTCTCCCTTGGCCTGGCTCCAGCTAGGGTAATTACACGCTGGCTGGCTGAATCTCCTCATATGGCTTCAAATGGAAAAGTCATTCTCCACTTTTCCTCCTGAAATACTGCAATGTAGTGCAGCAGTCGCAGAACAGCAACCGAGCAGTACCCGCAGTTCAGCAGTGGTGGGAACAGTCTCTGATGGGCTGAATAAAGGCTGAATTCCTTCAGTAACCACCACAGCTCCACTGGAGAAGACTGTCCCAATTCAGGATATGGCTCCTGGCCCATAAGAGCTTCCAGACAGCTCAAAATGTAGGCATGCAGACAGGGCTGGTGGGAGGGTTAATGCAGAAACACCCATTATACCATACAATTTTGGGGAAATCTGAAATAATGAAACCTGACTGCAGAAGGTCACCTTTCCACTTCATTATAATCGATGACTAGCACAATGTTCTCTGGTGTGGCCCAGCTGTCAGTCACTTGGCAAATCCTCTCCACAGCAACTACTCCAAAATTGTTCAAGATCTACACGCAACTCAAGCCCAGAGATTGGCCACCTCCTGCCTCCAGAATGAATTTGTCTTTCCTTGCTTGAAGTAAACCATACACTATGTTTTTACATACAGTAACTTTGTAAGCAACACAAAAAGAGATGAAGGGAGCTGTGATCAAAGTCTCTGGTAAGACTACAGTCATTGAGGGCATCTAACAACTTGCCAGATTTTGCTCTTGTTCTAAAATGTTCTTCAGAAGCTGCATTTTCATTTGATCACACATTTAAGTAAAAAGCAGAACTTATTCTTGAAAAATTTTATTCACCTCTACCTTACAACCTATGGTAAACTGATAGGAGTAGAAAAGATAACCTAGTATTATTGGGGGAAACCTGAATAGAACAAAATTCAGACAGGAAGGCTGGGCAGCTTCATATACTGATAACAGGTCAGGAAATCTCCCTCTTGATTAATATATTTCAAGTCTGACAGTGACTACAAATTTTGACTACAAGGAGGCTGGATCAAGAGAAGACAAGAGGTGAAATGCTATGGCCATGAGATGACATCTATCAAGTCCTGTTCTTCACTGGACTGGCTCTGGCTTGCACACTGTCATATTGCTCTGTAACACAAAAATGGGAGCATATTCCTTCTTTGCAATGATTCTGAAAAAGAGTCTATTCGCACCATTTCTGAGATAAAGAGTTGATCCCTGTAGCCTTGACACTACAAATGCTTGAAGAGTCTTGGCAACATCACCTCAGCTTCCTGCAAATATCAACATAATAAACTCACTTCTTCCCATTGGTCTCAGCAGACAAGCCAAACACTGAATAAAAGCAGACACTAGATTACCCTCTTATTCCTAAAGATTTGTATAGGAATTCTTCCAAATTAGAGATACATTGTGATAAAAATAATACATGCAAGGTTGTCCTTTACTTGCCCTAAACATAATTCTCCAGTTCCCAGGATGTTCTTTCCCTTTCATGATTATAACTTGCCTAAAAAAGATACAGTTCACCTATACACAGTGAAAACTAACTCCTGTGTACTATTTTATCACAGAATAAGAAGAAAATATCATTCTCTGGTTATTTTTTTCATTACTTTTATGGTACAGCAGAAATTCCTGCATTGAAAGTAAGATGAGCACCTCCAAAAAATATTAGCCACTTAAAGGGTCAAAAAGACTTGAAGAAAAACTGCTTTCTAGGTGTTTCATTTCATATTAATCTTCCAGGAAAGGAGCATGACAAGCTTTTGCCAAGTATGGCATGAAAGCAGAGCTCAGGAACACTCAGGACATTTTCAGTAGCGGGTTCTGATACAACATATATCTTTATTTGCAGATATCTTCCCCCACATCTGGCTGATAAAGGAGTACAAAGAAAGACTCTGAGAACAAAAAACACTGATGAGGAAACAGAACATACTAATACATTAGAGTGAAGCCTTTTACAAATGGATGTCAAACCATTTTTGTTGGTCTGAGAAAATATTCAGGATTAGAAATTCATTAGAAGCCAAAATCCTTGAGACAAAATGTGTGCAAGCTTAAGACACAGACAAATAGAAAATGGCTTTATTATCCCAGGGAACATAGCACCATCAGCAACAAATATGCTGCTTGTCTGTATTTATATTCCAAACAGTACTGTTTCCCGTAAATCATTGGTTCTACATTTGCCTGGGTTTTCTTCTTTTTCTGAAATAAATCATATCCATTAACACATAACAACATGGAACATGTTCCCATGCATAGGCAAAAATGCTGCCTTCAAATCTGTCTAGATATCCCCTCTCTCTGGACATTTGGACTTATGCTGCAGTGACATTCTCATAGAATCATTGTCAACTCAGATGCAAAATAACTGTTTCTCTCAATAAATGCTGCCTGTGCAGATGGAGCTAGCAGATCCATGGCTGAGGGAAGAATAATAATACAAGCAGTGGTGGGTGCTGTGAGAGCAGGCAGTTACAGAGAGGGTTGAAACTGTAAGGAAATAGTGAAATGTCTGGCAGCTGGACTTGAGGACAGCCTCCTCCACCAGAATGCTGGTCCCCACGACATGGAGTGCAGGTGCCCCACGGGGTGTTTGGGGTTTCTGCCTCTTCACAAGTCCTGAGAAGTTGGAATTCAATGGCATTTAAACTCTTCTGAAAAAAATATACCCCCTTTTTCTGAATTCCACAGCCTTCTCTCTTTGCCTTTTGCTCTCCCCCTATTTCAGGTAGCTGATCAAGAGGTTTTATCCTTCACCCATGGCTGACAATGAGAAACCAACAGGAAAACCCTTGTTGCCAGCAAATGGCTCAAAGACTTCCCCAGCTGGGGACCAGTCAGGGCAGGGGGATTACAGTAACTAGCATCAACAGATTTGCATATTCAAATATTGTAATTGAGGAATAAGCAGTAATACTGTTAAACACATCCCTGGGCCCTGAGTGGCTGAAGCCAGAGCTCAGCATACAGCATCCTTACCAAAATAAACCCATGCTGACAAGGAGGCAGAGCAGGGGCAAGCACAACCAGGGAGCAGGGAAATGCTGAATGTGAGAAAAGGCACCATAATTCATCAGTAACTAACTCTGCTCAGCCCTGAGCTCCGACAGCTGGGACACCTCCTTCCTGCCTCTATATTAGATATATTTGAGCTCACAGTGCTCTTCTGGGTCCATAGTGAGTTAGATGGCAAAATTATTGCCTGTAACTGAAGAAAGGCCATAGAGGTGTATTAATAAAACAACATCCTTCTGTGTGCTAGCAGCGAGCTAAGCAGCCATTATCATGGCTCCTTTCTTATTTTTTTTATTAACCCTTTTCAACCTCCTCATCAGCAGAATTGAATTTGAGGAGGTGTATTTCATCTGGCAGATAATTCTTCATCAACTCCGCTTGTGAACTCCTGCTTCAAGTTCAACAAAGGTTACAGAGAAATGAGAAGTTCAATTGGCACATTTAAAAGCAATCAGTAATTACAGCAACATTTTTTGCTTAAAATATCTGAAATACAGCCATGCTTTCAGAGGGTTTCTGCTCAAGTCTGCCACATGTTATTTTCCACAATGTATGTCTGACTTTGCACCAGCAACTCAGTTCACCTTGATTCATGAATAACTATCCCTCACTTCCTACTGTAAATACAATTCTAAACATACGGGAGAGAATTTATAGTGAATTAGGGTTGTACGTTATTGCTGTGATTAGCTGCATTTGTTACCCAGCAGATGTCTGGGTAGTAAAAATCCCCCATGAGTACAGCATCCTGGAGTTTCCCGGTTTCTTGATAACTGGGCCAAGAATTTCTCATTCCTGCTGTGCTCTGATCCTGGTGGCCTGGAGCAGATGCTCGCTGTCTGCCCATCTCCTACAGCACTAATCTGCTCTCCCCACACTGAGATCCCAGCAGAGCGTTGCGCATCCCCTGCTTTTCTCTCTCCTCTTATCCTCCCCCAAAAGCTTTCCTGATGATATTCATCATTCTCACAATACCAAAACACTTTGACAAGCTGAGCCAAATACTTCCCAGGGGTTGTATTGCTGATTAACCAGAGTTACAAATTTGATGACTGATCTGGCTGTAACTATTTATGATACTGGTAATGCCATTATAAGCATCAAGATGATGCCTGTAAAATATCTCAGCTTGTGTCTGGCCCCTCTTTTCCTGGGCACCTCACAACCACATGGCGAGGGAAAAGCTTTATTTCAACAAAAAGCCTGAAGAGAGACACGGTGAATAACTGTCAGGAAACCAAAGCCCACAGAGAACAAGTGACTGGTCTCAACACATGGAAGGCATACTGTACTGCTTTGAGAGCTTTCACATGAGATTATCTTTAACTCCACACCGGTTTCTCCATCCCAGGGCATTCCAGACCCCATCTCCATCTATGCTATGCCTTACTTTTGTCAGTTCATGTCTTCCAGCAGAGAGAAAATAATGTCACTGATCCCCAAAAAAGTTCTTGTTCCTAGAGGCTAAGACAGCGCAGATGCTCCCATACATACATGGATATTTTTGTCCTCCATCTAATCTTTGCAGGCTGCCATCACTGACCACTTTGCCAAGCTATTGCTTGACATGAACCCAGGGTTCACTGGGGTTGGAGCCCACTTTGTGGGACGAGTGGGCTCATGCGTGGTGTTAACTTGGACTTAACCACCAGACTTCTGTCTGCCCTGGAGCTCCAGTACATCTCAGTTGCTCAACACTTCAAGCTTTCCTTTTGAGTCCCAAGTGATCAGGTTTTTACCTCTAACAACAATGATCTTACACATACCATATCCTAAACACCAGGCTGTTATACAAGATCACAAGCACTGAGTTTTCTTCTGGATGTCAGACAAAGCTTTGAAGAAGAAAACAAGCTCTGTCAGACACCATCTAAATTCCTCTCTCAGCACCCTGAAAATATCTCTGCAACTTCTTCTCTTCAACCAGCATACAAGCAAGCCCTTGTCATCTGTTATTTGCTTTATGTTATTGTGCTTATCTTCAACCTGGAATACCAGATTAGCAACTATTTTAACTGGTAAAAAGGCTACAAATACTAATCCACCCTTCTGGCAGAAAGTGACTTTTTTTGCACAGTAAGAAAACGTAACTCTAAACATAAATAATGTCAATTAATTTATTATTTCCTAAACTGTTACTGTTCACTCACTTCCCAACAGCATGGTGTATAGCTCGCAGGGTAACACTAACATTCAGTTCAGCCTCTCCAGACCACAGTCACAGTGAAGAGGCACAATTTTTATCCACTGCATACAGAGACATCTGCTTTTGAACCTTTGAACTAAATGCCACTCAGAGGAGACGAAACCCAACTGAACAAACTCACAAGGCCAAGATTTGCAAGGTTCTAATTGCATAAACAAAAATGTACAAAAATATCTTGTGCATGGACCCTCTTTTTCAAGGCAGGGCTGTTCCGAGGAACGAAGTGCTGTAAGGGGAGCAAAGCACGAGTGCCTGCTTTATTGAACAGCCATCAGCCACACTAGAAACTGCACTGTAACATTAACTTTGCAGCTACAAGACATTGGCCTTGAACAGAATTAATGCATGTGCACACATTTGCTACATAGTCATAAATTTTAGTAATGTAATTTTACAAGCCTCTTAAAAGGTAACCACTGGGAGAAAAAAAAATTAGCAACAGGAGAGGCAGGGTAAAGTTCAACAGCAATATTTCATTACCAAGACAAGGAAAGAAGACAAATGACTCGACCTCCTTGGTTCTCCCCTCTCCCCGCACCATTACATGGGGGAAAACACACAGCACGGTGCAGATTCAGGTTATTGCAGTGAGTGTGTCAGCCCGGCAGCACCGCAGATCAGGAGGTTTTTTCAATACAAGCAGAGATTCCTCTCTCATTAAAGCAGAGTTTACAGCAAAGCTTTTCAACAGGAACCAGACTCCCCATCATTTCCAGGGCCAGG
This sequence comes from Aegotheles bennettii, assembly GCA_013398125.1. Lineage (NCBI taxonomy): Eukaryota > Metazoa > Chordata > Aves > Caprimulgiformes > Aegothelidae > Aegotheles > Aegotheles bennettii. Next base: position 2,199,342 of record VZRW01012057.1, read on the forward strand.
CAGAATAATTAGCATTTCTCTAGTCCCTCTCCCAGGTAGGGCTGTTTTACCATGCATAATTCCATCTTTCCCCCCCCTTGCAGGGGAACACCCGCTGTTGCAGACATGGGCTGGAGTCCCACCACATGCTGGGGGACAACATGCAGACAGCACACTGTGGACAGGCTCCAAGTAAGCATGGAAAACAGAGCAATTTTGTGAATAGCAGGATTTGACATTTTTCTTAAAGTACCAGCAATCAGAACTGCATGTTCTTACCTGAGTTCACCCATTTATTTTTATCTTTAATAAATGAAATCAGTTTCCAACCCTCTGGTTGCAGAGGCTGGCCTGGAAATATGACTTCCACAAAGCCCAGCATGAAAGTAAACAGGAGTCACCTTCATAACCCTACCATTTCCAAGGTGGTCTCATGATATTCTGGGGATCAGTGCTGTCAACCCCACAGCAGGACAAGCAAATCTTGGACTTTCTGGGATTTTTGTAGCTGAGGTCAAAGCATCAGTGTCTAGCAGAAATTTTCCTCTGTCTATTCACTGAGGAAATCCAATTAACTCTGAGAAAAGGGAAGATTTGAACCTGCACTGTATGTCCAGAGACCTGCTCAGTGTCTCAGAGGAATATCCCAAAATCCACAGATACGAAGTGCAGGAGGGCAGGGAAAAGCAGGATTAGGGATGTGTAATTGGAAGGATTCTGACACATATCTCTTCAACTCCGGGAGTCACCAGCCTCAGAAGCAACTGTGTTTCCAGACACCCATCATTTCCTCAATCCTATACTTTATTAAGTCTTGTGAACAACTTCCATGGTCCAGCAGAGGACTTTGCACATCTCTTTATCACATCCACTGCTGATCCACCAGGATCATTGGTGCCCAGTGGTACCATGCACAGACCAAGCACAGTTGCTTTCTTGTGCTGGGCTCATCCAGGATCATTAACTAGTCCTCCTTGAAAATCTCAGTCTCTTGCTCTTGGGAAGGATTAGATGTACTGTTGCTTTTGGAAGACCTTCAAGGCTTTCCTACATGTAGTTTGTGCTATATTGCAGAAAATAAAGCCAAATGGAACTTACTTATAGGAGGAGCTTGGCTGCTGATGGCACACTTCTTTTTTTGAAGATTTTCCACCAGTTCCTAAGTGGACTGTGAAGACTGATGTAACAGCCTGCAAGAGATCAAGTGGTCCATGGTCTCAGAAGTCATAAAAAGTGACCAAGCTTTCTGGAGAACTGATAGCAGAGCAGCACTTTACAAGATATACTGCTCTTTCCTAAAAGATAAGAAAGAAAAAATAAGATGAAAGAAAGTACCTCATCCTCATAATGAATCCAACGGGTGCTTGCCTTTTTCCTAAGTGCACACCAATACAACTGACCTTTCCTTTCAATAGGATCATGCCTTCAGGCGTGCTACAGGCCTTCAGACAGGCTACAAGCTACTCTCTTCTTCCATGTGCAGATCCAATGGGATGGAGTCACAGGAGCACTCAGAGGGCAGAATATGGCCCCAAGATCCAATGTTTTGCATGTGAGTCTTCTGTGCATCAGGCAGAGCCATTCATCAAAGCTATATCTGAAGTAAAGAGTTTATGCAATCAGTACAATCGATTGCTGGGAGCGATACATTCAAAGAAACAAAAAGAGAGCACCTTGGTCACTGATACAGCACCACATGTAAGAGTTTCTTCTACCTTAAGACCCAGTGACTTTATCCTGCAGCTACTGTTAGAAACCTGGCAGCTGCCCCATCTTCCAGCACAACGATGACCCAGATGAAGTCTATAGATTCAACATGTCCAGCTTCTTGGCTGAGAAATGCTGTGCCAGAGTGGTTAGAATTTTTTTGAAACAAGCCTGGTCACACTTAGCTTTTTCAAAGAAAGTTCCTGCTCCCAGAAAACCACATTTTCATGTCATGGTTCATTATTTCTATATGTCCTCTTTTCTGCAGCTGCCCTTCGCAACCTCTGATGGTGGGTTACTCTCAGTGGTAGGCTCAGCTCTTTGCTTCAATTCCTAGAATTTTAAGACAACCTAGTTTTGCAATTAACAAGTCAAAAGCAGCAAATTAAATTCATATAGAGATACTGAGCAAACTGATGGCTGTTGATAGGTGACTATAGATAACTATAGTGCTAACTGAAAAGGGACAGTGGTTGCACAAACGTGTGAGTGAAATAGATACCAAAATATTAGTCATGACCTTGTTAAAAGAGTTGATATGGCAAAACTCAGTCATGAACTAACCTACAAAATGCAATATTAAGGTTAGTGTCAAGAGCTCATCTCCTAGAAGCCCAGATAATGTGATGCAAAGAAGCTTTTAAAAGAAACCAAACAAACTCATTTTTCATTATCTTCTGCCATCTTATTATCTCACAAGTGAGAAATCCATTAGCAATTCTGCCAAGAACTTAGATAGGCTGCTTAGTTATCTAACACTGAGACACTTGCATCCCACGGCTATCTTGGTGTCCCTAGGAAAAAAAAATATAGAGGAAAAGCAATGGAGTAATAAATTATTGTAACTGTTTCATTAAAACTTAGGACACTGTAATTTTAAAGTTTATTTGGTATTATATTTAAATGAACCAAAAGGCAACATTGTACAGTAACTTTATAAAATAAAATTATTACATAGTACATTAACCAAAGCCCCATTAAAAAAAAAAACTTCTAAAAGGTCATTTGGGGACAGATCCTGCTCTTGCTCTCCAGCACACATGATTTATTGAGCTGATTTCAAGCAGCACTCTTGTTTTAGGAAAAGCAAATGAGATTGCCCCCCAAAATGGAATATCGTCTTATAATTCTTGCAGTTTCATTTTATCATGGGTAATATATCAAGTTCATAAGGCATAAATACAAAAAAACAGTTCAATATGCTCATCAGTATTTTAATTAAGTAGTACAATCTAGGACACTTTTTTCAATCACACCAAGGATTACAAGTACCTATAGCTTTAATTTGTTTTTTTTTTTTTATACAAAAGTCTATCATATAGTATACAGTATATACTAGTTGATAACTGGTTCACAAGGTTGATCACAATATTGTTGCAGGTTAATACTGTGAGGATTTCACCTAGCTTGTATACTCTGTGCAGAACCACAGGGCCCATCCTTCCCTGGCCGCAGCAACCCACTGCTCCACCTCCTTACCTGTTTAAGTGAAGATCTCTGTGTCAGATGTAAAACCCCCTAGGAAAGGGTAGGGATGCACATCCCCATGGTGCCAAGGAGCTGCCGGGGGCAACAAAGGAGCAGAGGAGACATCGAGGCAGCAGCTCCCAGAGGTATTTGCGGAGTGGGGAGGCAGGGAGCCAGGCTCAGCCTTCCCCGCTACCTGCAGGCTCCCGGCACTGCAGAGATGCTCCCAGAGGTTGTGGAAGCTGAATCAAGCCCCAAATGGGAGAGAGATCTGTGCCGAAGCATGATCTCCACCTGCCCTGATGGAGACGGGTGCCACTGGCTTGTGCAAAGTGAGGATGGGTGAAAGCACCTCAATAAATTAGGAGCAGTGTGGATACTTGGAATGCCAAGTGCTTGGGTTGGGCAGGCTCCACATCACCCACAGCTCCATAACCTCCCAAATCCTTCCCAGGATTTTGGGCATCCCTAATGCAAAAGCTCATCTGGTACCAGCTGGATGCATCTTACACAGGCAAAAAAAATTCCCTGCACAGACAAAAAAGATGTCCTCAAATTTCATCTAATGCACCAGGGCGAGCACAGCCCCAGCCTGCCCCTGTAATCAATAATATCTCCCGCACCCTCTGGCACCTTGCCTTAGATATTCAGATATTTTCTAAAATCAGGTTACTGAGATGCAGCAGAGGAAGTGCTGCTGCTTTCAGGCTGGGGGGCAGCAGGGCCAGGCTGCTCGGGCTAGCGGAGAGGGGGTGGCGATGGCAGGGTTTTGCCTGGTGTCCATCCCACATTCCTCCTGCCCATTCAAGGGACTCACCAATGCCAGTGTGGGCAGACGGGGGACTGACACTGGGCCACCACAGGGCCACACTATTCTTTCCAACAGCTGTCGCCAGGCCAAGGAGGGGTGTAAAAGGGATTTCTGACATTACCTGGAGCCAGGAATAGATTTTTTTTACATGTACAATCAACCTAAATTGTGCATAAGGTAAACTGCAGAGCCTCTGGAGTGTATTCACATGTCTAATATTAGACATCTCACTGGCAGCTCTGAATCGTCCCCAGAGGTTTCTCTACCTGTCTATATTTGCTACATACAGATCCTGAGCTCCTAAACCCAGGTGCTCTGAATCATACCATAACCAAAGGCAGCCTAAAATAGACAGTGTGAATTGCTCCCTCCCTGCTGTGACTTCATCCTGCAGCAACTGGGAGGAAAGAGGAATTATCGTGGTGTTAGGAATGGGCCAAAGCTACAGAATTTGGGTCAGGATTCAGGCCAGGCAGGCACAGATTTTGGTCTAGGGGCTTATCCTCATTCTGTATTTGCTGATGGGACACCTGACCCCTTGCTTACACTTGTTCTCCTGACAGATCAATGGTCCCAGGGATCACCTATCTCTAAATAAAACACAGCACATGAGCAGTGCATAAACAGGTCTGCAGCTGCAGGGAAGAACTGACACACATCTAAAGTCAAAACAAAGCCTTTGCCTCCCACACTCCCTTTCCTCACTACTTTTTTTAAACCAGCCAGAAACAAACTGTGAGTGTGGCACATCCCAGGGTGCCGGAGGAATGAGCATCCAATGCTTCCCCAGCTGCTGTGTCATCATGTAGGGAAGCTGCTTCTGAAGAAACCAAATTACCCTACATAAAAAGCATTCACTAAAAGAATCTTCTTCCCCTTAGAGGACCAGCAAGATCACATTATTTCCTGAAAATACCTCTTTTTTTTCACTTTTCTCTTTTTCATTTATACTTGACAGAAGAGTAATACTGTCTGGGTATTTGCTTTCACTAACCATGGCAGGTAATTTCTGTCATAGCTTGAGAATTTCTTTGAACCTGCTATTTGCATTTGGGATAAAGCATTAAATGGACATTTCCCGTGGGATACAGACTCATTGCTGACCGGTAGAGTCAACCATCATTCTTAAGTACATTAGCAAGAGGGAAGCAAATCTCTCCGTGCCGAATGCATTGCATTAACAGCAAGTTTCCACTAGTGCTGAAGAACTGTGCCCTTAATATAAGTGCTCAGTAACCACCAGCCCTGCTGTTTGAGGAGCACTCTGAACTGTATAGAAGGCTTGTGGGAAAAGAACCTCCATTAGTACCCATTATGCTGTGATTTATGTTATGGGCTTAAAATAGCAAAATTAAACCGTTCCATTTAACCTACAGTCTAAAAAAAGGCACAAAGACTTTGTGGAAAAAAAATATAACTGTTCAGATTACACTTCCAAGAACTTTAACAGAGCGTGGCTTTGATTTGCCAGCTTTGCTTGCTGGCAGGAGCGAAATTGAGACAATTTCACTGTCTGCGGAGGTAAAGAATACCCTTTTGGCAAGGCAAATTTGCCAGCTCTATGCAAATGTTAGTCAACAGAAGCAACTAAAACCTCTTGTGATTGCTTTAAAACATAATCTTTTTGGTCTGCAGCACATTGCACTTATCTAAGTACTGAGTGATGATAGAGTGGGTCTTAGGGCAAGACCAAATGCAAAAAGCCCTTTTTAATCTGAACATAGGAATGAACTCTGTTCATGGCTACACAGTCTGCTTTACAATCAAATGATCATGAAATACATAAATACTATAAAATAAATACAATACATTCAGAGTTTTCTACATTGTAGAGAGCTTTAAGACTTTTTCCTAGCTCCCCGATGTAATGCATATAGAACATTCCCTTCTATACAGTGCTACCTCCAGGTACTTATACCTCCGTTAAATGCAACGTAACTCAGACAACCTTCCTCTTTTGCCTGGACTCTCATCAGTCTCTGATTCTGTAAAACATTATGTTGTTTCTTTAGGAAAAAAATATTGCACTTTTAAAAATGCATAAAAATTGAACCGAGTTCCCATTAACTCCACCACACAGCCTGTTATTTAAAATAATACTTTCCAAAAAAACATTTCTCTTGTTTTGTGTTTTGCCTACATCTCCAGCATTCTCCATCAGGATATCTTCAGAACATTCTTCCTTAGCAAATTCCTTACAGTTTTGCCATCAGACGTTTGAAACTCAGCGTGAGCTACCCAAGACACGCACAGCCAGGAGTCACGGGTCTGTCCTCAGGTTCAGGATTTCATTGTACAAATGGGAACTACAATGACCAGAATAACCGTACAAGCTGCCGCTGCTATCAGGGCAGCTATCTTGCAAACCTTTGCTCTTCTGAACTCGGCTTCTTTGCGTTTTAATAAGGAATCATAGCCAGGAGTATAAATGTCTTCCATCCAGTATTCTAAGTTGTTTGGGTTTAAAGATTCTTGAGTCTAAAAATTAAAAGGAAACAGTTGTTAATTGTCTGGGATCTGTCACTAACAAAACAAATAAGTAACGCAGATGTGCCTGCAGGCCTCCCAACTGCATCTGGGTCTGCTGTCAGGATAAAGTGGGTTATTGCTGCTTCTCACATCCCTTCAACTCCGTTTCTCCTGGTCCCAGTTCCACAAGGCTGATGAAAGCAGCACCAAATACTGCAAAAAATAAACTCCTTCAACAGTATAATTCTGCTGAAAAATCCCTCATATACCTCTGATTTGTCAGAAACTTTGTCGTCTTGGATGGCATTTAAATAAAATCTTTTTAATCTGCTAGACAGCAGAGATGTCAGCAACCACTGGCCTGTTAACTGCTTTTTAAATTATTAAAGACCAGCTGCTGGGAAAGGTTCTTAACATATAGTCCTCATGCACCACATTTTATCAAGCTAACCCTTACTTTGCTACCATAACGTGCTGGCAGAGCATGATTAACCAGCCCCATCCTGCACCCAGTCCCTCTGGACAGGCAATTTGCAGACCCTCTCTGTAACAGCAACACCAGGGGATACCAGCCCCTCGTTTCAGTGTGGGGAACACACAAACACACAACTGCAGGCAGCAGTGCTGAGCACCCCCAGAGAAGGGCTGCAACTGGCTTTCCATTAAATCACCCAGGACAAGGTGACCCTTCCAGCTCCATCAAAAATCACTGGATGCATGATGCTCTCTCAGTTTTAGGGGCATGAGGAGAAGGGGAACTGGACACATGGCATATGATTTGGTACCACACATTGTTCTGGACCATCTTCACAGATGAGGCCATTTAACCACAATGGCACAATCTATATTTCCACAGGAGGCCATACTCTGCCCATTGCCAAAGTCTGAGGCCACCTGGGTTGGAGGTGATTTTAAGAGTATATTTAAGAAATGAAAGACTTTGCTCTCCAGTTCCACACAGGTAACAAAAACAAAAACAACAAAAAAAAAGGTGAAGAAAGTCTGAATTGGTCAGAAAACTAAAGACAATTTGGGGAACTTTATCACAAGTGTCTCCATCTGAACATTTTTGGGGTTTTTTTTTAATCTTTTCATTTTTTCTTCTTTAGAATTTGAGCTCTTCGTGCTTTGCATTTCCACCTTGCTTGATTTTTTCCATACATCTTTCTGTTAGGGAAAATGAGGGAAACCCAAACAGTAGGCATTATATTGCACTTACCAGCAGAAAGGAACAAAGCAGAAAAAACATTTTGAAAAATGACAGCTTTTCCTCGAAGCTGTCTCCTGTGCCTGGGGCTCCAAAAGGCCATTTCTTTAAAAAATGAAAAAGATTCCACAAAAATGTCTCAGTGAGAATACCCTAACACACAGCATTTCTGGGCTCGTAATGAACCTGATCCAAAGCTCATTGGGTTCCACACAAAGAAACTCCAGCTGACTTGAGAGGGATTTGGGTAAGCCTTTAATTGACTAATTCAGATTTTGTGGCCACAAGCTACTGGTGGAAACCTTGCTTTGCCTGAAAGCAGCATTTGCTTTACGTACAGAACTACTACAAGAAGTGATTTTACAGCTACCTCAGAAATAAACAATTACAACTGAGCAAGTTTTGTGGTCATTTAATGGACATCTCTATGATAGCACTAGGATGCTGAAACAGAGACTGTCAGCGGAGTCTGAGATTGTACCATTCAGGCTCTGACCGACTTATTCCAGCCTTCTGAAAAAAATCAGCAACCTCATCTCTAAAGGCGTCAGAAAATAGCCTGACAACATTCTGTCCCAGTGGATCATCATACACAGAGCAAAGCGATGAGATCTCACACAAACCCCACACCTGGGACAAACTTTGGCCTGAGTAGTTTTGCAATTTCTTCTTTTGAAGGAAAACTCAGCAGACTTGTCAAGTTCAAGGAGAAATTTTAAATCAACAAAGGTAGGAAAAACCCAAAGATAACCATGCTGTGCTTCAAGGAAATTACAGTTTTGGACCTGTCTGCCTTGGTATTGACCTTTTAACTATTTCAGAAGGAAGATGCATTATTAAAGAGGCCCATTACTGTTAATCAGCTTCCTATCTCATTTCATTGCCAGACGTAAGAATGTTCATTAAAGCATAATGTATTTACTTTCAGTTCTAATAAATTTAATCACTGGGGAAAAAGACCACTAATCAGTCTGTGTCTATTTTTTAAGTTTATCAGTAAGCTCCATTATGAAGTCTAGATGTGGGCTTTGAGGAGTAGATGCAATTCTGACAGTCCTTTCGGAGGGAGAGAATCAAACCAGTAAAGTTTTATCACCTTTATCCTAAAGATAAATGGTGGCAATAAGCCGATTTCTCTGGTTTGCTCAGAGTCACGCAGAGCTGCTTACAGGGAACGAAATGGCCCTATGAGGAGCAGATGGAGAACGCTTCTCCCAGGGGAGCCTTGCTTCCAAATATCACCTCCCTTGTTGCCTCTACGCAGCAGGTAAGGGATGCTTTGCAACTGCCTGCTGCAGAGGAACTTCTTTCAGCCTATTCGTACTCTAGCATACAGTCTGCAATGCCAGAGTTAGGAATTGAGTAAGCCCTCTTTAAGTCCCAGAGATGCAGCCTGGTCCCTGTGCTACCTGGCTTCTCTCTGAGAACACTTTAGCCACAGCAAGGAGCCACGGCTGATGAGGACTGGGAAGTTTGCATGAGCCAAGCCAGGAGGTGAATAGGTTGTGCACAAAAACCTGCACAAACACTTGTGGGAGTTGCGCTACAGCACTGTGCGGGTGATGGTTTTAATTCCAAACTAGCTAACATGAGGTCCTGAGGCATGGCAGTTCTCCTTGGGCTATCCAAGTCTTTCTCACGGTATCCTGATGCTCTACTGGGGCTTAGTCTGATGCGTTTGGAGCTGCGTTAGATGTCTCAGCACTGAGCCATCCAGAGCTGATGTGGAGCCTCAAGTTTCAGGTTCTCACCACCTTCCCTGGCAGACAAGCTTTGGAGACAAGTGGATTCCCTGCTCTGAGTGTGGCTGGACTGCCCAAAGCATTGATCACAGAGCTGTGCTAGTGTGGTGCTGAGACACCCTGAGCTGTAGGTCAGTGTCCCCCAGCTGCTGCCAAGCCCGTAGATAGCTGAGGCAGCTGGCTCTGCTCTGGGGCATGCATGCACGTGCAAGGAGCCTGACATGCCCCAGATCAGCACCATTGCCCCCGCTGGCTCTGCATGCTGCTGTGTAAACACATAAACAACGCACAGTAATCTGTGCATCAGTATGGATTTCATTAGATGAAGCATTTTGTGTTTTATGACCAAATACAGGAACATTTGTTTGGTCTTTATACATTTTGGATAGCATTCTTCATGCTTCCTCTTTAAACCTGTGCTCAGATATCTTCCTTCCTAGAAGATGGCTTGTGTTTATCAGGCCTGACAATGTATCCAACGTGGGCACTCAGTCCTGGGTCTGGGCAGTCCATAATATATCAGGATTGTGATTTAAAATACAGCAAAGTTTGGGAAAATTTAAATCCAAAATTTGGAATTGTCTCCCAGTAGCGACTGCTCTGCTTGTTGCAGAAGAGCCTGCACACTTCCAAGCTGAACTACAATGCGAACAAGACAGACCATTAGCTGATCTGCTCTCCACATGACTCTGGTTTCCAACAGCCATTTCAAAGCTGCAACAGTGATGTGTTTCAACCCCAGTCATGGTATTGAGTGTTTTCTACAAGTACTCTGTGCCTCATGTTCCTAGTGAAATGGAAAAAGCCCTAACACTTAAATTCTCTGTGAACAATTCAGACAGAGCAAGGCTAGAAGAAAAAGCAGCAATGCCAGCTTCTGCACCACTCTGCCTTGCTGCAGTTAGGGACTGGTTCACCTCTCTGCCCCTTTACTCCTAAACTCTTCTTTAGAGCTACTAACACCACGATGGCTTAGCAGACATCTCACCATTGCAGGATAAATTGGGAAAACCAACCTGTCAAGGACCATCATTCAGCAATCAAACATTCACATATTTCTCTGTCCCTGGCCAGGATGGATAGGGATCAGCAAGATTAGAGGCTTAGTACTTCATAGACTCCTTCCCGAGCTATCCAAATCCCTTCTTAAATGCATATTCTGGCAACAGCCATTCACAATCAAGCCATTCAAATGAAACAAATGAGACTCACTTGTAGATCCAATGCTGCAATCTTGCCTTTATCCCCCGAATTCCTCGTGTATTCCTCTATGGTCCATGACGGCTGGGCGCGTTTCACTTCAGCCAGCTCTGTCAACCTCATGTCTGTGTAGAGCGGGTTGCTTTTCATGTGTGGCTTGAGTGATGCAGGGTAGGGATGAGGACTAAAGACTTGTTCAATCAAGAAAGCATCTTTTGGTTGTTTAGGGAGTCTATGTGGCTGTGGGATTTCGTATTGCCTGTCTGCCTGCAATAGGGTTCAAAAGAATTTGAGAGAAGAAACAGGACTATGAGGGGGTTAAACACAAAGGGCAAAGATACTCCTTTCAGACTCACTATGAGATATTGCTTAACCCATGGTAAGAAAAGCAGAAACTAATAGCCCCATGCAGGCTTCCAGATTTCTGTTTCCACATCAAATCTTAACATGGAGAAGTCTCACGAGAAGCCTCCAGGTAGCACCCCATTGACACTGAACCACCCATAGTACTAATCCAGTGTCACCCACGGTCTACCACGGGAGTGAGGAAGGGACTTTCAAAGCCAGCATTTCATCCTGAGCAGACCAATGTACAGAAAAGCCAACATTTGGATTTACTAAGGTTAACCTTCTTCCCCTTCTGCAACCTGTTAACCCATGGGTTACGGTTTCTTGTTCATGCAACTGCACTTATTTCCATCAAACCCTTCTCTGCCTTCATTTCCCCCTGTAAGGAGGCACAGCACATCCACCACATGGTCCTGATTGACAAGAGGGCTGAAGGACCCCCAGCCCTCTCCACTGTCCATGAAACAAACAGCTGCCCACACTACGCACAGTTCCAACTGAGCAGCAACCAGAGCCCAGCATGAGGATGGCCTCAAAGGCTGCTCAATCCGTGAAGATGGCAGTGGGCAGCTCTTGGGAAGGATGGACAGGGTTCTTCTGAGTGACCAAACAAGCTCACAGCCATTCTGCATTTCAGAGGGATGGGCAGGGTTTTTCTGAGTGACCAGAACAAGCCCACACAGCCATGCTGCATTTCCTCAAGGGGAGGTTTAAGACTCATGTAAATGACCGTGAAAGCCAGATCTAAGGAACATAACTACAGTTTGCATCTCACAGTACATGTACAAGAATTCTCTTCTTGAGGGATTTGAATCCATTAAACTATTTTGTTGCCTTTTAAATATTCACAAACTTCTCTGATAAAAGCCGTCACAATGCAATTTCAAAATATCCCTTCTACAAAAACCACTAGAGGATTTCAATTTTCCTCATGCCCTTTTCACCAAGTTAATTACCCAGCCTCCTTAGATCACCACTGATGATGAATACCATCATCTCCTGCAGATCTCACGCACATTATGCCTCCCTCCCTTTTCAAAAAACCCAAAGTGCTTCTAAGGAACAACTTGACCATATTGCAACTGCCAAGCAAGAACATATAGGTACAAAATCACTCAATTATGGTAACAATAAAGACAGGTATAATGTGGCAGGGCAAGGTATTGTCATATCCTGAGGCTTGTGATTACTATGGAAGGCATTCATAACCAGATTATTTTTACGTACTTATTATGCGAGAAAGTTGAAATTACCTCTTTAGATTTCCTGTGCCAGTCCTTATTTTCTCCTTCATCTCTCTCTTTCATCTCCCCTTCCGTAACGCCAACTTGGTTGGTGTAAGTAATAGCTCTCCAGTCTCGAGGAGAGTTTGAAATACTTGCTATTTTGGATTCAGTTGCACTATTTTCCTCTGTTAACGATCTTGATGATCTCCTAGTAAACAAACTTTTTTTTAAGGCTTTTACTCGAAGACTCTCACTATTACTTCCACTGGCATCTGAACAGCACCATTCTGGATTATTCTCCAGTTTGCCCCCATGAGGAGTATTGTGGCACTGAAATATCTGGGGGGAGTTACTCTCATCCGATGCAGCCTCGCTTGTCAAAGAATTGAGATCTATTTGTACGCTGACTTTCTCTGGCTGCTGAATTTTTTGATCCAACTTGCTCAGTTTTCCCAGGACTTGGGAAATTTCTTCTCGGACGCCTGAGAGAGATTCCAGTTTCTTCTCTATTTCTCCAATCCTCAAAACCAATTTACAGACACTCGTTTTCAATTCATCATCTGCAGTACTGATATCTGCCCGGACCACTTTATCCAGTTTGTTACAGGCACTCCCGTTGGAGATTTTAGTCAAATTGTGCTCAGGTGAGCTCTCACAGTCCGATTTATGCACCTGAGACAAGGAACCGGTGCTGTTGTAGCACGAAGACTGCATCACTCCTGTCGACCCGCTGATACTCATGTCATCCAAAAAACGGAAAATGTCACTGATGTCATCACTCACTATTTCAGAGTCATCATCTGACTGCTTGAGGGAGTGCCGCTCTCCGTACTTGCCTTGACCCACCGCACACAAGTCCTTGCATTTCTTGTGGTCCAGAGCTTGCTGCTCTGTTTGTGTCCCAACACTCGTGGTCCTGTCAATGCTCAGGATCTGAACAGAAGTACAATTGATGCTTTTATCCTTAAACTTTTTGACTGGCTCGTGTTTCTCCACATCTAGAATGGAAGGAATTTCCTTGGGTTTATGCCCATTTGGTTTCACAGCATAGTTTGCTTGCATGATTTGTTGCTGGTCCTTCGCATTTAGGTAGGACTGATGCCTGTCAGCTGAAGAAAAGTTTGGAGATGGATTGTTTGAACTCTGGTATCGTGGCTTCTCTTCAGACTGCTTCCTATTAAAAAATGATCGTTCAAAGTCAGGTACCTCCTCAGTATTTAAACTCCAGCTTTTAGATGGCCAGGCAGTTTGCTTGGTTGGCTTTCCAGTCCACTTTTTGGTGTCCTGGGGCCCGAGAATAGTAGTTGGGCCAAAATAAGTTGATGCCTGAAGATCATCTAAACTTTCATGCTTCACTCGTCTTTTGTCTGGTATAGGAGAATAAACTGGATTCAAGTACTGGCTACTGTATGGCATTTCAAAGCTGTGATTGAAGAAAGCCTGCTTAGAACTTTCTTTCCTGTTCTGAGGCTCTCTGTGTCCATCTTCTGGCTTTTTGCTGGACGGTATTAGGTTGGGAGATATTGTAATCAGATTATGAAAATCTTCTTTGAATATATTTCTTTTCTGGACACACGACTGCAACACAAACGGCTCGTTGTTTGAAATGAAGGTTTCTTTTATGCCTGCACTTATAGGCAAGGAGTCCTGGTCTGAAATAGATTCATTTTCAATGTTCATGGGGAAATACGTACTCTGCATCTCGCATGGTGGAGACGTGGTGATGGAGTAGGATGCCAGTGCCTGCAGCCTGTCCAGAGATGCAGCCCGGCCCTTCATCTCCTTATTAACACTGAGTAAAAAGTTGGGTTCTGATGAGGGGACAAACTGTTGACAGTCTTTGCAGTCCATCTTTCTGCATTTTGAAGACCTTCTGACTGGAAAGCCCCGACTAAACTCCTGGTCGTTCAGCTCACAGTTGGGCACGCAGTCTGCCATATTGCAGATTTCTGTGTCAGATCTGCAGGACTCGAAGGACTCTTTCTTCTTCACTTTCTGCCTTGCAACTGGAAGTTTCTCCTTGGCCACTCCCCCGTTCATTTGTATGAGGTTGAATATTGTTACTATATCTGCTGCAACCATGATTTTCTTTGATTGCTGATTGTTTACAGTGCATCTCATTTTGTCTTTGAACAAAGTCGCTGGGAAATTAGGATCCAGGCAAGCAGTGTAAAACAGCACGCTTCTGAGCTTGGCCAACTGGGACAAATCAAACCTCGCACACAGGGACTTGCAGAGGTCCTGATAAGAAACAGTATTCTGCTTCGTGTCCAGCTCCTCCAGGATCTTCACCAGGAAGAGTGAGGATTCCTGGTTGGACTCCATGGCTACAGGGTATTCTGCTGTTCAGCCTGGAAATGGCGTCCCACTTCTACAGCAACACACAACAGCAAACAAAAAAGATTGTAAGTCACCCACAGATAGTATCCAGGACCTTGTAATTCAGTCACAGCTGGGACCTGACTCCCCAGCCATGCAGTTCAGGGCTTGCTTGTATAACTCATCTTCATGTTTCCAAACTCCAGGCTGTAATCCCAGCACTGATGAAATCAATACTTAAATGGAACCAGGATTTCATCCAAGGAGGCTCAGTTATGTCAGTGTCTACTGAAGTGAGCTAGTGAATAAACAGCAGATTCTCTGAAGGGGCTGAACTAACAGCAGATACACAATCCCAGCCTGTTTGCCACAGGGTTTTCACAGAATTTCTTACCAACTTGTGAGAGGTTGAAAGTACAAACACATCAAATTTCTTGGCACTAATTCTAGCCTTAGTCTTACCAGAGATGATCTACCACACCATGACAATCCCAGATGCTTTCTTATCTGATTGAAAACGGCTCTCAGGAGGATTTTGTGAGAATAAACTGAAATGTTTTTAGAAGGTATCTGAACACATCATTACCATCTTGCTTACTTAGAAATATTATTTTCTCCTCTGCTCTGAATTATGTCTGGATACCCTGACACTTTTTCCAGAAATACCTTTTCTCGAGTTTAAAACTTCTCAGTCCCACACAAAAAAATCTGTGTGAGCCCCATCGCAGCTAGAAAGTGCAAAGTTTAGAAAAGAACAGGAAGAGTTAAACAAAAATAAAATAAATTCCACTGAATCTTGAAACCAATCCAGCAGATGCTAGAGGGCTGGCTGCCAGTCAGGGTGGATTTGAAGACTGAGAAACATCAAGGACAGAGAACATCCTCTTCAGTGATGTGCTCCCAAAGAAACCCAGGGAGTGCAGCTCCATTCACCAGCCCGAAATGACAGGGCAGAGGTGGAGAGCAAAGGCTGCACATTTGTGTGGATAACAAGAATAGCTGGAGGAAGCACAGCTAACGCTAGCAAACGTCTGGGGAAGGATATAAAGCCCTGTGCTTTCAGAGTTGAAACCAACCTCTGGCTATTATGGATTAGGAAAGGATGCTGATGGGGGGCAGGTTATTTTTCATTTGCCTGCTGTGAATATCCCTGTCGGTGTCTCTGCTGCTGGCTCCTAGGAGAGAGCATAGGATGATGCAGTCTGCCGGTTCCTGTGTTTGGTCATTTTGTTATTCTTACTGACAGGAATGACAAAAATATTTTCCCTTCCTCAAAAAACAATGGTATCTTCCCCTATTCACTCCCACCCTCAGGTGACCCCTGGAACAAGTCTCTCCATCTGCACCAAGGGCAGAATATCCACCCGAACAGCAAAGCACAAAAGTCAGGCTTGCAAGGCTTCTTATTGCTCATTTAAAAAGCCACCTCCCAGCCAAAACCTTCAGGACTCCTGAGCACCATTCCAGGCATATGGGGCTCCCGCTCCCTCTCTTGTAGCCCCTCGTCTTGCCCTGACACTACACACTGGCGGTCGCTCTCAGTGTCAGAAGCCAACATACATCATAGCAAACACCACAGCAGCATCTTCCAGAGGGGAAAAAAAGAAGACCACCAGGTTGCCCTTCAGAATATGAAACAAGCCTCCATACAGACTTGGCAGTTCATTTACCATGCATCTCTCTGCTGTGTATGATCAGAAGTTGAGCAGCAGCAACGTGAATGTTTTCCTGTGATTGTAAACACCACTCTGAGAAACCAATGGCTACAGGGATTTTCCAACACCTCCGCCGCATGCATGTTTGCTTTTAAAGCTCCTGTATTATGCATAGCAGCACAACTCTCCTGCTAACTGACAAAAGAGCAGAAATACTACACTGCTCAGTGCTCGGCTGCAGACAGTAAAGCTAAAAGCTGGAGGAAGATGTTTGTATCCCCTTTAGCAACAGCATGTGCTCGGAGGCACAGCCTTTTTAACAGCCTGCCTTTGTATTTCTCTGACATGTCACCATTAGAAAATGAAGCTCCCAGGCTAGGTCCAAACTGCTCTGCCACCAAAGCCACCGAGCACTCCCAGAGTAAACTGTGGGGCTCTGGGACTTCCCCAGCTGCCAGGAGACTGGTGTTGCAAGTCCATTTTCTGCATGTTATAAATTATTTGGGGCAAGAGTAGAAATCTGTCTTTTTGTCACCTGCGGGCTGAATACCAGCAAAACCTGCTCTCTCCTCCCATTTGTAACTTCACAGCTTCTCACAAAACACTCACCTGGATATGCATTTTCACAGCCTGATACACACTATACACTGACATACACTGTCTACACCGGCCTGCCAGAGCCCAGCTTTCTCCCCACTCACACTCCTGCTAAAATACAAAAGCAGCCAGATTGCAATTATATATTTCTTAAAACTGCCAACCCATTTGTTCCCTGCCTTTCTGTCTTTACTCTTACATCCCAGTGAGGATATACTAGGTAGTTTCTCAACATTTTCTCTTTTGTACCAAGCCATTCTTAGCATACAGCTCCCATCAGAGGTTTTACCTTCTGTTCAGGTTTCTAAACCCTATGAATCTAGTAGAACTTGGGTGCAGTCTGATTTTCAAAGGTGCTGAGAACTGACAAGTTCAGTAGTCCAGTGGAAGCCCTACATACCCCCAAATCTCACATTGCTGTTGTTTAGCACCAACAAGAAGCCTTGGTTTGGGGACTTCAATCCATACCCAAGCTGTAAGACAACGGCACTGACACATGGAGCCCAAGCAGAGGAGCTCTGCTAGACCTGGTTTAGCTCAGCCTGGGACCCTCTGCTCCCAGATCCAAGTCCAAGAGATGGTGGTCAGCTGTAAAGCAGTGAGAGGACAAGGAGGTGATGGAGGCTTTAAGATGAGGGTGATCAGGAGAGCGCTGAGCCTGTTGAGGTGGGAATTCAGCCAATTCACTCAACTGATGCTCAGCTATGGGAGGTGGGAATTGAAAAGACAGGTTGCAAAATCAGATGTAGGCCTTGAGGAAAAGCAAGCTAGCCAGGAGTTGGAATGACTTTCTCTTCACCCCTTGGCTGTTTACAAACAGCTTTCTGGTGTGAGTGCACTTAGGTGTAAAATGTACCTTTGGGCTTCAGTCTGACATGGAAATGAGTGATCCCTTGTGCTAGAGCATCAGAAATGTTGCTAGTGAAGCACGCAATAGGTTCAGGCTGTGAAGAATAGGATGTATTACCCCATAAGGATAATATAAAAGGGATTTGAAATCTTGTTTCCTGGGTCAGGGATGTAAAAACCTAGTGCCAATAATTTTAGTGGCACATTAAGCTCCCCTGTCTCGTGTCAAGCCTCCTAACAGCTTGTGACAGAGACAGGTGCCTCTTGGCAAGCCACCCCAGGAGCTGCCACATCCCAGGTGCCAAGCACTTGGTCATGCACCGTCTCAGCTGTTATGTCCACGTTCATTCATTATCTCTCAAAGCAGGACCAGAATAAACCTGGACGTGGCACGTAAATGCAAAGCTCTGAAATAAGCACAGGAAGACCTTTTAGAGAGGGTACAGGGTCATGACTCAGTCAAAAGCAGCAAAGGGAATGAAAGCACCCACAGAAAGGGAAGCAGCATGGGGCCTCTGCTGATGGCCCCAATTCCACTGACGTCCTCCTGCCTTACCTTGATTACCAGCAGCCACACACCCCCTCCAAACCACCCCCAAACTGACTTTGGGTTCCAGAGACATGAAGTTAACAAAACACAGTGACAGAATCTAGCTTATTTACCTTCAGCAAGACAGTCTTTGACCATTTAACATTTCCTCTTTAATGATTTTTGTTATATTTTCACTGAGAGGGTTGCTTCGACTCAGCTTCCTAAAATTTGACATTCGCTGCTCTAACAGCACAATTATATCCCAGCACGGACTTGTACAGCATCATATTGCAGGGCTAGTCAATGGGGCCTGGCTCTCCTTGCAGCAGATGAGCTCCAGGCTTACCACAAATCAATGCCTTCTCGCCCTACACCAAGAGCAATGAACTGAGCTCTCATCTTACCACTAACCCACTATCTCAGCCTCTGGAGGAGAAGACCAAGAGCGTTATGACTGCAACCTCCATCCCTAGTTGTGCTTTCTGCTGCACAAAGGGAATGTACTGTTCTATTTTCTGATGTCTTTAGGAATTAATCCTCTTTAAGACCTCTCCCCTGTGGTCCTCCAAACCAGAGGAGCCTGTGTACTCTTTCATGCAGCTTGCTTCCCTGCAGAAATGCCAGAATGTGCTTTCCTTCCACACCACCTCCCAAATAAGCACTGGGGCGGGGAGGTCTCCTCACCTCCTGACTACCCTATAAATTCACCATCCACAGCAATTCATTACATAAGTACTGCTCTCCAGTTGCCCTGGCCACTTTCCCCAGCCCAAAGGCTGCTTTCCCCATGTCCCATCAGCCCAAACCCTGCCCCACTGCGTCTGGTAAGGGCAGCACACGTAGAGGCAGATAAACCCCCGCACAGGATTCAAGACAAAGTCCCACCACTCGACTTCCCTGAGCAGCTGCAGGGTGGCAAGATGCCTTGCACGAGCCTGAACTGTGGCCACTGGCACACAGACCTGATTATCTTCCTTGCTTATTTCCTCTTTCATTTCCTTCCCTGTTCTTTGTGACTCTGACATTCACTCTCCCCATTTCCCAATATCCACAGCAGGTGCAGCTAATACACAGATGCAGTCGCTGGAGTCATTTCCCCTCTCCCTTTGATTTGCCAGCCGAGAGGGAAGCAGCATCCTTGTTCTGCTTCCCCCCATGGTGACTAACGGGCCACCCCATAATACCGTTACGGCGATGACAGAGAGCTCAAGCGATCCTCACATAAATTCCCCCAGAAAGAGCCAGCTACTTCAGCGCAGGAGAACATTAATACAGAGCCTGTGATATGCTGTTTTACTATTAACTTCAGCTCATAAATCTCGCAGCCTGTCTTCCCAGCACCAGATACTATAAAACAAGGCACGCAACACACGCCTTGCATGAAACATGTAACGCATCGTGATGGAATCCAGTTTCTGTTCTCTCCCTTACTCACAAATCCATATTTCTGTCAAAACATTAAGGAATTTCTGATGAATGAATGGGCACCTCGAGCCCTGTCTGGCTTCCACCGCGCACACAAGCTGACACTCGGGGAAACAATATCAGTTTCTGTGCTCCTTATTCCTCCTCCTCTCTCTACCTTCTGCTGCTCATTAAAAAGAAAACTAAAAAGTGCAGTTTGGAGCGCTGCCCACGCAATGGCAATCGCTTCTCTCCACCTTTCATTGAAGAAAAAAGTCCTCCTGAACAGCCCAACATGGGTAATCTCCTTCGAACCATTCCCACGCTGTGCAAAAGCGGGACAGGCTCTGGTCCCCGGGGCAGGTAGGAGATGTGTGTTGGCTCCCTGCCTCGCCAGTGTGATTTTTATTCACTCGTCCAGAGCCAAAGGCGACAAATGCCTGCAGCCTGAGAGCTCACAGGGCTTGTGCACCCGCTCTCACCAACAGCTCGCTGCTGTTCCGCACAAGACCGATGCCCGCTCTGCACCCTCCGGGCATCCCACCACTAACCTCATCCGCAGTTCACCAGGGGGTCAGTGGGGAATAGCACTGGAAGAAGTTGCTATTTTCTGGCTCTCATCTTGTGTGAACAACCCTTAGAAAACCACACTTTTCAAAACCAGCTCCTTAACAGAGGCAGGTGCTGCTGTAAAAGGACTCTGCCCCCACCCCCCGGATTCAGCAGTTTTTAAAGGCTTCCAGTGCATAAATTAACAGGGAACTTGTGGATAAAGGCAGCGCAGCACCGGCTCAGGGCTTAAGTCGAACAAGGTTTGCAATTGATTTTTCTTGCACAGTAACAGGCTGATTATTTGCATTGTTCAGTTATGCAATCCAGGTTAAGGTATCAATATGAGCTGGAAAAGTGCAAACAATCATTCTAAAACTGAGCAATAAATTACTTGAATTATTACTGAATCATATGCTCTTGGTTATTCTTTGCCAACTATCGGCCCATAACAAACACACCCAAATACTCTCCTCTCAATACATTATTAAAGCACATCCAAGTCACATTTTTCCTGAAAATTTTTGCATAAAGAAACATCAGTGCAAACACTGACTGATAGACACAGAAAGGTCTAATCGAGTTAAATGTGAGCAATTTATTCCACCCGTGGGAAACCCGGATTTTTGCATGGCAAACCTACAACAACCCCAGTGCCATCCTGGACCTGGCTCTGCACAGACCAGCTTCCTCGCCCTGGTGGGTCTGGTTTCCCAAATCCCCATCCCTGGTACTCCCCATCCCTCCAGGCTCCCTGCTTGAGGTTTGGGGTCCCGAGGCCCAGGCTGGGGGTCACCCACTTGCTCCCCTCCAGCTGCCCACAGCCAGATCCAGCTGTGCAGGACTGGAGTGGAGCTACCAAAGTCACAGATAGAGTTTCAATATTTTTAAGTCCCCCGTTTCCCAGGAACCGGACAAAGAGGTGGGAGCCCGGGGTGCCCGGTGGGGACCGCATGGGTGTGGGGGGGTCTCTGACCTGCACTTTCCCCACCTGCCTCTAGCCCGGCGGGAGGAAGCCGGTGTTGAAGCCCCCTCCCCGGCATCCCCGGTCCCCAGAGCATCCCCGAGGGCTGGGGAGCGGGGGGCGCTTGTCCTCCGCACCCCTTTCTGCCAGCCCACCCCTCCGCACATCCCTGTCCCCCCTCCCCGCACCTGGGGCTCACCTGCGGGCTCCGCCTGCCCCTCGCCCGGCGAGCGCGGCCGTCACGGCTGGCTCTGCCGCTGCAGCAGCCGCTTCCCAGCGAGGAGGAGGGGGAAGAGCCCGAGCCCGAAGCCCCAGCAGGATGCCATAGCGCCGGGCTGCGCTGACAAAGGCGGCAGCAGGTTGGCATGGGAGGAGGGAGGGGAGGAGGAGGGGGCTGCACAGGCCGAGCCTCCCCGCACCGCCCCCCTCGCCCGCAGCTGCCCGCCGGCCCCGAGCGCTGCGGCAGCGGGCGGCCCGATCCCCCCCGGCCGGCGGCGGGAGGCGGGCAGCCGCGCTTCGGCTTGCTTTAATTATTATCGTTATGGTTATTAGTGCGAGCCCCGGCCGCTCCTGAGCTGCGGGGGGGCCCGGCGCACCGAGCCCCGGAGCCCCCCCCGCATTGTCAGCGGGGCTGTTCGAACCCCCGCACCCAGAATCCGGGCAGACATCGGGGCTGCAGCGTGGTGCAAAGGCAGGCAGGGGAGGGGGATGCTCAGAGTGAAAGGGAGCTTCTTTCTTTCCA
This sequence comes from Aegotheles bennettii, assembly GCA_013398125.1. NCBI lineage: Eukaryota > Metazoa > Chordata > Aves > Caprimulgiformes > Aegothelidae > Aegotheles > Aegotheles bennettii. Next base: position 2,221,109 of record VZRW01012057.1, read on the forward strand.
CCTGGGGCCATTGCACCCCAGCACCCACCCCTGCAAGTCCTCGGGGTGCAAAGGCCATTGATGCACAGCTGCCCATGGTACCTGACCTCCTAGTAGGCTAGTGGTACCCTACCTCTGATTAGGCAGGTGGGTTGTGGTCCTTGCCGAGGTGACAGGTCAGGTCGTGGTCCTTGCACAGCTGGGGTCTGATGGTGTGGGATGCTGGCACAAAGTGCTGCACAACATGCAAGTCCCCACTTCAGGTGTGCTGCAATGCACGTGCAGCACCAAGGCATGCTCGCTGCCAGTCTGGGTGGGCAAGTGCTTACCTTAGGTCAGAGCATTGCTTCTGTCCTTGCTGATGGCAAAGGCTTGTCACGCCACCCAGAAAATATTGCAGAGAGTTTTTAATAGAGGTGTTGCTGGGCGAAAGAAGCAGTAAGATGGCAAACGCTTGAGTTTTCATCTCATTAGTACTGTTTGGGAAGTGGATTATCAGCTTTTCTTTCCTAGATGAACTGATTTGAAGGGTTGTATGCACAAACACGTCACGGGTATCAGACCGCTATGGACAAACTGACATAAAACTATGTGTCTTACTCTGGTTACCCTGTGAGCAGACCTCTCTGCTTTCCTGGGAGAAATAAGGGGTCAGGAGAGGGTTTTTGTCTGAAACCAAATGATGTGCAAGTCCTTCCACTGACTTTGAAGAGTACTGTATGTGACTGTATGTATATTATCTGCAAAGACACTTAATGCACATAGCAGCTAATACAAGAGGAGAATTGACAGGAAGTCCCCAACTGCATAATCCTGAACTCCTGGGAGGAAAAGGGTCTACATCCAGATGAAATGGTTGTGTATCAGCCCTTGACATGCAGTCCTGGTGTGTGCTTGCTGGCCTGAGTTGTAGCTGTGGTATGAAACTGCCTCCTGTAAAAAGCCTGGTGAGAATTTGTGGCAATTTAAAATCTCAATATTTCAGTGGAAGGGATGCTCCTCAGCACATGCCCTTTGCTCCCCCACTGCCTGTGGTGTAATTTGTACAGAGCATTGTTTCTGCAGTCCCAAATCTCTCAAATCAAGGGCAAGTGGCAGAAGCCATGTGCCAAAGCTGGGCTGCAGCCAGAGGAAAGTTTGGATACTTTGCCTTTTGCTTTCCTAGTTTCCCCCTCAGCAGGCAGAAATTACATTTAATTGATGGCAAGAGTTTCATTAGCTTTTTGTGGGTTGTAACTAGTAGCATGTAGTCAGGAATCACCTGCAAAAATTGGTTTGAAATAGTTAAATTCAGTGCAGATTCATAAACACAAGATGTTGATTTTACAAAAAGACACTGGGTGGTTTGTCCCGGCTGAAGGTGATGCTCAAGGGAGGAGGGGGGGCCTTGAGGCCAGGGAAAACCCCTCCCAGCAGCTCAGGGTGCTGCAGGTCTACAGTGACCCTACCTCCCCCCTTTGCTTTCCCTTCTGGACTCCAATTCTCTCAAAGCCCCCAGGCAGGTTTGATAGCAGCTTCAGTAGGAAATTCATCCAAGGGGAGAGCTCTCCCTGTCCCCATTCCCCATCTAATTTTAGCACCTTCATCTCCTGTTTCCCCTCCCCACCTTTCATTGATGTGTCTGCTTTGTTCTCCACTCTCCTCTTCCCTTTCATCTCCTCTTTCCTTCAGTTGCTGGCACATTTACCTTGCCTGGCTCCCCCATAGCCTCCACCTTCCCCTTCAGTAGCTACTTCCAAATTAAGCAGGAGATGCGCCCTCAAGCCAGGGCTGTGCACACTGGCCTTTCCCACCTCTGCTAGCTTCACACCACTCCAGAGCCGGTAGCCAGCTCCTCGCAGGGGCCACAGTCTCTTCCCTGTGTACCATAGACCTAATACAAAGGTATTTCAGCTGAATTTGCTGGCCTGGGCCAGTGCATGTCCCTCCTTCATACATGATGCTAATTCCAGCTACCCAAAAATTAACGCAATAACACTAAATTAACACAATAACACTCTCTTGTCCTCACTCACAGCAGCAACTGCGCTTTTTGTTAAAAAAAAAAATGGAAAAAATTTTGTAAAAAAAAACCAAAACAAAACAAAAACTCCCCAGGGCTGGAAACACAGAAGCTGATGGATGCTGAAGGAGACGTTTGTGTTGAGGATGAGGTCTAGAAAAGAAAATCTGACTTTCTTCAGTGCTCGCCAGCTTTTTCTCTGAAACTTTCTGGCTCCCCCTCCACATTGTTAACTCTCCAAGGGGAAGCAGGTTTTTTTCCACTCATGTCTCATCCACACTCTCTTGCAAATTCTCTTTCAGTTGCAGACCCTCCAGAGCAACACGCATCCAACAAATCAGTATGGACTGCAGCAAGCCTGGGCTCAGGGCTCTTGCTTTGCCCTATCTCATGCGATGTGGCTGCAGCACCACACAACTCTTATGTGCTCTACCTTGAACCAAACTGCTTGTCTGACAGCAAAGGGACTGGCCCAAGGGCTCCTTTTAAAGCCCTAAGAAGTCTTTATGCAGCAAGCCTTTTCTTCACATTCCTTATGGCAACCTCTGGGCAAATATGTGCCATTAGAAAAGCAAGAGCTCAACATACCAAAACCTTTCAAAGAACTTGGTGTTTTAGCTGATCTCAGGAACTGCCAAATCATTTCCTGATGAATCTCTCTTATTGAGAGCTAAAAGACAACAAATTTCATTTTACCCAAGACATGACCATACCTAGGACCTTCTTCAGCACAGACATTTATTAAACAGCTAGCTGCACTCAAATCATATTAAAATGTAGAAAAAAGTCCTTTCCCAGTGTAGCTCATAGTACAGACTCTGGTTTACATTCCCTAGTGTGCCAACAGCAAGTCCTTAGTCTCTTCTGGGTTTGCTTTTAAGAGAAACAGCAAATCTAAAGCCCTGTGGGGGAATACAAGTGGTTGGCACTCCAGATAGACAAGATTCACTGAGCCTGTGCTCCCAAGAGTGCTTAACTGGGATTTGGGAGAAGGCAACCTTGGGGGGAACAGCCGAACAGCCCACGATGTTACTTTCTTTACCTCTCTGTCGCAGTCCGGGTGAAAGATTTGATGCTTTCCTAAGCTAAAGACAAATACCAAAACTTTCTGCATCATTAAATAGCACTTAGCAATATGTAGCCTGCAGATTGCTATTTTTATCAAGTACTCCATATTTGCACTTCCTCTGAAATCTCAGTAGAGTATCAATATTGCTGAAGTTGGCTTCTGCGGCCAGCTTGCGCGCAGGCTATGCCTGGAAAGATGCATCTTTGAGTTGGCAGTAGTTATCAGTCAGTGATTGATAATGGGCAAACTTCTTGTTCAGCTAAACGGGTTTTGGCACAGGATCACTTGAAATATAACAATAACCAAAAAAAGTCAGTTTGTTGAATAGCATCCACCCATACCAGATGTGCTGATGGGAGGATATGCCAAATTCCTCAAAGCAGTACACTTGACAGCAGTCCTAGGCAGAAGTGATTTTTTTTCCACCCAAATATATTTACAAACAAAGAGAAAAGTAACTGTGGAGTGGAATGGATAAGAGAAAATATTTTTGTGAATATTTGTCTAAATTTTTTAATGAGTTTCCTCTGCTGTGTTGAATTTCTTTTCAGTGGATGTGGGAATAATAGCTGGCTTTTGCTGGCACAAGTGCCTATGATAAATATCCCTCCCATATTGCACGTTCGAGCACTTATGAAATGGACCTTTAAGTCTATGTGAAAAACACTGATGATTGAAGTGGTCATAGGCTAACCCATCCGAGAGAAGAAACTTTGTATTTAAGCTTGTTTAACCAGATGAAATAGACCCAGAACAACTCAAGTATTTATATTCACAACCTATCTTTTCATAAATGAGCCTTCCCTTGGGCTTTTCGGTTTGGGTCTTTTTGAGAGCATTGTTAACCATGAGCAAAAGGGGTGAGATTCAGACACTTCTCAGGCAGAAGCACAGGCAAGCTCCCTTCCTGGAGTGAGTATGCACAAAAGCACAGGTGCAACTGATTTTAAGTCAAAAGTGGGGAAAAAAAAATAATCAGGGTCTACTTTTTGATTTCAGCCCCTAGGAGGGAGTGAGGATCTTGCAGAGCACTGGCAGGCTGCACAGATGGAGTCAGGGCAGCTCATGTTCCCCTGCGCTCAGCCATTGCTCTGGTTGTTCAGGCACTGGTTCCTCTTCACCTGACAAGTGAGGGCAGCAGCAAGCGTGACAGGTAACCACCTGTCTACTTCACAAGATTTCCTCAATCACAGCTCAACAACAGGCTGTGGAGAATCTCAGGTCAGGCCTGGAGACATATTTGTTCCGTGTGAGCTCTTGGGAAGGTGTTACCTTCCATACCGAGTTCCAGAGAGGAGAAGGTATCTCCAAGCTGTGCAAAGTACATGTTGATTTCTTGCACGTTCAGGTGAATTTTCTATGCAATCTGTCTCTCTGTTTGCTACTGGCTCATCCCCAAGTCTTGCCCATCAAGGTTTTCTAAAGAAAAATCAAAATAACCTTCCCATGAGAACTAAAACCCAAAGGAACGTATCTCACCCACAGCAAAGCTCCAAGATGGAGGGTGGCACAGCCCTGCCAACCTGCTGTCTTTAGCCCTTGCACCATTTCCACAGCCATGACCTGACCAAATGCCTACTGAAGCCAGAGGAGACTCTCCAGTCATATCGATGGATGTCAGACTGCACTTGCTGGCACTTAAGTAATACGTTAAACAGTCTTCAAATTTCTTGTGGTCACCAAGGAATTCACAAATGCTTTAGCTTTTACCACCCTGAGTAATTATTTATTGGGATGGCCTTTTTATAGAATCCCCTTAAAATGTCCATCCAGATTTTAAGGCCAGCAGAGACTATTAGCTCATCAGTCTGCAGAATAACATAGTCCATAGCATTTCACTCAATAACCACTGTGTTTAGCTCAGCAGTTAGCATTTGATTAAAAAGTATCTTCCAGAAAATCCTGCAGTTTCCACTGAAGACATCAAGTAATGAAGAAACTATCACTGCCTTGAGTGATTTTTCTAGTGCTTGACCCCCTCTTGGGTTTAAAAGTGAAACATATTTACTGCAAAATATCCCCACGCCTTTGAACACCTCTAGACACTCAGCTGGGGAGCACCAACAGCTAAAGCCCCCATCCATGCTCAGTGTTCTCCAGGGTTTGTGTCCTCCCCAGTATCAACATGGTGTGGCACACAGAGAGGCGCCTGGCACTGTCCTGCAGGATGGAGCCATTCATCCTAATTTCAGCCTTGCAGTCTGGAAGATGAAGGAAGAGGCCTTGCAAATCATTGCTGAGTGAAAGGACAAGTTCTCATTTCTGCCAGCTGGGCCCAGGGAAAGCAACCATCACTGCAATGGAGAGGTTAAATTCCAACTCCTTTTCCAGCAGATCAAAAGTTGTACTTTTTTGCCTTTTGCTTCCTCAATATTGCTTGTTTCTCGTTCTAATCTCAAGTCTCCCATCTCCTCTGTCAGTTTTGCCACAGGAAACCATACCTCACTGGGGAAGCAGACCTAGGCCCAGCTTGTCCATGTCTGATGGTGGGCAGGAATGCACCTCCACTTAACCTTGGGCTTCACTGGCCCTGCTTTTATTTACATCCATTTCCTGAATCTTCACCATAGGAATAAGGATTACGTACCAACCAGATGTTCCAAGGCTTTCACAGATTAAGCAGTACATTCTGGCTGAGCCCATGCAAAGCAGAGGGTCAAAAGGGAAGGCAGCTGCTGTGTGGGGGCCAAGGTCAACTTTTCCCTTCCCCTGACCTCCCACATATCAGGAGTGTTTCTGGAAGCAATAAAGGACCTCATGTTTTGTCCCAAATCTCTAAATTGTTCACTGCTCCTAGTATCCTCTCCTTTCAGCTGCACTTTTCTGCCTTAAAATCCAATGAAGTGATCTATGTTTTCATGCTCCAAGAGTGGTGGGTAGGTCAGAACACCCCTATGGACAAGGTATTTCTTGCTGGCTTCTTCAGGCCACCTTCTACCTCGATCTGGCTGCAATCCAAAGCTCCAGGCAGCAGCATGCATCAGGCTTTGTCTTCAGGCTTGGCTGGGGTTAAATCACTCACTTCATTTGAAATTGTCAGCAAAAAGCCTATCGATCTGAGCAGCCCTGGGATTTCTCCAGTTGCTGGTAAGGCTGGAGCAGGCAGCGTGACACCATCTGACTGCCGTTAGAGAATAAGGGAACAATGTTTTCACGTATTCCCATTCTCTTATACTCCTTCCCCCTGTGTCACAGCCCTATTATGGATCACTGGATCATTCACGTGAGGTATTGCATGACATAATAAAATGCATCATAACAAGAATGTCTTTATTAGCCAGAAAGTCATGCTTCCCCAAGCTGGGAAAAATGGCAGATGAAAGACAGATGACCCATATGGACCACAATAACTTAGATTACATTAGGAAGACAGTGAACTACTTCTGACAATCCTGTACAAGGCTCTTTAACCATAACAAATAGATTGAAACCTTTCTAGCATTTAATCTTTTCTCCCATTGACTGTGGGCAGGTCATAGAGAAAAAGAATCTTTCTTCCTTCTATATCTCTATTGAATTTAATTAGGTTTGCAAGGTTTGCTCCCTGTGTGAGTTATTCTAAGTCCTTACAATTTCCCTGCGATGTCTGGGGATTACATGCATGCTGAAGCCTAGCTTTTTCATAACTGCTTTATCGATGGGCACCATGTAGAACCATGTTTTACATGGCAGTTTTGATACGATTTGTTTAGCAGATGGGAAAGATATAATACTTAAAGGGATCGCTCTTCTGCTCTGTACCAAGGAAGACCCATGAGCTGTGTTGTATCTGACCTGCTTATGCAGGTCAGACAATCTAGGAGGACTCAGGGAAGTCTCACAAGGAGATACAGAGGGAAGTCCAAGGAGCAGCATCCCAGGGAAGTCACAGCATCACAGCACATGCCTTGTGCTGAAAAGCTGAATCTATTTGCAGCTGGGCTGGAGCTGAGCAGGATTGCTCAGAGCAAGAAGATATTGAGAACAAGCCAAGCATGACTCCTGACACCAACTTTCAGGCAATGTCTCAAGGTCAAGGCTGTGTGGAACACAAAGCTGTACCTCAGACAATGCTCCCTGTTTTCAGCTCCCCACTCAAGCTGGGAAGGACAGAGATGCAGCTACTGCCTCCCATGTCTCTGCATAAGGAGGGAAAGGGCTCATGAAGCTCTCTCCTCTCATCCCTACCTAGGCTGCCCTTGAAGGAGTTTTTGAGATGGTTTGTCTCGTTGCCACCATTGAGCACTTGTATATAGCTCAGCCAGAACTTGGCCCTGAATTTGTAAGACAAATTTTAAAAATATCTTCATTGCATTTAACACTTGTGCAGAGAACCAGGAAAGTTGGTATGGAAGACCTTATTCTTTCAGCATCAGTACTACAAACTTCATCACTGCCAACTATTACCAAAGATCAAGAGCTAGAAAGGATTTTTGAAGTCTTGTATAGACAGTGATACTAACTAAACTCGGGCTGATAAGCATCAGAAGTTTTGGGAGATGTCCAAAGATAGAGTGTTTTTGAGATGTACAAAAGTGGTGATGAGAAGTTTAATTTCTGCCAGTAACAGGTTGCTCTGGTTTTGCTCTTTCATGGTTTACATCAACCTCACTCTGGAGGCACTATGATGGCTTTCTTAGATGAAAATTAAGCCATGACAATGCAATTCTGCAGTGCTCCCTAAAACGTCTGCTGCTGGCCCTCCTAGTGACAAGGCATTGCCTCGGAGGGACCCTTTTGATCCAATCTGTTCTGGCAGCATCCCTGCTTCTGTGCTCCAACAGGGCATGCCAGGCTCTGCACTGAAGGATAAGAAGGTAATTGATCCCACAGAGGAAAAGAAAAAGCCTGAGGCCAGAGACAGACACAGAAACTGGAAGAATGCAACGTTTATGCTTTTACCTAAATCAATAGTAACTACGAGAAGCTGCTGTACCTGCAGGCTCTTAGTTAGACCGTGGGCGAGTCTCAGATATGGAGAGGGTTTTGGTGACTCTTGTGTGCAAGAAAGTACCTGCAAACTGTGCATGTAGAGGGGGGCGAGGTGCAGAAATCCAAAGCCCCCAGGAATTAGCCATGTTTGAGAACAGGCACAAGGGATAGTGGGCAATCTTCCTGCTCCGAGCACATGCCATTCGGGCAGTGTCAGTACATAGGCTGAGATCCATCAGCTCATGTCACATGAGATAGTAAACATATGCTTTTCAGGACAAGCTTTCCTGACCTAGGCTGGATTTGATCAGACACCCATCCCCAAGCACCCTGTCTACCTGGAGATCATTTATTTTGGCTTCAGTGGTGAGTAGCAATATGTGAATTTATCATGGTCAGATAAACACTAATAAAGTGTCCCAGTTTAGCACAATAGTGATTTTTCTGTCAAACCCAAGCTGAATAAAAGATAAAGAGCAATCTTTCATTTTCTGCTCTGGAGCTAGAAGGACCAAGGTGTAGAAACACAACAAGAACAAACAACATGAAGTCTTTGCAAATAGCTTCCTCGCGTCTAATTGCATTTCCCATCTAACTCCACTTTCAGCATGGCTTGTGGAGGTAACAGCTATTGATCTACAACTATTTTGACGAGGAGAGGTGCTGCAGAAACAGCAGAAATCACATCAGGTCGTTGTCAGCTAATCTGGCCACGCAGCAAGGGAGCGAACAATTAACACCAAGCACTAACTGCTGGGCTCATCGTTATCCGGCAAGTATAAGGTCCTTTGAGGACTTGAATTCGCATTTGAGTCCAGCTCATGATACAAAAACCACACCTGAGTAATGTGAGCCTGCAGAGCGCTGCTTCCACAGAGTACAGAAATACAAGATCAGGAGCTGCAAACAGGTTTTCCATTGACTGGAGCGTACAACATCTTATTTATCACGAGTCAATTGATGGCTAAACTCACCCTGCAAACTCATAAAAGCATTAGTTTGTATTTGTTGTTCACATTCAGAGACATTATACATCAAGAAGGTCAATGCTTCCCAACTAATTCAATTATAACAGAGCCATCTATCACACTAGTTCAGTTAATACCATGTTAGCTTGCAGTTTTTGGAGAATGATAGAAGTTGGAGTGTCTGTACAGGATATTCCACTTCAATGACACACCTCTTTGTGATGACAGAGCTCACTGCAAACCTTTCTACAGCCATTCTTTGCCAAATGCTTTGCAGAATAGTTGAACTACTGCTTTTTGCAGGTGGCAGGGTGGTTAAATGCACTGAGAGACAGTGCTGCAATCTGAAGCCATGGTTTCTATACAGAGCCTGAAAAATGAGAGTCCCCAAGGATGTTTTATTTGCCTGCATTTGTTATTAAAGGCATAGTGACTGGGATTCATTTTCTGGGCTTTTTTTAATAGATTTGATCACAAAAAGAACCAACACCTACTCTGTACTGGTTTGGAAATCTGGATTTAAGATAGCAACAAGTCAAGGGTTTCTTTAATAAACCTGTGCAATCAGATAGAATGAATATGATATTCTGGGGTTTTTTTTGGAAGTGTATACAAGCAATCTGGACAACGACAGGCTCTTTAGTCTGATTTCACAAGCAAGAGAGGCTTTTTAATACACATTAAAGGAAAATACTCTGGAAGCAAATGGTGGCAGGAGAAAATGCACCAAGACAAATCACACCCAGCTCTGTCATTTTCTTTCTCTAATAAAAATCCTCATTTTTTAAAGCAGCACATATAACCTACCTGGACTTCTGCAAAACACCTGGCATGAAAAATTAAGTTAATTGGAAATTATTTGGATTAATTCACCACTGCTCGCTAGTTTCCCATCCATCCTGTAGGAGAGATGCTGACACACTGCTCTGAAAGGATGAACAGACTGGGTGGAAGTTACTAGAGGAATTCCTCCAGGAGTGGGACCCATTTTGGTTAACATTCTCATTAATTACCTCTGGACAGGGCACAAAACCACTAATGCCCTCGGTGACATTAGACAGAGAGCTGGGAAGCAATCCTAGAGAAAACCTGAATAGTGCACAGAACCAGAGGGATGGGGCCAACACAAAGAAATTTCTGGTTCTGTACTTAAGGACCAGCAAGAATATCTGTGAGCACCTGGAAGCTTATCAGTTGGGAGCAGGGGCAAAAGAGAAGCGTTAGTCTAGCAAATGAAGTTTATGAGTGTTTGACATGCTGCAGCTATCGAAAAGCAAAGGTAATGTGATGAGCAGCTCTGCACACAGGTACTGCAAGAGGGTGTTGACATGTTTACAGGGCACAGACCAGGATGAGCATCATTGGGAAGGACAAGGCGCAACCTTGCTGGGAATACCCTGCCCTGTGCAGTCTCCTGTGCTCAGCAGTGTCCGTTTCAGAGCAAGGAGTAACTGGCATGAGCCAGTGTTGTAAGAGGAGACTGTACAAGCTGCTTCATTTACCCTTGCAGAATGAAGCCTGAGAGGGGCTGTGACTGTTTTCTATAAATACATCAAGGGGGTAAACACAAGGGAGAGAGAAGAGCTATTTAAGCTGAGGGAGAATATTGGCACAAGAACAAATAGATGTAAATTGATGAAAAATAAATTCAGACAAAAAAAATTCTTCAGAGAAGTGAATTTTTTGAATAGCCACATAGACAGGGAGAATAAACTTCCTCTCTCTCCCCCCACCCTTGCTCAGTAACTGAGCAGGTTTGTACAGCACTTTTGGGTGGAATGCCAGGATGCTGGCCTCAAGCCACCCTCCCAGGTCTGGGCTCTCTCACCAAGCAGACACAAGACCTGGTAATTGGTATCTCTGATACCATGGAGGTCTCCAAGCCTCCATTCCACCTATACCATCTGCAAAGTTTTCAAGAGTTTCACACTTTCTTTTTTTAAATGGCGAGGTTTTCACCAAGGCTGTGGTTTCCTGGTCATGGGCCAGTGACCCACGAATGCTGGCATCAGTGTGGCTGTGCAGAGAAGTGGCACAGATGCAACCAAAACCACACATGCTGCACACTGGCTGATTTCCAGCCAGAGCAGTCACCAGGTGCCTGTTTGTTGTCCAGGCTGACGGAAAAGCAAGGCAGATGACAGGGAAAATGCAGCGACTCCCTGGCAGAGCCTGCTACTGGGCTGCTTTAAAGCAATCAGAGCTCCAGCCTTGGTAAGTGGGTAATGCATTTCTCCTGTTCCAGCTCTCAGAAATACTGGAAAGCTAGACTCTGCATGGAATGAGTGCCCAAAGGAGAGAAGGAGGGCAAGAATTACAGTAACAAGGTTGACATCACTAGGTAAAGGTGCAAGCCCTTTCACCAGGATTACCTTGCAGGGCTCAGTGGATCAGTTACACTGCCCACAGCCTTGCTGTGGGACCACAGTGCGGACACGCAGGCCAGTGCTGCCCATCCCTGGGATCCCAAGAGGGGATCAATGGGCCAACAGAGCCACCTCCTCTTTTTCATACTGCCTATGCCCTGGTCTATCGATGTTACCAAGAGCCCTGCCAACACCTGCACAGCCACCCAAGTCCTCTCCATCACTGCAGGACCACTGTGCTGATCTCTGCCTTGTGCCAGGGCATCCTCTGCTGACAGAGGTGGGTACTCAAAGGCAGAAAGGCTCAGCAAGAAGGTTTAATACAAAGGAGAGCTCAGAATTATGGGATGCTTAACACTAATGGGGATCTGAGACCATAACACTGGACTCAATCCTTACGCTAGCAGTAGAGCAGGCTTTTGAATTACACAAAAAAATCATTATCCACACTTATACAGCAGCATTGTTATGAGACTCACAAAATACCATGCATAATCATAGTTAATGTACCATGGTCCTAGAAATATGTGGGAAACTGAGGCACAGAGAGTCAACATCACAACTCACCAGATCACCCCTCCTCAGCTGAATTATTCTGCTCTAGCCTAAAAATCACTGCTGTCAAGGTCAGAGAGGAGACCAGCATCAATGCCAGGAACAGTTTTTCCCAGCTCTGCAGTGTTTTGCTTGAGCCGTGGCTGTGACCTCCCTCCTTGCAGAGGCACAGCAGCCTGGGAAGTCATTTTGTCACGCTGAAGCTTTCAGCACAGCACATTCACACTCGCTGTTTGGATGGTCTCTCTCTGTCAAGCAGTGTATTTCAGCTTCTTCCAAGAGTAGTTTTTTTCTCAGGGCAAATATATCATTTTCTCAAGTATTTTTACATGATCGCAGCAGAGCTGATCTGATGACACACAGCTAATGTGGGACTCAGCTTTTGCATTTTGTTGCAGTCTGCAATGAAATTAGGTGGAGGACTCCTGAGACATACGTATTTTAAGTCCTTGCACATCACACTGGAAAGCACCAACCAACCTAGCAATGAACAAGTCAGATTCAGAAGAGACTTAAGTGCATACTCGTGTTTTGATGAGTGGGGCAATAGCACCATAGTTCTCATTACTCTTGCTTTGAGTCAGGCATGAGAACTCTCCTGCAGACCCAAATGAGCTCGTATATCCCTCAAGTGCAAATAGGAGATGCACTCCTCTCCTCCGGACATCGACTACCAATTTGTGTGTTGCTTCTTACTGTTCAGATCATATTGTGGGCTGATGTTATCACTGTTGCCACTATTGCCAAGTTTATTGGTTTTATTTCTACCAGCTGGAGTAATTTTTGCATTCTTTCTAACAGAGACTATCACTGTTCTTTATAAATCTTATCACTAGGATAAATCAAGAGTAACAGATATTTTTTGCTAGTCTATGAATCCATAATTGGCCTTTACTCTCTGATGGCTTATGCAGATGAGGATCTCTCAATATATTTCTACACACACACAAAAACCCCATACGCTTCTCAAGGAAATCTAATGAATTTTAAATTGAAGCCTTCCAGATTTTCCATGCATGAGGGCTGAGTTTATTTGCACATTGAACAAACTCCTGGAAGAGGAACATATTCATTTTAATACCTACTGCTGGATCTTAAGACATGGGTTTTTTTCTATGTAAAGAAAACCTTCAGGAAAAGAAAATTAATAGAGTATTTGCTCAAAAGCTCTTCTGGCTCTGGGAACTTTCTCTCTGAAACATGACATACCTAATGCAGCTGGGCACCTCTTACAGTCATTGAAGGGCTGCAGATGCAGCCATTGGAAGATGCTACATGAGATGGCTACAAGGGGTTGCAGGACCTCAGGGCCCACATACACCCACCCTCTCCTGCATTTCCAAGCATCAACCCTGGGGCACAGCTCAGTGACGGTTCCAACTGGTACAATGGTCCCTAGGACTTGGGCAAAACGGCAGTAAAGGCAGACTCACACACCCAAGCCCTTGCTTTTATTCTGGTGGACTGTAAATCTTCCTAATGTGCCAGTGCTTTAGAAGAAAAAACACAAAGGACCTTGTTCTAATCTGAATCCATAGAAGAGAAAACAAGGTTTCATGAGCAACTGATGCTGTTTGGGGAATATTGTAGCTTCTTCCCCTAGCATGATATAAAAGTTCTATTAAAAGGGAAAATACCAATTTCTTAAAGAAAAAAAAATATGCCATTTCAAAATGAATGTGTCAGTTCAAACTGATGGCTTAAATGAAATATTAAAGATTAGAAAAAAATAAACCCCCTGAACCAGAGTTTGATTTATATAGTACTGTTCCTTCAGAGAGGATTTGTGAAAGCAAGAACTCATTCTCTGTTGTTCTTTGTAAAAGAAAAAGAACAAAATCAATTTTTATAAAACAAGATTATTTTAGGAGTCAAGTTATCAGAAACACTGGCTGTATCTGGGACATGTTTTTTTCTCCCACATCCTTTCCTCACTTAAGGTAGTAACTCCAGAAAAGAATGAAAAGGAGCTGAGGGCCTGCCCAAAACTAGGCTATTACCACTTTTCTCAATGTAATTAAGCTTGTCTTTATTGTAATATCACACATTTTCAGCTAACCTGAGCAGCAGAAGCTCAGCTCTGTTCCCCAGACGCACGTTTCCTGCAGTCAGCAGCATCCCCAGTCCCATCGGGTGGTCTTTCACACTCTCCTCATTCGACTGTTCTCACACTGGTAGAACACACCGCCAGGCATACGGGCACCCAGCATCCAAAAATCACCATTCTCCCCAGGGAACCCTGCTGAGCATGGGAAGGGCACTGGTAGCACTTGTTAACAAAGCCAAAATGCTTCATTATTTCTGGAGCAAACCCTGCACTCCTCAACAGGTACTTACAGGGTGATGTTTCATAACAGTTATGAGCCTGGCTCTCCATTTCCAAAACAAACACAGGCATGGACAATTCATACTGTACTTTGGACTCCTTAATCTCCCAAGCTCATCTGGAAGGGATATTCACAGCATCTATCCCTGTTACACAGGCTTTTGCAAAACATCCCCATCTTTCAGGAGCATGTACGCATGCCCAGGGCACAGCAAATGTTAAAAGCCCCTTATGCACAGCCACTGTTTTACATCTTATGGGTGGCCTGGCACCAAGCCTTCAGCTGCCCAAAGCAACCCAGATCCACTGGATCTGATGGGCCAAATCCAGATCTAAACCAGATGAGGTGACCCAGGTGCCCAGGAGCAGGTAGGGAAGGATGAGCAAGGGGAGCTGGTGTGGGACTGCAAAAGGCAGCATAGGGTGTGGGAGAGCTTAAAAGACACCCCTCACTCCATCATGGCAGGCACAAACTGCCCACGGTGGTGGAAGGGTTAATTAAAGCACAAATGACAGCTCCCATGTGGCCCTGGCTCACAAAGGCTGTCTTTCATGGGTAGGAAAAATGAGAAAACAGCTGCTAAAAAGAAAAAAGATGCCGCATGGAAGTGGGGTTAGAGAACTCCTCTGGGCTTGCAATAAGTCACTGGAGCAAGCTTGTTCTTAAATGTGTCTGAAATGCCTCCAAAGAGAAACATGTTATTTTGGGGAAGGATGTTTTTGTATGGAGCATAAAAGAGATTAGCTGCCAATAGGAGAGCACAGCAAAAGAAAATACTGAAAAACAACTGGCAACCGTATTAGTGGTTATAGCACAGGTCAGCAATCAATGTCTTGTTAATGCTGCCATGCATTAATTTAAACATATTTAAAACTCAAATGGACTAAGGAAACTCACATAAGCTTAATGAAATCAGTTCATTCACCTGCCCCCAGCAAATTCAGAGAACAAGTTTCCTCTTCTCCTGCCCTGTATCTGCAGCCACTTGTACAAGTGACACACGAGTTTGCATCAGGATTTCAAACACCTGGAAAACCCAGAAAAACGTTCAGGTCAAGTTCAATTTGACTCCATGACTGCAAACTAGAAATACAGATCCTGTTACATGCTGCACACTCACAGCAGGGTAGAGACAGAGCAAGGGAACTGCTGGGACCTTTGGTAAAGCAACGGGCACAAAACCGGACCTGGCTTTCCACCAAATGTCTGTGCTTTGTCTGAGCTCAGAAAGAGAGAGGCTGAAAGGCTGTTCTTCCTCTTTACTGTTTTCTCCATGTTTATTTTCTTCCATGAAAATGCTAAAATACTTATCCTACTGCTGGGTTTTAATGCTGTCTGAACTAAAGGCACTGAAACTATTTTACATCTCTTCTGGAAGTTTGGTTTTTCTGAAAAAAAAAAAAAAAGTGAAAATCTGGATAACTAAGTAAACTTCAACTTGAAGTCATCTGAAGTGCTGTTAGGCAAAAAAAGGATTTTATTAAAGCAGAGATGTGCCTCTTGCTATATATTACTATACGCCTTTCTGAACTCTCACAGATGTGGGTGCTAAGGCTACGGGAAATTTATCAGGGTCCAAGCCTGAACCATGCTACTCGGCACTGGGCAAAGTAGCCCTTAAAAACAAACAAAATCAACAAAAAGTCCCACACTCAGAAACCCTGAGCCTTCCTAGGCAAACCAGCCCAAAGTTTCATCCAGCTCTATGTCACCTAGTGAGCCCAAAACCTTCAAATCTTACAGAAAACTCAACAGCCTCAAGTCACACACTTCAAGAGACAAAATTCACTAGCTTTTAAAGGTTAATTTCTAGGCACATTGGAAGATACTTTATGTGGCTCGGTTGGCTCCATTATTAATTTAGCAGGTTACAAAACTGTTGGTACATTCTCACCATGCTCTGCACAGGGACATTAAGCTGTGGGAATTTTCCTCTTGACACTGCCATTTCATTACCTGCTTCTGTTGACTATTCAAATTGGATTAGATGTCAGGGCTTGCTAGATTCAAAGACCTCACTAAGATGAAGGCAGTTATATCCATCACAGACAATGCCAAGAGAATGAGTACAAAAGCTACACCATCCCTCAGGATAACAAGTGAATGGTGTGATGTAAAATATATCCATGCCATGCTTTATTTAAAAGTCTCTTGAAATGTCACAATAGCTTAGATTAATAGGGGGAGTAGGGGGAAATCCATCCAGTTTCAAGACCGTGGTCTACAGCCAGAGCTTGTGAGTTGCACTGGCTTTTGACCCTCACATATATAATTCATACCTAGCTAACCTCTGCAGCGCAGATACATTCCAACCATGTAAAGTGAGAGGCTTTTATAAAGCAGAGGAACAAATTAAGAAATTTCACTTCCATCTCCCCCTCCCAAAGGAGAGCTTGGTGCAAGAGTAAGTCCAGTCCCCAACCACCCAAGCAGCTTGAAATATCCTCAATGAACAAGTAACAACTGAACCTAAAGACAAAGCAGCCCTGTGTGCAGCTCCAAAGGACCCTCATCTTTTCTGCTCATGAGGTCTCCTGCTCCAAGGGCAGCCCAGCCCAGGGACCACAGGAGCAGCACCCCAGTGCCCCATCCCCTGCTGAGGTTCCCTCCTGCCCATCGCATGCTTGGGGAGACTCTCCAAAGCAGAGATATTTGATCCCACAACTCAGGCATAAGCAACGGAAGAGAGCTTGCACAGCCAGAAAATTGAATTTGCTTTTAATACAAAAAAAAAGGTGGAAATTGCCTAATTATTCTTTCAGCTAACCATTTTAACCTTGTTTTCTCCTACTAAGTGAATATCTTGCGTGATTTCTGTGCTAAAAGCAGCTGAATGTCAGAGACATTGATCTTGGCTCCAGCCTTTGTTTTTATAGGGTTTGGATCTACTCTGTTTTGGCACCACATTATTGGTCTCTGTTAGTGTCAAAGCACCACTTTGTTTTGGTTTTGCTTGCTCCCAGAGCTCAGCCCTTTGGAGGGCAAGTGCCAGCTGAAGTACTCAGGACAGCTAAACTGCCACGGGAAGGAACATTCCTCATATATCCAGAGCATCCTCCCAGTGCTCCCAGGGGACACAGAGGTACCAACGGAATGGAAAAATTATTTCCACATGGATTCTCTGCCTCATTTCTGTACTGAAATGACTACAGACATCACTGCCCATCCACCAGCACAGTGGGACTAAACCATGCTGGTGGTGAAGCAGCAGGAGTTACATCCCAACCCTCCTGGCTTGTAACCGCAAGTTCAGTTTGGAAGACGACAGACAGCTCTGTCAAATGAGAGATGGAAAGGTCTCTGCCCTTCACAAGCCCCAAGCTCATTAAATGACTTTTTTTAATAACCTTCTTTTGCATTCAGAGCATCCTCATCCTTTTATTTACATTGCCTTCTCCCAGAATACTGGACACTGACTCCAGCTCCCTGCACGCTCTCTAGAAAAGAAACACAAAGCATTTTTCTCCCGCTCTACAATGATACACAGTAAAAAGGCACATTAATCACAGAGCTCACATTCATTTATTCATGCCATTATACACAAGAATATTCTTTGTTTTTGAACATTTCCTTCCTTAACAAATGAAGGTTGAGGTGACAAGAGAGAAAAAGAAACAAGAAAATGAAAATGAAAATAAAGCTACATCAAAATATTAAACATGGGAGAATATCAAGCCAACACTTGTGGATTTCTTGCCAAAATCACTTGAAAGACATTCACAACTGAAACCAGGACAGAATAAAAGGACTGAAAATACTAAATTAACATGCTAAACAAAACAGGAAAAAGTGAACAGAAATGCTGACTGAAGAAACTTAGCTGTGACCCCAAGGCATTCCTGCTATCCACGAGAGCCCAAGCTTTTTTCAGGGGCTGGAGTCATCCTTCCCTTGTCAGGCAGCATGAGGACAGGGGTCCTGTTTGGATTACAGGCTCTGACTGGCACGGCCAAATCCTATTGTCTGTCTCCAACACTATGACAGGGTGAACAGACAGGGAAGGAGGCAGGAGTGAATTTAAATAGCTTTCCCCCTCATCTGAAGTTCAACAGATATAAAGAGGATTGCTGGTGCTTGCCCATACCAAGGACAAGCAGGGAGTTCAGCAGCTCACAGACAAAACCTGCTACCGTGGTTTCCTGTAGCCTCTTAGCAGAGCAGCTCCCCTTGGGGCCAGCTGAAGAAGAGGGAGGTGGTTTTAGTTGAGATCTGGGTCTGGGAGAGTGAAACACCCTCATTCACAAGCTGCTGAGCAACAGTTAATTCACAGCCTTTCCAACCACAGGGCCAGGTGCAAAGCGCTGTCTTTCTGGGAGATGTTCTGGGGAGCTCTCCTCACTGCCAAGAAAGATGTTTTTACAGTTGCCAGGCTCTAGAGGAACAGCTACAGATGTCTAAAAGCAGGGGAAAGGAGAAGCATGAAGGAACTGAAGCAGGAACTGAAACAAGCAAATGTAAATCAGTTCAGATTCAGGGCTGAGGGGACAGCCAGCAATCCCTTCCTGAGGAGCAAATGGGGATGAGAAGTGTGACAGCAGAGAAGCATGAATGGAGCCAGCATTGGGTCTGGACCATCTGCTAGAGAAGCCCACCCATTTGCCAGCTCAGCCTGCTTTGAAAACAACTCAACACCAAGTTTCAGCTCAAGAGCATCAAAGACAAGTAACAGATGTGGGTTTGGGAGCAAACAGCAGGAA
The DNA here is from genome assembly GCA_013398125.1 of Aegotheles bennettii. NCBI lineage: Eukaryota > Metazoa > Chordata > Aves > Caprimulgiformes > Aegothelidae > Aegotheles > Aegotheles bennettii. Next base: position 2,239,983 of record VZRW01012057.1, read on the forward strand.
CAGCCAAGAAGGTGCAGTGGAATGCAAAAACTTCTTGTTGTACATACTAAGAACCTAACAAGGCAGAGTGGTCTGTGAACATTTCTTGTGGGAAGACATTATTCACAGGAACATCACCCACGGGAATGGTGATCCCTCCCGAAACCTACTCAGGCCTTGCCTAGATCAAAACATCAGAGTGAAATAAAGGTGTCTGAGCCAAATTTGACAAGTGCTTCCCAGCATTTCCATAACTGATTTTTGACAGAACCGTGATGCGTGAAGTCAAGATTTGTCTACAAACTGCAAATGATGAAGACATGATTAAGGGAATAAGAATAATTCCTGGAGGTGGTGGTCTTAATCAATTAGCTTCCAATCCTTGAATGCTTGTTAATGTGAAGTATGTTCTACAGGCCATTTGCAAGCAACCAAGGAAACCCAAGTTGCCAGTAATTTCCTGTAACAGCCAGAAAACAGCAACTGATAAAGCAGAAGGTGAATGCAAGTTATTAAGTCTTCCAAAGCTCCTTGTTCAAATTCCAAGTTGGCCATTATTTTGTAGTTAATCTTCTGTCCATTTGTGGTGATGAGGCAGGCAGATGTTTAATTAGTTTTAACAAAAAATTCCATTAAAAATTGTATTGCTTCTTCTGAACTAGATTTATAACCTGTGTAGACAGAGACAATTGAAAAGCTAGAGAAAAATATTCTGTGGGGAATCCAAGAAAATCTGTATCTCAGAACATTTTCTCCTACACTCAGGCACCTTCAAGGTCTGTAGGCTCGGATAGAAAAAACATGCATTTTTCAGCTGCCACCATCACTTATTCACTTAACAAAGGAAAAAGAAAAGCCTAATTACTCATGGGTCCCTTTTTAATTTGCAGGGTTAGCAATGTTTAAGAAAAAAAAAAGCTAGAAAGAAAAACACACTGATGAATTACCCCTGCGCTCACAGCAGTAAAAAGCGGTGTTTTCAGGCAGGTAGGTCCAGAGGGGAGTGCTCAGGAAGCATTACAACTCAGTTATTCCAGCCTAATACTGAGTAGCATTCAGTTTGCAACCCTCTGCAGTTTCTGTTTGCATGATTTTAAGAAATATTTTGCTTGGGGACTCGTTTCAATGTTATTCTGCCCAAACTATCTCATTAAGACAATTTGTATACCCATCCTCCTTATGCGCAACTTCTCCAGCAGCTTCAATTCAGCAGATCAAGCAAGCAGAGATTTTGCACTTTTTTTTGCTGTACAAAAAAATTCTGCCCTAGACCAGGACCACTTTTTTTTTTATTAAAAAGTGTCCTTTAATCATAACCCCCTCAGCTGTAATAGGAAAACCCTCTACGTGCAGACAAACTGTTAACAAATAACTACAAACAGTTTCAAGCTCATGTTTTGAAATCCCATGTTTTACTATTGTTCTGTTGAGCACAGAAAAACCTGCAGTCCTGGTTATTTTGGCTCTTCAGCCTTCCCAGTGCCCCACACATACTGCTGTGACTGAGAACAGATCCATCCCCAGGAGTCTACTAGCATGCCTTCGCTTGTAGTGATTGTCTTCCCTCTTCTAATTAACACTGCTGAGAAACTCGATGCTCTCCTTCAACCTAAAAAAATTAATATATGCAATGACATCAAAAAACCCCACAATTAATTATTTGCAAATACTAATAAAAGCATATTTTGGGGTACTATACAGCCACATCAATGTAAATTAAGCTTAAATATATGCAGATACGGAGCTGAAAGGGCTTGCTTTTGATCACAGAAAAACCCTGCAAGCACAAGGAGACTTTGGCCTCTTCCAGGCTTCCCATATGAAGGAAAAAAATAGATTGCAAACACATTTCTTTCAGGGCAGATTTTAGCTTTATAGAAAATTGAAATTTTTGTCTTCTTGAAATAACAAAATAACACTACCCTCTTTTCCACAGTGAGCAGCAAAGCACATTAGCCAAGACTATTTTTTAAACTGCTGTTGAGAAAAACAGGTTTTTCTAGTAAACACAACCCTGTGTCCAGAGTGGGCCTGAGAAGCATCCATTAAAACCATCTAAAGAGAAAGATGTGACAACAGCAGAGCTTTCCTTCACGCAGGAAAAGGTCTAACCTGGAGCAAGTCCACAGTAAGTCTTCACTGGAGAGTTTCAATTAGCTTCTTTAAAGCCTCCTCTCCCCCCAAAAAGAGGCACATTCTCTCCCCAGGCTCAGCCCCAACCCTTTCCCAGGTGGTTCAGATGCATCTGACCAGAGATTTTGGCCTCTTTCTCAGCTGAAGTCAGGCCTCCCATGTGGCATCTCCTGCTTCATCATGGTTTGTAGGAAGGAGGATGAGAGCACATGGTGTCTATGGTACAGGGGCCTAAGGAAGCTGTTCAGAACTATTCAGCAGAAGAATGTAATCTACTACGTTTTGTCTGATCAATGGAGATGGGTGGAGAACACTGCTTGCAGAGGCTTAAAGTGCCCTGCATGGGCTAATAAGGCAGGCTGTAGAATACAAGGGAAAAAATAAATGCAAGATGTAAAGTGCTACTAATGTCACATCAGGCCTGGGAATTCCCTGTGTCTCAAACACCACTTTTCAAGGGGCAGGTGGATTCCTGATGCATTGGTAATCCCCACTCAAAGCAGGGCTAAGGTCCCTGAGCACAGGGACCAGAAGTAAAGGAAAAACCCCAGGGATATTGCAAGCAGCATGTTCAAGGCAGTGATGGAGTTAATGAAAGTTCAGCTCATCCAGAGAATTTAATGTGGCTGGTGAGAAACAATCAAGGAATGCCTGTGATAATACAAAGATGCTGAGCAAGAGCCTTCAGGATCTAGATGACTTTGGCAGAATCCAAAGCCAGCCCTAGGATAATAGAAACACCACTGTCCAAAAAAAACTAGAGTAAACATTGAAATGCTGTTGGGCATATAAAGCAGACAGAAAAAAGGGATGGAGCTCATTGTGGCAGCAGGCAGGTCCAAAGCAAATCACTAAAAACTGGAAGATTATACCAGGGAAGAGTCACTGTGTGCCCTGCTTCTCTTGTACCCTTCTCTGCACAGCCTCCGTGGGCCATCTCAGACTGGGGGCTGTTCAAAGCAGCATCCACCATGGGGACATTCTTACACAGTAGGAATGGAACAAAAAAATAAATGTAACTTGGTATGGTTCCAAAACTAAATGAACATTTAACTTCAATTTGGACTCAGAAAGGTGGATTTTGGGGTCTGGGACACAAATTGGATTACTAATATGAGTTAAAAGAAATCGAGATCACCCCCATCTGAAGTGGAAGTAAAACCCAGAGCTTAACACTCAAGTTAGGGGGACCGAGTAATTCCTGAGGACAATTAAAAAAATAAATCTATCAAGGCATAATTAGCAGTGTGTGCTCGAGAACAGCAAATGTAAAACTGTGTTTCAGATAAGCCCGTGAATTTGACCACAATAGCCTGCAAGATTTCCTGAACAATTTATGAAGAGAACAATAATTAAAAGATACAGTGGTTAATGGAAAGTTATATAAAATGTAGTAGGGGTTTGCAAAGGGAAGTTCATGCCAGACTGAATCCAATATCTGTCTTTAAAAAACCCCTGGTTTTCAGCAGAGGAAATGTGGTAGGTCTAATCCGTGTGGACATCTGTAAGGAACTTGGTCATAAAACCGCACAGGGAATTACCAGTTGGAACTAGAAAAAGAGGGCACTACAAGAATTAATAGCAAGTGAGGAACTCACCAAGGAGGACACCAGGATACTCACAGAGGGGATATCGGTACCAGAGAATGCTCAGCTCTCCAGGACTGAGCTTGAAGACAAGATTGTCCTGCGCTTCCAGTGCCAGTGCTGGCACAGGGAGAACAATTGTGAACTCTGATGGCAGCCTGGGGGGGGTGAGAGGCCAGCTCCAACAAGGCTGGGCTTTACTGCACAGAAGGCACAGTGACCTCCAGGACTGGACCAATAGAGTAGAATTTAAAGGTATCTAAATTCAGTCATGCATTTAGGCATTAATGAGCATTTTTGGTCTGACTTGAGAGCTCATCAGTTGGAAAGGGAGGACCATTAGCCCATCTCAGAGTAGCCATGAGCCATCAAACTAAATGGAGCCTTGTAAAAGAGAAATTCAATCCTAATACACACCACGTCAGGGTTTTCTACTAGAAGTTACCCAAAGCTTTTGCATAATGCTTCAGAAGAGAGCAGAGAGATGTCTGTTAAGGATACATGCACCATTTCATCACTCATTAAGTTTGAGTGGCACCAGTGACTCAGAAATGCATGATGTCCTTTCCAGTCATGGCTATAAAACCACCACTTTGAGGTCAGTAATATTGTTCTAAAAACCACAAACAAAAAAAACAAAAAAGACCCCCATCTCTCAGTTTGAGTTTGGCTGAAAGCAGAGCCAACAGATCGTCCCTGGTGACAGGCACAAGTCCCAGCCCAGCGTTCACCAGCTGATAGCTGCACCCTACCTGACACAGATTGATTGCCAACAAAACATTTTCTGTGTTATGTTCTTGCCCTCCCCATCCTTTATCTTAGACTAACCTTAAAAAATTAAAGCCACTGCTGGGTTTCTATGGTTGATGAAATTCAATTCTCACATGTCAGGTACTTAATAAACCTACATGCAGAATGAGCTTTTTTCAGGGAATGTAACAATTCATTGTCCTTTGAAGTAGTCAAGGACAGTAGTATAAGTGTCCTTAGTTTTAGAAAAGTTCTGTGGAAATTTTGTGTCATAAAACTTCCTGTTTCTGATGCTCCCTGAGCCTGCAGTTCCCTCCACAGCTGCAGAACAGCCTGGTTTCTTCACATGGTTCTAGTACATGCTCTCTTCTCTGCAAGTGACAAATGTGAAGTTTGCTTCATGCTGACAAAGAGTAGATCCAGATGCTCCTTCCAGCTTTGAGCTATGGATGCTGCTGGGACACCAAAGATGAACATCAAGCATGTGGCAAAACCATCTGCCCCATGAGGACCAGCAACATCAGCCCACACCAAGCTAAATTTACTTCAGGCATGTTTTGCAGCATTTAAGGCTGTTCTCCATAACTGAGACGGAACCCCTCGAAATCTGCTGCAAGTTGTAGTTTAGAAAAAGACACCCATTGGCAAAGGAAAGGAGTTGGACAATTCTTCTGCCGTCAGATGGGGAAACCTAGTGGTTATTTATGGCTATTAATCAATACCATGCTGGCAACGGTCAAACCCAACACCAACCTACTGTGGAAAAACTGAATGCACAACTTCCCTAAGCCACACTGGGCAAGTCCAATACCAAACAGGAATGACATTGATCCGGACAATAGCTGGCTGTGTTGTCTCTTGGGAGACCTTTCCACCACGGCACTTTCTCCTTTCCTAGAAGCAGCACACTCCCACCCTGGGTTTTCCACAGGCACAGTGGCCCTTCAGCTCCACGACTGCAAGTCAGTGCCTGGAAGGCACAATCCTCCCTGTATTAGCAAAGTGGCAAATACTTTGGTGGCATGAAAGTGTCTGTTTGACTATTAAAGAAATAAAATCAGGAAAGGCTGCACACACTGAGTGGTACTGAACTGCTTCAGAATTCAAATCAGGCTGCATTACACTGCACAAACTTCTCCCCAAACCCACCCCAAGTGAGGTTATTAAATGGAAGCAACTCAAGTGCTGTAGAGGAAAAACAATATGAAAATTCCTGAGAAAGCCAATGCATAATTTTTCCATCTCAAGGCCATAATGTGACAGTGCTAGGAAGGTTTCCTATTTTGGAAACATCAGGCAGGCACATTCTGTCTCCATCCCAGCATGCTCTAATCAAAAGCATCCCAATCTCAGGTTCAGCAGCTATTTGCAGGAACAGCCAGCAGCATGCAAGCAATCAGAGAGATTACAGAAGAGATGAGTCCTGCACCAAGCAGCCTTAGCTGGGTCTCCTACCCTCCTGAAACACGTGTCTTTGTGCTTTAATATCTCCATCCACCACTGCATGGATCAGACAGGAACAATGCAGACAAGATATGAGCAGCATGGCCAAGCCAGCCTTTCCAGGGCATTGCTCACTCAAAGATGGTAAAGATAATTTGGTTTAATTGCACTTTCTGTGCCATGCCTTGAAGCCTCTGGGTATGGTGAAGAAAGCAGGGAAGAGGCTGGGAGCAAGGTGGGAAGGTGCTCAGCCAGCCTGGAAAATACCTGCAAAGAGCAACAGCACTTAAAATTAGCAGTTGGCTTTCTAACAGGAAACAGAAGGTCCAGTCCTGATGTAGTTTGCATTTTAACTGTTTTAAAGAGGCTCAGCCAGGCACGACCTCAAAACTCTGCCCTCCCTGAAACCAGAGGTTCAGGCACTGTGAAATGGAAATCAATGTCAATGAGCCAGAGCTCACTTTTCATTACAGAAATAATGAATAAACAGCTACTCCTCACAAAGGGCAATAGAAAACTTTACAAGACCATCCACAATTTGAATCTTAACAAGCTTAAAATATATGAATACCACAAGCATTCCGATCTTCTATGAGGAGGAAGAATATTAATTTACTGCTGAAGAATATTTTGGGTTTTCACCTCCTGTGATGAGCATCTCAGTCAGAGAAAAACCAAATCAGTTCGCATTACTACACGCGTATCATCAGATCATACTGAGGTACAATTCAGAAGGCAATTGAATAAAGTTTTTAATCTCAGATGACATTCAAGCATAAGAAAACAGTTTCCTCACTATTCAAAGGTATCACTTAACAGGCAGCAGACACAATGACAGCTTTTAAAGAGATTGCAGTATTAAGCTGGACGAAATGACAGAGCTGACAGTGTCTCTTCAAAGGTGTTTAGAAAACAAAGTTTGCTTACAAATGTTTAAGTCACTGTCTCAGAAGCTCTCTGAGGAAGATCAGCTGTACATGAAGCTGGCCAGAAACTTATAGAGGACAATTAAGTTTCATTTGCAGAAACTTGAATATAGGATTTCAAAAAGACACAAGAAAACTAACACAGATTATAAAGCAATCTCTTACTATGTCTCTTTATTCTCTTACTACTAATTACTCATTTTATTCTATACTACTTATTCTCTTACTAACTATTGTCTTTTGGGGAGAATATGAGCATCTTATCCTAAGAGCTGATATTTAACTGGAATGATAGTTATGGGGAAAAGCAACACAACCTTGGTAATCAGTATTTTTTTATTTCTGCTCAACCCTATAAAGGCATACCTTGAAAAAGGGAATACCTTGAAAAAGCAGAGTCACTGTCCCAGGAGGTATTCAAAAAACATTTGGATTTGGCCCTTGAGGACATGGTTTAGTGGTGGACTTGGCAGTCCTGGGTTGATGACTGGACTCTGATCTTGAAGGTCTTTTCCAGCCAGGGTGATTTTACAATTTAAAGAGTTTGCAGAATTTGCTGAACATTGTGAAACTGGCTCCACCCTCAAGACTACAGTTCCCATGGTATAGCCATTCTGCCATAACATTCACCTGTAAGAGACATTGCTATCAAAAACCAGCATGCCTGCTAAATTGAATGGTATTGCAGACACTGCAAAATTCCACCAAGGTGGGGGCTAAATGCAATAGTCCACAGACATCCGATGGCCTTGGCTGTGTCCACCCAAGCCAAGACCTTCCAGGGATTTCTTCAGACATCTCAGTTCCTGGCTTCAGAGAACCAGCCTCACCCCTTGTCCCCAGATATACACATCAAAATATATCCTGGTCTATTGCCCTGCACCAGGCTCAATCCTGCTTAACCTGCGTGGTGCCCACTACATCCCCATGTGTTTGGGAAACTCCTGCAGTCAGAACTGCTCTTCGTTGAGAATGGTTAACAATCCAATTAGCTTAAAATTAGCTGGTTTTAAATATCATCTTGCCTTGCACCTTAAGTCAGGAGGAATCCTCTTCTTTAATTAACTTTGGTGAAAAGTATGTTTGTCAGATCGGGTATGGATATGTTTGTTTTGGTTCACTAGATTTCTTAATAAACACATTAGCTGTAACATACTATGCTGAGCTTAATTGCACAGCTATAATAAAATTAAATAAAGAATATAGTTAACAGGAGTAACTGCAGTTCAGTAATTGTTGTTGCTCCTAGAGTTATTACAAATTGTAGGCAGTCATCTGGTTCCCCTGGAGTCCGAGCAGAGCAGGGGCAGCATCAACCCATAAAAGAGGCAGAAAAAGGGAGACACTAATATATATGTAAATAATTATGCAGTGGGGTTTTATAAATTTCAGTTTCTGTTAACACTGTTCCTCATGACCAAACAGCTTTGGCTGGCATGATCCATGCTTCTTCCACTCAGGAGCCATCCTGTTCCCTAGCCAAGAGCTGAGCTCACTGTGAACTTAGCTGCAGAGATGCTCCAAGCACCGAGGACCAGTCCTGCTGAGCTCTTCAGCAACACACCAGGATGGAGGATCCCCTGTACCAAGAGCAGCACGAAGATGCTCTGTACACACTGGATTTTGCTAGAGGAGACATGTCCCACCCCAGGGATCCCTCCAGGCACAGTCCCTCCACATCTCAATCCATCCAGTTCCCACAGTCGACACAGGCTGGCCCAGCCAAGGCAAGGACAGCAGCGACAGAGAAATAATTCTGGTTTTGTTTGACATAGCTTCACATTTTTATTGCTCCTGATAAGCTGAGCAGCAGCAGTTGATCCAATACATATATATAGAACACATCCATGTGATTCATGAGATGGACATCTTCCTTCTCTACCCATATCCCTCAGTCAGCACACTAATTAACCTCAGTCAATCATTCTCCTATCAGCACCTATCACCATATATTAACTCCAGTGATAAGATGAAGTTTAGAGACAGACCTCTAACCTCTGGCTGGTGTAAATGAGTTTACACAGCCTGTAGTTTTGTCAATCCCATGAGAAGCAATAATACCTACCACCTCCAGTTTAACGATGAGCACAGGCTGCGCATCCATACTTTTACACATACCCTGGAGATAGGGGAGGGCAAAATGAACTCCATAAGCATGCTGATGAGTTATATAGAAGTGCTCCCAGTACCTATCAGACCCTCTAATAGGATGTAGTTTATTAAGGGGAACGCAGGCTGGAAGAGTTACTGTACTCTGTTTTATGAGCAGTAGGCAGAGGTGCTGTGGACAGAAGGAAGTTCTGACTAAAATTTAATCAGACAGAAGACAGCACAGAGGAATTTTGCTGCTGTTCCACCCATCATCCCTCAAGAGAAGAATGATCCTTGCTCAGCTGTGCTGGTGGAGAATTACTGCTGCACTGGGGGTGAGGGTTGAAGGCATTTTCTTCACAAAATAGACTCCTAGAACTGTTCATTTTCTTTTGCCTCTTCCCAAAAGCCAATCATGTCCCAATCCATCCATTGCACATCCCCTCAAAATGGTGTCATTTGTTCCACTCCTTGGTAAAGTCTACTTTAGCCTAAAACAGCAGCAATTTAGCAAAGCAAAATAAAATCAGCTTCTTTTGGTAGATGAAGCATATTAGTCATGGAAAAGATCTGCAGCTTTCCTCCCTTCACTTGGAATTGCAGCCCGTACTTGTCCTTGTGTGGTTCAAAGCATTTACGTTTGGAAATACTGGTTGTCTGCAAGTAAAATTGCACATTGCCATTCAAGGGAAAGGGCAAAAATGGTCCCCAAAGGTTTTGCAGGCATCTGGTGTCTGTCTGACCACACATCTCTCCAGAGCACACAGCCATCTGAGGAGGTATCACCTGCGACTCAGCTATCATTTCCCCACTATTTGGTGAATATTCTCTATTCAAAGGTAGAAAGAAGCAGCAGAGAGAAATGACCTGTTTCAATCATGTCACAGCAGAAAGCCTGGAGAGCATCAATTAAGGTCAAGGGAAAGATTTAAGAGGACTCAGAGCTCAGGAGCAGTCAGCAGCAAAATATTGCCAATTAACAAAAAGCGCACAAGATGTTCATTCTATTTAAGCTAGTTAAATATTGAGATTAAATGTTATGAAGTATTAAATAAAATTAAAGCCAAAATTAACTGCCATGCATGCTACGCTTTGCCTTACAATGGCTTTTTAACAGTGCTCACCAAGGAGCACTGCCCCACACACACCACGGATGCTGCTCCCTCCTGGGGTCTGCCAGCAGTTAGTCCCCATGCATCGGGCTCCTGGCAAAGCAGGTGGGCAAGTGCTCAGCTCCTGTGGTTCAGGAGCCCGGCCTCATCCATCCAAGCTAGAAACAGCTTGCGATGCATAATAACCAGCAACCATCACCTGAACATTTCAAGTGAGAATGTTCTTTTCAGAGCAGCTTTAAAATCCATTCCCTCTCCTACCCCCCCNATACATCATTTTCTCTGGAGACCAAGAGGATTAAGTCACAGGTTATTTTTTATTAAAGACATGATATTTTTATAGAAAGAAAATTTGGTGAATACATAGAAATGAACAAGCTCTCCAAAAAGGTTCTCTAATTTTAAGTGAGGACTGTTCTGCATCACCAGCTGTTTATACGCACTAATTGAAGGCTTAATTGACAAGGGATAATTGCTTATTCTTCCTAATATATGGTGAATTACATTTTTCTGACTCAGCACATCGTGCTGCTGAGAAGCCTGGCAAAACATTTGTTACAGAGCCAGTTTGGAGAGCAGGAGCTGCATACACTTTTCAACAGGAGCAGGTCACTTGTCTACATTGACAGAGCCTGCTCGACCCAAGCACTGGAGAGCCATGCAGAGTCTTGAAGAAAGCCCATGACACCACCCCTGAGGGCTGGGTCTCCATGGCACTCCAAAATAGCTCAGTTAATAGAGTTAGAAGTACCAGCAAATCATCCCTGGTGCAAAATCTGCAATCAAGGGAGCGCAGACGTGTTCTGAGTGTCTAACAGGACCAGAGTTCAAAACTGTGAAAGGGTTTAAATACTAACGGTATTCACTAGTCAGGTGAATGAAAGATCTGCTTAAGACTACAAGCATTTAATAATGCTGATAAAAATTAGCAAAGGCTGGTAATTGCTTTGCAGAAAATCCAGCACCAGGAATGAGTGGGAGGAGGATTTAAACCCCTCTAATATTTCAAAGTAAAATATGTTTGTCCTTAAAGCACTTCACAGCTCTTTAAACTGGGAAAATGTTTTTTAGAAAGGGTTTTACAGATCTGAGGTGTGCATTTGAAAATCTTTCCAGAAGTCTTAGAGATTAAGTTGGAAGAAGTTATTATTGGGTGTCCTCCAGTCCAACTCAGCCTGCTCAGTTTAACTTTAGCATTACTGACAGGTGGTACAAGGTCTTGTTGGTATTGACAGAGAGGTCCTGTGCAAGACAAGGTGACAGAATTTTTCCTTGATCAAGTACTGATTTTGGTGCTCAAGCCAATGGTTCAGGCAAGGCAGACCATGGTAGTATTTTATGGATGCTCTCCCAACCCACCCCAGCCCTACTAACTTCAAAGGCTTTGGATGAGGCTATCACATTCTAGGAGTATCTCCAGCTCCATCTTATCAGATGAGAAGCTGCTTTGAAATCTAAGGCAAGGATACGCCGAGGCTCTTCGTTTTCTGCACATTCATCCTGTTTCAGTGGAAAGATATTTAACCTGATCCTTTTTAACTCTGGCTGCAGAGAATTGGCCAAGACTGGCAGATAAGCAGTTAAAAATCTCCAGTTCCTTTTGCAATTAAGGCTTTCTTGAAAATAACCTATAGCACATCAAATGAACTTAAAATAAATACTGCTTACTCAGTCAGTTTCACTGGAATTAATTTTGGTTTTATATCCAAACAACTCTTCTGATAGGTTGAAATACAGTATCTCAAAATTAAAATCCACTGTTGGGAAATGCAATCTAGTATATCCTTCAGATTAATGCCAACATTAGTGAAGACATTTCTTGAGCAACTTTACCCTTCCAAGGAGCTCTTAAAGGAGGGAAATAAGCTACATATGCATAGGTCCAGGGTTCTTCCCTTGTGGGGCACCCAAGGGGTCCCCTTGCTGGCTATCCCACCCCCACATGCACCTGGGATGGCTGCTGAGCACACATGGGTCCAGGTTCACCTCCCTGTCTCACACTGGGGCAGGGCTCACTGAACAGTCACAAACTGTCCAAGTCAAGGTCTTCCTGCCAAGTCTGCCTCCAGTGTGTGCATCCCGTATGATCACTGGTTGGGTTGCACCTCACAGCCAGCTGGTTCTTGGCCACAGCCTGTGCCCTGATTTACACAGACACTTGAAAGCATACTGATGCTCAGCTCTTAAGAAACATCCTCTGCACAGAGGACATCCTCTGAGAAGTAGTAGCAGCCTACAGCAAGGGCAACAACAATGTGTCAGCTGGCATATCTTCTCTAAGTCTAAAGCTGGACAAGGAGGAGTCAAGGTTGGATGCCATTAGCTAGACCAGATCTGAAGATGGAGCAACATTGTACTAGAAAGTGCCACCAAAGAGCCTCAGCAAAAGAAAGGGAAGCACTAACAAGACTCAAGTTTGTCACTTAGGTAAGGGGAAAGGATGGATAAGCAAAGGGAAAGAGGAGTCTGTAAGAGCAGGAAAAGTGGTCCCAAGCAGCAGCAGAAGCTCTAGGAGACCCTCTAAACCCCCACATCCCCAGGGTTCCTTACCCATACGTCAGCAGTGTGTTTGCCTGGGTGGAACATACCTGCTTCATCACCCCAAGGACAGGCCTTTATTCCGTGCCAGTGACTTGGCACACACTGCTAAAGGCTTTGCAATCCAACACTGAAACACAACACATGTTAAACAACACCATTGCAGGTTTCTGCTGTTTTACTTAGGGAGACAAGGGAATGGTCAAAAGCTGTTGAGGCTGGATTATGTCCTTGAGGCTTTTTAGGGCTCCAGCAGTGATGCCCAATTAACACAGACAGCCAGTGCCAAGAGCACTCCCAGAGCACTAGGTGCAGATTGCTCTGCAAAATACAGACACCAGCTCATCATCTCCATGCGGTGTTTTCCAGAGGCTCTGCTGCCTCTCACCAAGTAGAGCTGTTTTCTTAACCTACTGCTGTAGGCTACGGGTTTAGAAGGAATACAGCAGAAGAGGAAAAATGAGGACAACCCAAAGAAAACAAAGCTGCACTTGCTCTCAAGGAAACTGCTGGTTCATTCATCAGTCAAGAATTAAATGGCCATGCTAGTGGGTTACTGATACGTAGCTGATAGCAATATTTTCAGATCCATTGAGCACTCTTGCCAGTGGAGGGTCTGCAAGAGAAGGGTGCAATCACAAACCAGTGCTGCTCCTGCTAGCACAGGTAAGATGACCAGCAAGGACACAGCCCAATCCCAATAAACATGAACTGGCCTCCATCTGCACCAAGTCCATAGTGCAAGGTGTGCTTCCCCAAGCTCCAACCTCAAGGTGGGACCTCAGTGCTCACCACAGCCCATCATTATTGCTGTTAGATAAGGGAGCTCAGAGCCCAGCACTTGAAGCAGTGACACTACCAGTGCAGTGTTCTCAGCTTGAACTCGCTTGTCCTTGAAGGTACAAATAAGAGCCACAGGGTGAAGCACCTTCATGTCATACAGAGCTCAGCCCATCGAGGCGAGGTGCCCCTGCAGTCAGGTGCTGTATGAAAACAGACTTCTGTCAGGTTTAATCTCAGCAGTCTAAACTCAGCCAATCCTGCTATCTGGCGAGGAAAGCAAGAGGGGAACAAGAGACATCAGGGAAAAGAAATCAAAGATGCTTCATCTGCACTTCAGAGTACAAGAATTATGGAGGTACGTCCGTAACCTCGAGAGCTCTCCAACTGATACTCATGAAAATTAGTTACGATGCATGCTTAAGCTGAAGAAATTACCCATGGCTGTTGAACAAGCTCTTGTAGCTCAGGAGATGAGACCCCATTAAAGCTCAGCCACATTGCTGAGCAGCTTTCCAACTCCCCCACTGCCATGTCTCTTCATGCTGCAGTTAATGGCTCGCAAGGATGGAGGCTCACACCTCTGGGCTAGTTGAGATGCTTGGCATGTGAGATGGAAACACAGGATGGGTATTTGTGCCCTGCTGTGCTGACTGGCCTCAAGACTTTCTCATTTTGTACCTTACTCATGCAAGCTGATTTCTGCAGTGATCTGAGCGACAGCAGGTGGCAGTTGAGGGACAAGGGAGTTGGACTGCCTTGTTCATGCTGGCCAGGATGAAATGTCTGCTGCAAGGGCAACAGGTGAGTTGTTAGGTGACAGGGAGCAGGCAGGGCTAAAAGGCCACTCCAAGGCAGACAGACCTGGCAATAGGGTACCTCTAATTAGGACCACAGGCTAGGAACAAGAGATAAACATACCCAGCACAGCAGACAGCTCGAGTCAGACTGTTCTGATTTACAGAGGCTGCTGGTCTGTTCCAGGGTCCCTGGGAACACGTGGAGGGAAAGGCTCAAAGAAAGCTGTAAAAATTAGTAAGGACAACAAGCGTGCTAGAGATGCAAAGTATGTAATTACAGGCAGAAACACCTATCTGGTTTAAAGACAGAGGTAATTCAACTTAAGTTCATTAAAGGTCCAACACAAGACAGCCAATGCCTTCAAGTGTCAGCACAAATAGAGCAGGAAATCAGCTCTTCAGGTTCAATACCAGTTTGCTTTGCATATCAGGATCCCAACAGAGCAGCTTGGGCACAGCTGGGAATAGGAAGTGAGCAAGAATTTCCTACGAACTCATGTGAAAAGGACAACACAAGGAGACCAGGGAAGACCAGGAGATCAACCAAGGCACTCACAGCAGGGACTTGCAGTCACAAAGCTCCCTCAGCTTTGCAGCAACTGGGAGACGCCTCTCTCCATGCAGCAGCTCTGGCTTATTATGGCAGCTTTGCACCGTGCTGCACCCACCTGAAGATGAGTCTCCTCATATCTTCTACCAACATTGTCCACAAGCTTTCTGACATGCCTTAGCTGGGGCAGCAACAGCTGAGGAGTCATTTCTTTAGATATACCTCTGCTTTCCGCCTTGGAAAACTTAGCTATCAAACCAGTGGCGATTTTTCCTTTGCTCTCCTAGGTTAAGTCCTAGACTCTTCAAGCAACACTGGGATTAATAACAGAGGGAAAGAAGGGAAGGAAATACTAAGGTTTAAAAGAAGTTTATATAGCTGGAAACTTAGGAAGATGGTGGAAATCTGAAAAACACAACTTCATTCCTCTAGAACAATGGCTTTTGGATATTCACGTTGTACCTACGTTTTGGTCATCAAAAACAAAAAGCAAAAGGGGCCCTTGTTAAGGGAATCCCTTGCCCTATAAAAACAGGAGATGCTCTGCCTCCTGCCTTGTGCCATCAGCTCCACACGGACAGAAAATAGCTTGTTCAGTCCTAAGCTGACAGCATCCAGGAGTTCATTGACTTTGTGCTGGCCAACCTCTACCTGATGTGCTAATAGGGACAGTACAAGGAATATAGAGAGTCAGAAAGAAAAGGTTTGGAGAGTCATTGAGCTCCAGAAACACACTGAGCTTTTTGTATACCTTCTTCACATTACATTACTGGAAAAAACACAAACACAGAACATAGCCTACATAAGAAAAAAAATAAATAAACTTAAAGAAAAAGACGGTTTCCTGGATTGTATCAATGTCGGCAAAGACCCAGTGAGAACGTGAGTCTCCTTCCTGCAGGAGATGCTGAATGAACAGCAGGCTGTGCCCAGCAGCAAGGCCACCAAGGGCACCAGCTGCTTTGCAGAGCTGGACACCAAGCCAGCCACGCCACTCCTGGTAGCAGCTCGTGTCCCACACCCTGGTGGGAGCAACCCTCAGTGGTACCAGTGGTGCCTCACAGCAGCACAGGAATGCACACAGTGCTTCAGGAAAGAACAAGCTGCCTCAGACAAACAAGAGAACTTGAAATCCTGCCCAGCAAATCATCCCCTTGAAAGGGAACTTTCAGATCAGCGTTTAGTAATTCTGGAGTGTGATTTTGTTTCCAAGAAACTTCGTCGGCTGCAACAATAAAAAAAATTGCTGGTTTGGCAAAGTTTCTGATTGAGGAGAATTCAAGTGACAGCACGAGTGTTTCGCTGATAATGAAATCATGTATGTTTTTCTTTTATAGCTGATCCTATTAGCTGCAGAATATTTATGGGATGTGCAAAAAAATCCATACGCTCAGCACAGCTCAAACTTTTCTCCTGGACAGGTCCTTTCCCTATCAGAGGTTTTGTCTGGACAATGTACAGATGTTATCTCCTAGAGGTCCAACAAACCCACCCAAAACCCACACCCCTTCTGCTTGGGATCAGGACTGCCGAGATGCATCAGACAGAGTAGATAAGAGCTGCACATAACATGCACTCATCCATGTCCATGAAACCCTGTCAGCTGGGGTGCCACAGCCCCTGAGGTCTGAAGTCAAGAAGACAGAGGACCCTGTGTCACCTTGCAAATGAACCTCAGTGAACAGGGCTACTGCCAATTTGAAGCCCCCTGGCTTCCCTCATTTTCTCCATCTGCTCAGAGCATCAACCCAACTGTGGCAGCATCAGCCAATGCCCTTCAGCCACAGCATTACTTTAACCAGCATACAAAGCCTTCACCAAACATATCTCACCTGAGAAACTGATGCAAAATTTAGTTTAGTCAGAGGAACACACAGTTGTCCTGCTCCTATGCAAAAGGCACATAAAAACCCACTTAACAGCTCTGTTTCCCATCTATATTTTAATTTAAATCCAATCAACATTAGTCCAAGTAGATGCTCTCATACAAGTTGTTTCTAGGCAGCCTAGTTTATGAGTGTTGTTTTATCTGACTTAAGTCTTTTTTTCTAAGCACAGTTAAGACTGGAAGCATAAGGCAATTTCCAGCTCTTGCCTCGCTCGGTTTACCTAACAGATCTTTGAGCAATGCTGCAGATTACTTAGCTGTTGCTAGATCTCACATTGCCACCTCTGAAAAAGCAGTGTGTTGACAGACACCAATGACTGTAGGTCAGAGCAAACAGCTGGCAAATGGTTACTAGCATTTCTGTGGAAGAAGCAAGACTATCACAGCCTGGAGTATTTATCAGACTGTGGGAGAGCTGACTTGCCTTCTAAACAGGGTGCTTTAGGTTTTTTTCCTCCATTCAGATGGAGAGGGAGTAGGAATCTCATACAGTTGTTTGCTGGAAAGGAACAGCTTTCCAGCCTGGTGATAGCAGCCCAGCCTGAATCACCACTATCCTGGCAGTCAGGATATATTGCCTTACTACTTTAAGAACACAATTCATGGATTTGTGGCTACAACCCCTGCATTAATCACCTAGGTCCAGACATTTGACTTTTCTGCATCTCCAGCAGAGCCCTTTGATATGCAAAGGATGATGGCTCTGACATGGAGGTTCAAGAGCACAAACCAGGACCACACGTTTCCATTTAGACAAAGGACCATGGTACAAGTGTGGGGTACTGTGAAGGATCTGAACACCATCTTTGATACCTGCCTTCCCTAAGGACACATACATGCTGGAGACATAGAAGTCTTCAACTCGACTGAGAATTGCAGCCAGGATACCCTGCTGGACTGTTCAGGTCCACGTTTGCTGGGTGAGAGCATCCCAGGTGAGCGCAGGCAGGGCACTGCTCACAAGTTGTGACATTATCTGCCATCATTACTGCACACAGCTGGTTCCTTCATTTCTCAGTTAACTCATCAATCTATAGAGAGGCTATTACTGTTATTGATGTGCCTCAGACCCCAGGAGTCCTCAGACTTCCAACCCCAAGAGCTTTAAAGTCATGAATTAAGCCCTCAGAGTCATTATTAAAAAAGCTTCAACCATCGCATTATTTTCATCTGCCGTCTGTTTAAATGCTTTAGGCTATACTTAGCTCAAGGTTTCTCTCCACAAGAGCTAGAAATGTACTTGCTCTTAATGAAAAAAGTCCAACTGTCCTGGAGTTATGCAATGATTTGAAGTTTTCATTATTGCAATACTTGCAGCATAGGCAAAATGCTTCAGTGCTCTCAGCTTGCCCTTGAAAACACTTTGCACAAGGTGAGGAGGGGTGAGAACCCAGGATCCAGCCAGAGCTCATCTCATCATTTGTTCCCACCCACCTGTGGAAGACAGAGGTGAGACCGTGCCATAGTTTACATCAAGACACTGATTTTTCTTAAGATTTGTTTTCCTATCTTAGATGTTCACTTGCACTCATCTTTGATTGAATGTCACTAGATCAAGAGGAGTTTTACCTAATTTTTCCACTCGGATTCTTTTTTAAGCCACTGAAAGTGAATTGGAAAGTAGATCACAGCCTGAATTTCCTATTCTGCTCTGATGGATCCACCCCACTCCACGGAGGAAACAGCCTTCAGTCACCTGCTTTCACCAACAGCATTAATGGTGACAATGTGGGGAAGAGAAGAGAGTATTTGACCTCAACAAGACGACTTTAATTTTGCATTTTCCTCTTTACTGATTTCCCATTTCCCCAAGTCCTAAAGAGAAACAAAGCTCAACTACAGCTGATTAAAAGATGTTCCCTTCAGCAGTTACAGTATCGAAGTCCATAGACAACAGCCAGAAATAGCCCATTTAGCTTTTAATTACTACTTCTAATTCATGTAGTAGGAAGTTCGTGGTTACAAATTAGGACACAGTATTCCTTGAAATCAGTGAAAAAGATGGCACTGAGATCAGACTTGTCCTTGAAAAGGGAAAAAGAAGTCTTCTCTTTCTTTGATAGCCATAATTTCTATGTTCAGTAGGAATTCAAGGAAAATCCAGTATGTTTTTCAAGCTGGGCAGTGCTTCTGTTTATTTTTTGCTTTATAAAATAATCCTAATGGAAACATCTCTACGCATACATTCAGTAACTCTATTTCAACAGAAAAGGAAGCCCTACCCAACACAGCAGATAGCTTTAACAAATATTGAAAGGATTGCTCTACAAATACCACAGCCCTGGAATGAAGAACAGCAGCTGGAAGGTAGATGCATCACCCCCATACATGAAGCAACCCATTCTCCTCCCAAAATACCTTCACCATGCAATAGTCCCCTCTACATGGGTAGCAGCTTAGCCAACAAGAGATTTATAGCAAGACATCCACAAAAGAAAATCATGAGGAATTCACATTGCTAGTAAGGTAACTGCTCCATTAAGGAATAAGATTGTTCACTGAAGCAGCTGGACACTGATCATATCACAGCACCTTCAGCTTGCTACCGAGGCATCAGAACTGCTGGTCAGTATTGACAAATGTGGCCTGATAAGCTTCGCCCTCTTGGTTACAAGAGATGCTTCAGACATACCCCACTGATGGCTGCAAGTCTCCCACGTGCCTGCAGAGATCCTGAAACAACCCTGTGTGCATTTCAGGGAAATTATTGAAACAAGGGCAGGAAAAAATATAACCCACAAAATAGTTTCTATTTGAGTGTAACAGATAGCCCCTGGGAAGATGACAACCTCTGTGTATGTGTTGATAGAACAAGCCAATGATATGACTGGGCCACAAGAGAGGCTAATGAGTTTCTGCAATTATTACAGTAGGTCTGCGCAGGAGGAGCTGGAGATTAGTGTCATTGCTCAGGCAGCAGTAGGGGATCTGAAAAACAGGACAAGCCCAGGCATCCCAATTCAGGAAATATCTAATTCAGACTGGAACAGGTACAAAGAACTGTAGATGTTTAATTAATCTCACAAAAGGAGATTAAAAATAGCTCATTTTAGTTTGCAAATGAAAGACTATGGGTACAATTACAGCCTTTGAATAGATCAGGGTGATTACTAGCATCAGACCCATTTTCACACTGAGAGCCCTGAGCTGGAGTGATCCTTGCCTCCACCAGCAATGTGTAAGACACAAAGCAGTTTTGGCACAGAATTTTTGCATTTAATTTCCAGCACACACTCATCGGTTAAATGCCTAAGTGGTAGATGGGGGCAAGTCTGGAAAAGCTTTCCCATAGGAGGAGGGGAAGAAATGGGCATCCCTCCTACAGGGCATCTTACTTTGTAGAGAGGGCACAGCAGTCTGGTCTGGACTTCATTTGCTCTTGCTTCAACATCTACATCAGCATCATTTTACCTTTTCATTGATAACCATCTTTCCACTGGGAAGCTGCCAGAGCACATCCCAGCAGCAGCAGCTTCAGGTTCCCTGAACAGGACTGGGATTCTCCCTGGAGTCAAGGCATTCAGTTAAACCTTCAGCTACTTCCCTTTTTCCCTGACCCCATACAGCAATTTGTGTGAATACCAAAAGCACCAGTAGCATCTGCAAAGCTCTTTGTATTTTTCAGTCTCCTCATCTCTGAGTATTTCCATGAAGCAATTACAAGTTTTTCAAAAGAGGGAGGGGAAAGCAAGTTTAACGTATTGAAAAATTAAAAATTTAGGGGCAAGATAAAACAAATTGAATCTTATGTTAAATTATACAACTGCAGGAATGCCAGTGGAATTTTATCATTCATACTTAGACTAATAAAACCCTCAGGCCTTTAATTTATCTCCAGTACCATCCTGCATCACGCAAGGGTTTTGCTGTGGAGCAGAGGTCAGGCTCGCTGCAGAGCACCACAAGCTGTAAATACAGCTGACTGCTTTCAGCCACTTCCCCGTGGGACTGGCATTAGAATGCTCTTTTCTAAGGATAAATCAGAGAGAAAACTGCACCTGAGAGCTCGTTTGCTTTCATGCTCTGTGCAACTGCTTTGCTATTGACAACTGACACAAAACCACACAAAGCCAGGACAGGCAAGTCTCAGCTGGATTTCTCCACTCAGCAACCGTGTCCCCAACACACAGCAATTACTCAAGGCTCATGCCATTCCTGCTCTTCAACAGGACAGGAGGAACATCTTCCCTTTCTCCAATGCCCTGGTCCATGCTCTCTGCATGGTATTCATCCCAGCTGCAATTACTCCTTCCCTGCAACACAGCAGGACAAGGTCCTTGTGAGCTCTGTGGTAGCCCAAGCCCCAGATGGCACAGGAACACAGGGCTTTAACACCCCTGGGATGGAGGGACAGCCCCCCTCCAGGTATCGAAGGGTACCCCAAAGAGTTCAGTTCTTTGCTGTGACCTTCACAGCAAAAGGTAGTTCTTACTTGAAAAGTTTTAACCTATCCCAGGATAAAAAGGGCCATTAGAGCATCTCCCCCAGTCTGAGGGCAGCAATGCCACTGTGCTATCATGCTGCCTCCACAGGGACATCTCAGACAGCAGCCTGGAGAGCTGCACTAAGTAGGTGCATATGGTCAGGGACCACCTTCAAAACACATCAGTTTTAATTATTTTTGTTCCTGTGCCAGACATACGGCATTTTACCTTTGATTTAAACACCATCATTTTCTATTCCCATACTTTTCCTATCCAAAACTTGTTCTCTTTCTCCCCTCTTTACTGTTTTAAGCTGCAATGGAACTAGATTTTTTTTAAAAGGAAAATTTTGTAGCCAAATGAAACCATCCATGTCATAAAATGGATGATTATACAGCTAAACCAGTGATGCTTTCAGGATTAATCCTACCGAAATATTTCATTTCTTCATTTTGAATCATGAATCTCTTTCTACATAAATACTGATCGAGTTTATAGATCATTCCTAAAAGCAAAGTTTGATTAAAAAACCTAGGAAAGCACTTGGGGAGGATGACTTCAGACTTATCTGAAAGACAGTTTTTGCTATCTACCAAAGAATTCACAGCAAGATGATAGATAGGTCACTTATTTTTGATAGTATTTCTATTTTGACCAAGAGGACCATCATAAATCTTCGTGCTACTTTCGCCGCTGTTGGATTAATATAATGAAATGTTTATTTGCGTATAAAACCATTAGGTGTTGTCAGGGATTATCTGGGACTCTCAGTTCTGCAAGGATTTGGTACCATATGCACCTCCTGTATTGTGGAATTCAATGAGAACTGTCAATACACGTTCCCTTCAGAAAATTAGAAAGCATAAGAAAACCTGTGGCAGAGAAGATGCAAGATTTATGAGCTGAAGGGCATTTAAATTAGCACCTGTAAAGAATAAAATCCAATGTGCAAGCGAAAAGTATCTATTATGACTATCAAAAAAATCCAGGTGCAACACAAACTTGAAGTCACAAGATTGCTATTCACAGCAAGACCTGTTCTGAGTTACCAATTTCATTTCCTTCTCCACGTTCTTACTGCATCTGCACAATCGGGGCAGTGATCTGAGCCAACAGCTCTTCCTTAACTAGGAGATAAGTACCATTAATTAGCAGCAGGCCTGAGGACATCTCCTTTCCCTACTACCCCACTTTCTCAGGCGCTTTGATAAACACCAAGTTCCCTTTAGCAGAGGGAGAGTTCCTATCAGCAAGTGCTGAGAGTCTAAAGTCGCTTCCAAATCAGCTTGTACAGCTGGCAAGTTCACATCTCCTCACTTCAAAAACAGCAGCTCCCAACACTTTCCCCTGACCAATTCACCAAGATTTCTATCAGATTTGGGTTCTCTATTCCAGCTGGACTTGCCCAATTTTTCAGCATTCTGCAATCAAACCCCGAAAGGCCCCAGAGTCCCATGCAGGGCATCACCTGCTTCCGAGCTGTCCCTGTCATGGAATACAGAGGGAACTGTGCCAGGCAATGGGCAGGGAGAAAGAACTTCAGCAATACAAAAAAAATAATTAAAACTCAGCAATTTATTTGGGAACACTCATGTGCCTTTGCTGGTAGGAGAATGTCATCCCCGGCTTTTTTAATCCTGGGATGTGCTGATGGCTTGTGGTGCTCTGTGCTTCTGGGGGCTGTGCATTTCCATCCATTCCGCTCGCTCCAGCAGGGCCGGCTTTCCCACGGATTGGCACCATCTGGTAATTACAAACACGAAAGTCACTGCTCCCCCAGCACAAAACGCCCCTCGCACACCCCAACATCGCCGTTCGAAACCAACGAATACAGTGCACGGCCACACGGCCCGCGGAGAGATTCCACCTCAGCGCGCGGCCATTAAAGAGTCCCTGTGCGCGCGA
>VZRW01012058.1:2485-91121 GCA_013398125.1 Aegotheles bennettii
TAGGTGACCCTGCTCTGGCAGGGGGGTTGGACTGGATGAGCTTTCGAGGTCCCTTCCAACCCTAGAATTCTGTAATTCTGTGATTCTGTGAATTACAGTTTAATCACTATTGTACTGGGAAATCAGAGAGATTCTACATAAATGTGCTTATACTCTCGCTACTTTACCTCTGTCCAGGTCAGCAAGACTTCAACAATCAGTCAAAAGACTTCTGAATCATGTGTGGATTTCAATAAAGCAGTAGAAGAGAGTCCTGTCAGTTGTAAGGTGAATACCTTGTGTTTGTGTAATGTCTAGAAGGTCTGTTCTTGAAAACTGTTAATTTTAAGGTGCTAGGTTTTAGTAGCTGTAAGAGCATTTCAAGAATTTCCAGGCTACTTTTTGTCCAGTTTTTCTTCCCTATTAAAAGCATTTTAGCAAAGAAGACACCCACATTTGCCACAAATTCCTCTAAGTAGAGTGACTCTAGACATCTTGTTTAGAGCAGCAAAACTCACAAGTATCAGGGTTTACAGTTTTTGGTTTTCCTTTTCCAGTCCTGCAGAAGACTGGACTGGAGAGCTGAAGCAGAAACGCAACATAAGTCATGCTAGAGACTTGCTAGAGGCTGCTGCCTCTTGTACTGTGAGACAGTTGGAGGAATCTTCTATGGTGTATGCTCATTACAAGTTTTTCTTAAGACTGCAGTAACTAGACCCATATTAATCTTCATTGCTTCACAGCTTTGCTTAGTTTTTTTTTTCTCTAGAGGAACACCCTACTGCCTAAGCACACTTTTTTCAGAATCCATTAAGCTGTGATCTGCATAGCTTTATGCAAGTTATTGCCTTGAGTTTCACGGTGCCCAGGTGACATTTGGCCATAAAAAGAAGGGCCTGAAATCTAATAGTTATCAGTAATTCAAGCGCCTGGATGCTCGACTCTAATTCTGGCTGTGCTGCTGAATTGCTCTGTGACCTTAACTGACTTTTTTCCTGTTTCTGTCACTTTTTTGCATTATGTAATATGCAGAATATATGATGAATTATTGCTGTAGGTAGAGGATAACACATTCTCCATGTCTGTCAGTTTTTTCTTCTTTTTTTTTTTAGATTCCTGTTTCTACGAGAAAAGTTGTTTGGAATTCTCTGGGTTAAATATTAAGATAAAATGGAATGAACAATAAACATTTGAAACAGTAGTAGTATATGAGATAATATTATATTTATAAAGCTCTTTGTCTTTTATTTGTATTTTTTATTTTGATTAAAGCTTGTGTAAAAAAAGTTCTGTAGCAGTTTGTTATGTTCTGATAACATGTATCTTATTTTTTTCATGGACACAATTGGTTTTTGCTATTGAATTGATCCTAACTTTCAAAAGCATTGTTTACCAGGGTGGCAACTGAGGGTAAGCAAAATATTTAGCCAGCAGTGTTTCTGATAGTGAACACACAACAAAACCTGCTAGGGAAGAACGGCTCTTCTTCTATCCTTCAAGAAACTGTATCAGCAGATTTTTTCTAAATAAAAGGCATTTGTCACCTGGCCACATAAAATTGTTTTAAGATTAATTGAGGTGGGCTTGTAGTAGTCTTATTGTTCTCAGTCATGATGAATGTGTATGTGAAATTCATCTCTTGTGTTTCTTCTGAGCAGATAGATCAGATGAAAAATATAGCTTAGCGAGAACCAGAAGCTGATGATTCATTCAAAAAGTGTCTTCATCCACTTGTTTAATTTGTCGTGTAGCATTCCAGTGTAGTACTGGTAAAGAATGTTTATTCAGAACCCTTTTTTTTTCTTTTTTTTTTCTTTTTTTTTTTTTTCCATACTCCAGCATTTATTGTAAACTGTCTCATGGTGCCATATATGATGTTTGATTTTTTGAGAGAGGTACTTGCTGGAATATTGACTTCAGGGAATGTTGACATATAACACTCGTAACTGTTATATCCCTTCAGAAAAGTCTTTGGATTCCCTCAAAACTTTTGGACCTTAAAGGCAGAATTGAATAGTGAACATCAAATGTGAGCCAGTATGTGTAGTTGTCTTTACTTTAAAATGTGAGCATACTCAGAGTTGGAAAGGTACTAGTCACCTGTGTGGGAAATTTCTGGTGATGAAGAATATTTCAGCTTTGGAGAAGACAAGGTGGTAAAAATATCCACTGACAACTAAACAGGAGCATCCCTCTCTCCATCCTGAGAGACATTAATGAAACTGAAAATCCCATAATGCAAAGTTCCCATTAGCAAAGTTCTCCTGAGTTCACTCATATTGGACTTGTGAAATAAGACACCAGTTTTCAGGTAAGTAGCATAATACTCAGTGGCATGCTACGGTACTGGCATACAAGTGATTTGGGCTCAACAATTGTGCCACAAAACCTCCTGTTGGTCTCCTGTGTTCTTCTTTAGACATAGGCTCTTTACAAACTCCCATCTCACTGCTGGTTACATCAAAAAGGGTAAGTAGAAATGATCACAAATCTCCAGAAAACCACTAAATTTTTCAAAGCATTAAAAACTGGTTTTAAAAAAGAAACAAGCCGATAATGTAGTGCATAAAGAGGAAATTATGGAGTATAATTGCTTTTATTTCAAGTATTCTGCTCATAGCTCTGTGCTAATAAGAACGTAATGTCAAACATTTTTTTAAATCACTGCTTTCTTACAGATGAAAGTACTCCATTATAAGGATTCCACCAAATATGTTTTAAATACTAAAAATGTCTTTTATAACACATGGGAAAGACGGTTTGACCTCCAGAAAAAAAAAATATAAACCTACACACTTGTTTATCCATCAGCAGATGTATTTAATTACATCTCAAAAGGAGAAAAGAGCAAATTTAGTGACTTGAAAGGCAAAGGCATGGAGGTGAGGGGGCATTATGCTCTTAGAAGAAGTCACCACTTTAAATAAAGTGTATGGATATTCCAGTGTGTGTAAAAGAGGTGCCTTTGTTAAACAATATGTATCATTATGCGTATTTCAGGAAACAGTAGAACTTTTAATTAAATGTAGAAGAAAACAGTCACTGAGATTGTATGTTAAAACTCTTTTCTGCCTAAGCAAAACAATATTTTGATTTCATCCTTATTCTGTTTGTATTTTGTTCAACAGTATGATATTTCCAAATTTGTTAATTTATGAATTTTTACCTCTAATGACATGTATTTAAAAAGCTGGATAGTGTTTTGAAAAGCCCGATGGCTGTCTTCCAATATGTATTTTCCTTTTAATCAAGTTAAATTTTTATCATAGTCTTTGCATTAATTCTCAGAGTAGACACTTGAGCCAGATTGTCATCCACCTTAGTATGAAATACCATTTTGTGGGTCAGTCCTTAAGTCTGTCTTTATACAAAATCTGCTTGGGTTAAATGTGTGCTTTTGCATAGGCAAAATACCTTTAGTATATTAGCAGTAATTTAAACAGGGGGCATGTTATAAATAGTAATGTGTGGTGGTGGATAGAGGAAGTACGTACATCTGCATCAATTTCAAATGAGTTGAGGATTTATGTGTTTGAATTTGGGGGACTGAAATTATGCTAGAATTACATAAGGCTAGTTTTCCCAGTTTCTCAGAAAAAAAATGTGGTTTAAAAAATATTTAAATGCCAGCTTTAAAGAATAAAAGGAAATATATAAAGTTATTACTCCATACAGAACTTTCACTGAAGTTGTTACCTTTACAAGAGATTTTGAAAATTTATTGCACTGGGAAACACCAGTGAAACACCTCAAAAGAATTAAGGAGTGTTCTTCTAAGAAGGTGACATGGCCGACAGCACAGCTGAAGTGGCTCTACACCAACACACACAGCATAGGCAGCAAACAGAAGAGGCTGGACCCCCTGGGAAACTGCCCTCAGGGACAAGGGAGCAGAACAGAGCTGGCAGATCTCTAAGGATGCTTTCCATAGAGTGCAAGAGTTCTCGATCCCCAAGGGTAAGAAATCAGGCAAGGAAAGCAAGAAGAGACTGGCATGGCTGAGTCGAGACCTGCTGGCCAAGCTAAAGGGCAAGAAGGAAACGCACAGGCAGTGGAAGCAGGGAACAGGTATCCTGGGAAGATTATAAAGACACTGCCTGATTGTGTAGAGATGGGATCAGGAAGGCCAAGGTGCAGCTGAAGCTGAACTTAGCAAGGGATGCAAAGAGTAATAAGAAGGGTTTCTACAGGAATGTCAGACAGAAAAGGATGGTCAGAGAAAGAGTACCTCCCGCGCTGAGCAAGACTGGCAAACTGGTAACAATGGGTGAGAAGAAGGCTGAGGTACTCAGGAACTTTCTTGGCTCAGGGTTCTCTGGCAGCCTCTCTTCCCACGCCTTTCGAGTAGATGGACAGCAAGGCATGGACTGGGGGAGCAAAGTCCCTCCCACTGTACGAGAAGATCAGGTTCATGACCACCTGAGGAACCTGGATATATATGAGTCTATGGGACCTGGTGAGATGCATCTCTGAGCCCTGAGGGAATTGGCTGATGTAGTTGCCAAGTGACTCTCCATGATATTTGAAAAGTCAGCAGTCAGGTGAACTCTTCGGTGACTGGAAAAATGGAAATGTTACACCTGTTTTTAAGAAAGGTAGAAAGGAGGACCCTGGGAACTACCGACCTGTCAGCCTCATCTAATTTGCATAGGCTATGCCTGCCAAGCTTTCGAACACCCTGAATGTCTGTATGCATTGAGCATGAAGGTTACTTAACAAGTACCTCGGGAATTTCTTTAACTTCATCCTTTCTATAGCATAAGCAGTAGAGGTGCTTTCATGACAGTATAAGATATGCATTCCCAGCAAAAGAATGATGTGGATATTAGCTGTGATGATGTGGCAATGCAGGATTTGTATTTTTTATAGGCAGAAATAAATTTCTGATATTTTTTATTAATTTTTAAAAAGTGATTTAGGAATTCACAAATTTAACTGCATCTGCACAGTTCCTTCAGATCACTCCTGTCTGCCATCTCTGATGCTGATGGATATCCTCCAGTGAAAGCTGCTGTAACTAAGCATGTTACTCAGCTGCTACCATTGCCCTCTCCACATCTGCCTTGTCCATCAGCTGGATATCACTTGCCTTCTGGCTGTTGTAGAGTAAGAGTAGCTCTGTCCTGTGCATCATTCAAAAGCTGATGCTAATCTCATGAAGCTGAAATTGAGATCTTTCCTTACATACACTATTTAACTGCCTCTAAAAGAAGCTCTTGATTCTCCATAGTGACCGGTTCTTCCTTTAGTCTGTCTGATAGGTTGAGCACAGTAGCCGTGGCTCCATGAGTAGCATAGTGATCTATGTTGAAATGGAAGAGGAAGCTAGAAAAATGGAAAGCAGGCCTGCAGGGTTTGTGGTGTTGGGTTTTGGGGTTTTTTGGTTTTTTGTTCATTTGTTTTGTTTGTTTTTTGTTGTTAGTTTTTGTTTTGGGTTTTGTTTGTTTGATTTTTGTTTTGTTGTTTGTTTTTGTTTGTTTGTTTGGTTTTTGTGTGTGTGCTTTTATTTATTTGTTTGTTTGTTTGTGGGGGGTTTTTTTGAGAGAGACATTCAGGATTATTCTCCAGCATGCGTATGCTGACTCCGGTTTTTGTGGTTCTGAAATGTGCAGACAATTCTGTGAACAGCTGCACTAGGGTGAAATAACACCCCGTTAAATATTTATAAGTGGTGCCAAGTAGATGCAGAATCTTCTCTGTTCATCAAACTGTCAATCTTTTCTTTAGGAGATTCATCAAAGGAAGATATTGATGTTGCACTGAAGCTCGGGGCTGGTTGTCCCATTGGGCCATTTGAATTGCTGGACTATGTTGGGTTGGATACCAGTAAATACATTATAGATGGTACTGCATGCTTATTTTTTTCTGGCTTTCCCCTTTTTGGCTAAATTGTAGATGAATGTGCTAAAGAAAACCTGTCTCTTAATTATTTTAAACTGATTGTTTATGGCATAGCTTTATAACTGTTGAAGAGAGAGGAATGAGAATGCAGCTCAGCATGCTATATGAGTACAGCATTTGTACTGTATGTCTGTACCCTGTGTACGTGGGGACAGAATAGTGGTGGTTTTACCCACTTTGTCAAGTTGCACTGGAAAATATTAGTATTATCAGTGGAACTTTATATAACTAAAAAGAATCAGTGGGAAGGGAGACGTGTACTGGATATAAGAAATTCTGATGAGAAGCGACAAATGTGGAGACTCCCTATCCTTTTCCTGCCAGCTGTGTTTTCTTTCTGAATTAATAGGAAACCCAATATATAGAATCATAGAATTGTTTCGGTTGGAAAAGACCTTCAAGGTCTTCGAGTCCAACCATTGACCCAGGACTGCCAAGTCCACGACTAAACCATGTCCCTAGGGGCCACATCTACACACTTTTTGAACACTTCCAGGGACAGTGACTTCACCACTTTGTGGGGCAACCTGTTCCGATGTCTGACCACCCTTTCAGTGAAATAATTTTTCCTAATATCCAGTCTGAACTTCCCCTGGTGCAACTTGAAGCCATTTCCTCTTGTCCCAACGCTTGTCACCTGGGAGAAGAGACCAGCCACCCCCTCGCTCCAACCTCCTTTCAAGTAGTTATAGAGAGCAACAAGATCTCCCCTGAGCCTCCTCTTCTCCAGACTAAACAGCCCCAGTTCCCTCAGCCGCTCCTCATAAGACCTGTGCTCCAGGCCCTTCACCAGCTTAGTTGCCCTTCTCTAGACCTGCTCCAGTACCTCAGTGTCTTTGTTTGTAGTGAGGGGCCCAGAACTGAATGCAGTATTCAAGGTGCAGCCTCACCAGTGCTGAGCATAGGGGGATTATTACTTCCCTTGTCCTGCTGGCCATACTATTTCTGATACAGGCCAGGATGCTGCTGGTCCTCTTGGCTACCTGGGCACACTGTTGGCTCATGTTCAGCCAGCTGTCCATCGGCACCCGTAGGTCTGTTTCTGCCAGGCAGCTTTCCAGCCACTCATCCCCAAGCCTGTAGCATTGCACGGGGTTGTTGCGACCCAGGTGCAGGACCCAGCACTTTGCCTTCTTGAATCTCATACAATTGGCCTCAGCCTGCTGCTGCCCAGGTCCCTATGTAGCACCTTCCTACCCTCAGGTAGATCAACACTCCTGCACAACTTGGTGTCATCTGCAAATTTACTGAGCGTGCGCTCGATGCTCTCATCTAGATCATCGATAAAAATACTGAACAGAACTGGCCCCAGTACAGAGCCCTGGAGGGCACCCTGGTGACTGGTCACCAACTGGATATGACTCCATTTACCACCACCCTTTGTGCTCGGCCATACAGCTAGTTTTTGACCCAGCAAAGGGTACACCCAACCAGGCCATGAGCAGCACCAGTTTCTCCAGGAGAATGTTGTGGGAAATGGTATCAAATGCTTTACTAAAGTCTAGATAGACAGTGTCTACATCCTTTATATATATATACATACCTTAAATTAAACCTTAAAGGTTTAAATTTTATATATATATATAAATATATTTATACATAATATATATTTATATATATGTATATACATTAGAAGACGCAAGCATGCCATCTCCCTTTCACTTAGTTTGATAAGTGGATGAATGTCAGTACACTAACAAAAAAAAAGACATTTTGGTGATGGCTTGTCGATGGCTGTTACATTATTTTGACTAAGCAGCTGAAATATTCTCTGAGGCAGAATGTCACTTTCAAAATGGCATCTTCAGTGAAACCTCTTTTGCTTTTAGTCAGTACTGTGGAGCAGTGCTATATTGTTCTAACTGACCATGTTTTTCGCATGTAGAAATTCAACTTGGAATTTCTTTCCACTTTAATTTCTTTCCAGCATCACCTTTATTTCATTCCCTTGTACTTAACTATATTTTAAAAGTTCTCCTTATTTTTTTTAAAAAGTATTAGAAATCCTCAGTCATGGAGATTATGAGGTGTTCAGAGTAGACAATGTCTAAAGACTTAATTGCTAGATTTGCTCATAATCATCAGTACAGGCTGTGGTTTATGAAGTGCATTGAAGGGTCTCAGAGAGTCTAGACCAAGTTCCAAACCTCCTCCAGCTTTTTTGACCTCTTAATATTTTTCTAAGGCGATGCAGAACTTTGCATGCATTTGCATATTACCTTTGCATTTAAACAGAACTGTTACTAGTTCATCCACTTCTTTTCTTCCCCCAGGATGGCATTCATTAGAGTCTCTTTTTGCACCTAGCCCACTTCTGAATAAACTGGTAAAAGAAAAGAAGCTGGTAAGAAGACTGGAGAAGGATTTTGCAAATACACATGAACTCCAAACCTGGAGAGATGTTACACTATCTGTGTATGCTATTCAGCATTGCCATATTACAGGTGAATTCTGTTTAAACCTTCCCAAGGGTGGCACAAGCTGCATTTAGAACAAAACCCACCTCTGAACTGATTGCACCAGTAAACTATTTCTCTGGTAAAAGCTTGGTTTGGTAGATGATTTTTTTCTTGTAGTTCTGAAAAGCTTTATATGTACAGTGCCTTCATGCAAATGTTGATTTTTCAGGTGCAAGACAAAATGACAAGTGAATTTGTGTATTTGAAACATTATTTTATTAACAGGAAAAAGTCCTAAAAATAACTGCATTTTCTCAAGAAAAAATGTTTCAACAATTCTGTGTTGAATGTCATGGCTTGCAGTTGATGTACTTGGCTGTAGTCCACTGGGTGGCAGTCTCTTTTCACTCTGGCAAACTAGTGAGGGAAAGGCAGTAAGTTGTTATGTTAGAATTTTTCCTAAGTGCAGTGCTAATCTGTAGGTTTAAATTTCAGTGCCTTGAACAGTAATTTTTTGAGTGTCATATTGTTTTAAAAAAAATTTAAATCCTGCAATGGCAGGCTGAAACATGGACAGAAGGTTCCCAATATAGCATTTAAAACCAGAACTCATTATTTGTGCTGGGGTTTTCTGGCATTTTCAATTACTGGTTGAGGGCCTCCTTCTGCTAGATGCTGTAGAAACCTAACGGCGAGGTGGTTTGTATTCTGAGGGGCCTAATACATAGATTTTTCAGGGGTAGATGCTTCCCCGAATTTCTTCACTATTTCCTCCGTTGAAGCTGTTTCAATCCTTGATGCTGATTTTTCGCTATTCCATTTTAACTCCACCCAATCTATTCTGGAGTGGGGGAGATCAGAACTGCACAAGTTTGAGAAGTTTTAGGACAAATGTAACACTTTTAATTCCTGATTTGTTCTGTATTCCTCTTCTACTTCCTTCTAAACTCATTTTCTTTCCCCTTTTGTGAACTGCCAGGTGAACTTTAAGCTGACACTTTCAACCATCTGTTCTAACTTCATAATTCCTTTTGTGAGTGGTAAGCATCGGTTCAGAGAGCACCACTGTGTACATCAAGTAAGAACGATGTATCGTTTGTTTAACCAGCACCACATTTTACCCGTGCTGAGTGTCTTCCCCCCTCAGTAAGTACCTGGAAGCAGATAGGCAGTCCTTCCTGGCGCAGTTGTCCTGTAGAAGTCAGGGTGATCAGCAGCAACCATCACCTGAAGGGCCTAATACATAGACTTTCTTTTTATTAACAAAGCTAGGAAGCTGGTGAAAGCCTCCGTCTGCTTTCTAGAGTCCCGTAAATTGACTTTATTTACTGGCTATTCATTTTAAGTCTCATTTTTACACACTACAGTACTACTGCCGTTGATTATTTTACGGGATTGAAATTGGAGTCTGTGTTGTGTAAACAAATAGGTGTGTCTGGCTGTGTGAGGGACCTTCTGTTTTGCAGGTTTATTTCCCTGGGGCTTAGCAGTGCCTGGATTTGTTCATGGCAGGAGTTCTGCAAATCCTGCCTTTACTCCAAATATTGCAGAACAGGTCTGGAGTTCCAGTTCAGCTGAGTAGTAGCCTTCTTTTGCTTTATGTATTTTGGAACTGCAAACTGAGTGCTTATATGTATTTTTAATTAAAGAAATTATGAATAATTATTTAACTCTTGTTTTCTCTTCCTCCCTCCCCCAACGCCTAATTCAGATTGCATATAAAGAAACTGAGGCTGACAGATGTTCACTTCCTTGCACAGGATCACACAAGAAATCTCTGTGTAGAGAATAAAAATTGTTGGCTTATTGGATCCTGATTCCTAATTGCAGGTCTTCTGATTTTGAGTTGCTTGTCTTGAAAGAAGACGATCAAAGGAAAGAAATGGTATTGTAGACAGTCTGTTTCCTTTGCTAGTATGTTGTTAAATTGAGTTGGTTTTCCTAAAATACAGTGCACTTCTTGCATCTGAAGTCTGTTTCACTTGAAGGTTCTTAGTGCCTGGAATTCAGCTTATTGACTAGTCATTAAAAATGGGAACATGTATTTACCCTTGTGTTTTAAAAAATGCTGGGGTTTTTTTGTTTTTTTTTACATAAACATTTAGGCAGAATTAACTTGATGCTGCTCCCTTTACTTGGAAGATCATCTTTATTTTTAATTTGGAAACATTTAGGTTTATAGCAAGGAATAGGCTATTTAATATTAAAGGTATAAAATATTTTTCACTATTAAATGTGGTGTTTTAAAAAAATCCCAAACTTTCTCTAAAACAGTGTTTTCCTTTCAGGAGCTCTAACAGGCCCTTGAGGGCAGACAGGCCCTACAGAGAGACCTCGACAAGCTGGAGAGATGGGCAATCACCAACCACGTGAACGTCAACTAGGGCAAGTGCTGGCTTCTGCACCTGGGATAGGGCAACCCTGGTAGTATGTACAGACTGGGGAACCAGTGGCTGGAGAGCAGCACAGCTGAGAGGGGCCTGGGGGTCCTGGTTGATGGCAAGCTGAGTACGAGCCAGCAGTGTGCCCTTGGCAGCCAGGAGGGCCAACCCTGTCCTGGGGTGCATCAAGCACAGCGTGGCCAGCCGGTCAAGGGAGGTGATTGTCCCGCTCTACTCTGCACTGCTGCAGCCTCACCTTGAGTACTGTGTGCAGTTTTGGACACCACAATATAAAAAAAGATATCAAGAGATCGTCCAAAGGAGGGCCATGAGCATGGTGAAGGGTCTGGAGGGGATGTCTTATGAGGAGCGGCTGAGGTCACTTGGATTATTCAGCCTGGAGAAGAGGAGGCCAAGGGGTGACCTCATTGCAGTGTATGGCTTCCTTATGAGGGGAAGAGAAGGGACAGGTACTGATCTCTTCACTCCTGTGACCAGTGACAGGAATTGGGGCAACAGCAGGAAGCTGAATCAGGGGAGGTTTAGGTTAGGTATCAGGAAAAGGTTTTTTACCCAGAGGGTGGTCAAGCACTGGAACAGGCTCCCCAGGGAAGTAGTCACAGTACCAAGCCTGACGAAGCGTTTGGATGATGCTCTCAGGCACGTGGTGTGACTCCTGGGGATCCCTGCAAAGGTACAGGAGTTGGACTTGATGATCCTGGAGGGTCCCTTCCAACTCAACATGTTCTATGATTCTACAGTATGTATATATGTAATACATACAAGAAACCTGAAGAAGGCATTTTGTGAATTTGGCTTGCTGTTTCAGAAGAGACTCCTTTTTCTCAGTAGCAAATAGGCCATGTGGAGGTACTTTGGTAGTGTGTGTGCTGTGCCAGGATGAGCAGAGAAGAGGTAAAGGGCCAAAATATCAAATGTTCTTCTTTAAATCTAGATCAGAACATATAGGGGGTAATTGAATGACTGAGGCCATAGAATCAAGGCAAGGCTTTTCTTTTGCTCCTCAGTGAGAAGTCATGGAGTCTCTCAAGTCCGTTCTTGGGTTCAAGATCACGATGAAATTGGTCAGAGGTAAGATCTTAAATAGCTGCTCCTGATATGTACAAGAATTTCTGCAGCTTTGACTGTTTAAAGATGTCTAGTAGGCTTAAAGAATAGGTAATGAAATATAGCAATTGTCTGTCTCTGCCTTTCCCTCAATAAAAATTATTTTCCAGCCTGCGACTTGATGCAAAGGTACATGAGCCACTTTCCACTGCATGTAGCGTTGGTGAGTGAAGGGAAATCTCCTGCTAGTCAGTACTTCTGACTAGGACATGGTACATAAGACCTGCTCTCATCATCCAGCTCTTTCTGAATTTTTATTAAGAGGGGAATAGAAATTGTGGGAAAAATATGAGGGATAGAAGAGAAAGGAGGAGGAGTGTTTGCTTTCCCTCAGTGCCTACTTTTAAAACATTTAGTCTTTGTTATCCTTTTTGTCAGCAGGCCTCACAGATTTAGATCATTTGCTCCACTTTGGTCAAAGCTTTGAGATGTGGTCTTGGCACAGCTTGAGGGCAACTTGACAGCCAACAGCTGAGGAGTCGGATGTGAGTCCAGCTACTGCAGCTGGGAAGATGGCTCCAGATGCAGCATCTGGGTCATTTCAGCTGCCAAACATGCTCCATCTGTGGTCATCCTAGCTGCTTCCGTGTCTGGGGAGAAGACAGGAGCACAGCAAACTTTACAGAGGGAATTGAAAGCAGAATCTTAACTGAACTGGAGGTGAATGCTCTGCGTGAATGGCTTATGGAGTAAAAAGTGCAAAAGGCAGCAATGAAGTTTGATTCAAAGAGGAATTAAGTGTGTAGAAGTTAAAATTTGGCTTTTCTCTAGCAAATGAAATGTTCTCCATTAATGGAGCTCAGCACAATAGTGCTCATGTATGAGTTAACAGTAACAGGGGTCTGTTCGTTGAGTGCAGATGTTCTGATGTTCTAAATCTGCATCTATGTCTCAGAATCACTTGAGTTGGAAGGGACCTTAAAGGTCATCTAGTCCAACCCTCCTGCCATAGGCTGGGACGTTCCCCACTAGACCAGGTTGCTCAGGGCCCCATCTAGCCTGGCCTTGAATGTCTCCAGGGACGGGGAATCCACCACCTCTCTGGGCAACCTGTTCCAGTATTTTACCACCATCATGGTGAAAAACCTCTTCCTTATGTCTAACCTAAATCTACCCTCCTTCAGTTTAAAACCATCACCCCTCATCTGTCTCAACAGGCTCTGCTAAAAAGCCTGTCCACATCCTTCTTATAGGCCTCCTCTAGGTATTGAAAGACAGCAATGAGGTCACCTTGGAGACTTCTCCAGGCTGAACAACCCCAACTCTCTCAGCCTTTCCTTGTAGCACAGGTGTTCCAGGCCTCTCATCATTTTTGTGGCCTTTCTCTGGAGTTGTTCCAACAGGTCCATGTCCTTCCTGTGCTGAGGGCTCCAGAGCTGGATGCAGTACTCCAGGAGGGGTCTCAACAGAGCAGAGGAACAGAATCACCTCCCTCAATCTGGTGGTCACAGTTCTTTTGATGCGGCCCAGGATATGGTTGGCCTTCTGGGCTGTGAGTGTACATTGCTGGCTCATGTCCAGTCTTTTGTCTAACAGTACCCCCAAGTCCTTCTCAGCAGGGCTACTTTCAATCCCTTGATCCCACAGCCGGTATTGATACCGAGGGTTGCCCTGTCCTAAGT
This sequence comes from Aegotheles bennettii, assembly GCA_013398125.1. Taxonomy (NCBI): domain Eukaryota; kingdom Metazoa; phylum Chordata; class Aves; order Caprimulgiformes; family Aegothelidae; genus Aegotheles; species Aegotheles bennettii. The sequence continues at coordinate 15,896 of VZRW01012058.1, forward strand.
GCAGGACCTTGCACTTCTTGTTGAACCTCATGAGGTTCCCCTGGGCCCACTTCTCAAGCTTGTCTAGGTCCCTCTGGATGGCATCCCATCCTTCAGGTGTGTCAACCGCACTGCTTGGCTTGGTGTTGTCTGTGAACTTGCTGAGGGTGCGCTCAAGCCCACTGTCTATGTCATTAAGGAAAAGGCTGAATAATACCTGATCCAGTACAGAGCCCTAGGGAATACCACTTGTTCCTGGTACCCATCAAGACGTCGAGCCATTGACCACTGCTCTCTGGATGTGACCATTCAACCAATTCCTCGCCCACTGAACAGTCCACCCATCAAATCTGTATCCCTCCAGTTTAGAGAGAAGGATGCCATGGGGGACTGTGTCAAAGGCCTTACAGAAGTCCAGATAGATGACATCTGTAGCCCTCCCTTTGTCCACGGATGTAGTGACTCCATTGTAAAAGACCAATAGGTTGGTCAGGCAGTCGTTGAAGTTTTCCGGTCTATTACTGTAGGAGATTAATTTTCATGGAAGATATACAAATACCAACTTGCAGTATGATATTTGCAGTATGCAAATGGGTTTGAATCTGGAATGGAAAGTGAACTTTGTTGCTTCCTTCTTTCTCCATTGTAGGGACTTGCAGAACATCACCTTGGTAGGAATTTAGTTGGGAAAACAGCATTGCCAAGTAATTTAATGTATGTTAATTGTCTGTTGATGAAGTTTAGCCCCTGGAATGAGTATCTGTTTTAAAGCGAATAGCCCAGCTTTGTCAAGATTGGCGTTTTGTGAAACTGTTGTATTTTACACAGTAGGAAGAATGGTTAGCTGAGCAACTGCATAAAACAACTTGAAAAAGTATCTTTTCTTTTTTTTTCTTACACAAGTGACGATGCAAATGTCCTTCAAATACCAGTTATAAACGGCAAGCTATTGACAAGATGGGAGTTAACTCCAGCATCTAGCATGGGCTCTTCAGAGCCATGAGATCTAGGACTACCAGCCCAGTGTTCCAGCAGTGAATCAGGCTTCTGAAAAGCATGGTAGTGGCTTCAAAACGAGATTCAGGGTTTTGTTTTTGTTTTGCTTGCTTAATGTCATATTTGGTGGTAGTTCCTCTCCCAGTGTTTGTTCTGTGGATAAGATTCTTGCCACACTTTCAGGTATCAGTGAAACTTTTGAGGTTTGTCAGAGATCTCTTCTGTAGATCCACTTACTATACATTAGTGAATGTTTATCAGGCTGGAGAAGATAAAAATAAGAAACTTGCTGTATAAATCCGAGTGTAGCGAGACATGATTGTTTGGTTAAATCTGTTCTTGCTATTAGAAAGAGAAGGGCCTCTGAAAAAAGAGGTATTTGCAGTTTGCCTGCCCAAATTGGTGTGAAAAGGTCTTGTGTGTGACTTTGTGCCAGGCTTTGGTCAGTAAAGTGTGCAAATGAGTTAGGTGTAAGCTAACTCAATGTAACATATTCCTGTGGTCAGAAAGGTAGATGTTAGAGGATGTAGCTACTAGGAAACAATCTCTGTTGTGTTACTTTGTGCTATAATTGCAGTGCAGTATTAAGGTCTGAGATCTCCAAAGGCAGTGTCATGTGGGTGTGTGCAGTGTAGTCACATAAAGGTGATGGGATTGCGTTGTTCTGTAAAGAAAAAAAAAATAAAAATGTTCAGCCATGAGAAAACGTGCTGTTTCTGCTGCTGCTTTGGAAAAGCACTTCTGACTTTTTTTATTTAATGAAAAATTCTTTTCCTTGCAGAGAGCTTGGAGAACTTATGTGAAACTACAGATGGCTGCTGTTCTCTAGTGAATTCTAGTGTAACTAATGAATTTGTGTAAACATCCACTGTGTAGCATCGTGAGATACAAAATATTTTCCATGTCTCAGAGTATTGCTCTTCAAGTCTGTGTCCATTTTGATAGATACATAGCTGATGGTTATTGCAAATGTTCATACTAATAATTTTTATTAAGCTATCAACACATAATTGCCAAAATTTAATGCACGCTTCTTAGTCTTACATCTAGAGAAAGACACTTTACAGTACCAAGTGGCTTTAAAGATCTAGGCAAACCAGAAGCAGTTTTTATAGTTTGCAGTGACCAACTTTCTCTAAAAATTTACTTCTGACAGTTTTGGAGTTAATTTTTTCAAGAAGCAGTAATCCTATTGCACCTGTAGCTATGATGCTACATTCTTACTTTTCTAATGAGTGCCACAGCAGTGACCCACTTCTCAATATTTTTATTCACTGCAGTTTGCAACCACATGAGCAATTATAAAACTGGCCTGAATGATGCCTATTTCCCTGTGCTTTTTTTAAGAGCTGAGACCAGGAACAAAAGCAGATGCTATTATTCTTTTGAGACCTACACCTTTTCATGTTACATGTTACTTCACTAGTTTTTCCTGTTGTTCACAGCCAGAGAAAGTGCTTTGACTGAATTCTGTTAGAGAAGGGTTAAGTAGAGCCACAATCTGGTAGCTGTAAAAATGATTTGTGGAATGATCTGTCTTGAATTTCATGATCTTCTCAAAAGTTCACGTTAAAACTGAAATCCCTTTTTATGTACCATTTTCTGTCTAGTATACTTTTCCATTTATAAATGCAGTGCTATGCAGAGTCTTACACTAACCGTATATGATAAAAGAACAGTATGTAATGAGGTCTGGGATTGTTACTCATAATATATTCATCAGCTTTAGGTCTGTATGCCCACGGAGCGGGTTTGCACTTGTTCAAATCACTCTTTTATTCCCTTAGAGGTTTTATATAAATTGCAAATAACTCTCAGCAGTGCATTCTTTGCAGAGAATGTAGCACCACAAAGCTCTAATGCTAGCTAGATGTTTTGGTTGCTCCTGGGGTAGGAATAATACAAAATATCAAACCTTATTAAAGCTGTTTCTTTTGTCATGTAGTGGCATGAGGCAACACAATGAGGCATGAGGCCAAGTTGTGTTTCCAGCCTTGGGTCAGATGCTCTAAGTTGGCGAGGGCACAGGAGAATATTTTAGCACAAGGCTTTTGCTTGGTGGGCACTGAGGAACTTGTCGCTTACTTTGGCTGTCTCGTGCTGCCAGATAACAGGATTTTTTCCTAGCCTGTTGTTTGCTACTGCTTTGCTTGGTGCATCTCTGTCCTGCTTGGTATCAACTTCTTCTATTCTGGTCCCATTTTTCTGCCAGCAACCACTTCTTTGGTGGTTTTCTGTAAATGGACAGCTTGGCTTCAGCAACAAAAATCTTGGGGATTAACTACTTTCACCAGTGAGAGGCTTTCTGACGAGCTGTGGAAAGAAGTGTATGCTTGGCAGTAGGTTTACAGTAAGTCGCTGGAATTTGCATGTGGTGAGTTAGCACCAAATAAAATCTCCCTTTTTTTGGCTTAATTATCCTTGCATACTCAAATGGCTCTATTAAACATTCGTGCAATAGAAATTGGTAAACCACATGTTTACAATAAGTGGGTTTTGACTGTGCACAGACTGAGATTTATCTGCTCTACTGATGGAAGGTCCTGTGTAGGTAACATAATGGTCTGTGATCTGATGGAAGGACCACTCTGTTCCCTGACCCCTCCTCAGCATGCAGAGATGCCCTGAGCCAGATTGAAGCACTGCAGCCATTGGAAGCCCTTGCTTAAACTCTGAATCTTCAACTACTTTACATTAACTTTGTTTGAGACCTGCTGCTTTGAATCCTACAAAGCTGCAAGCATAAGCAGGTGTAAGATACACTGCACGTACATTTCAAAGGCTTTTTAGGTGTTGGTTTTCTCTAAAGAGGTTGTAAAAGGTAAAATGTTTCTGACAACTACTTGAAGTTCTTATTTCTCTGAAGACGACAAGAGGGCTAATGGGTTCCTTACAGCTGATGTTGGAATTCTTTCTTCTTTGCAATTTAGGGTGAGATTTTTTAAAGCTTTTTGTTTCATTTGGAAGTCTGGTGATGTTCTCCAGCATGTCTAAGCAGGTGAGGTGTGTAGCTTCCAATGATTTATTGTCAGCACTAAAATGCCTCTCAGAACTTAAAGAAATATTTATGGAAGGGCCTGGTTTTCGGGGTCCTAGTTTCATTTAAATCTTGAACTTAATTTTCAAAAGAATGGGGGATATTAGAAGAGAACTGGCATGGATTTTAGCGACAACTTCTCCCACCTCCCCTCAGTTCTTGAGAGAATGTGAAAGAAAGCGGCAGTTTTCAGCCTTTTCCTCCTCTGTTTGCTGTTTATTTTCTTGCACAGCATCAGTTGCAGGAATAAAACCCTGGTCCTGCTGCTAATTAATAATTTCAGACAGTAGCAATCAGACTATGCTTCTAACAGTGAGGAAAAATAATACCTCCCAAATTCTGTACCCTCCAGCTTCACTTTCTATTGAGCCAAAGGCTTATCGCAACTGCTTACAAATTAATATCTGGATGCTATCAGGAACTGTTCTGAAGTGCCTAAAAGAACTTGTGAGTCCTTTGACGAAGGAGCATGAGTGAAATAGGCTATAGGGAAACCCTTCATGGAGAGAGAGCTGATTTGAATGAGACTGTGGATTCTAAAACCCAGTCAGGGTGCTTTTAGGAAAACGGCAGTGTCTGGGAAGAGTGAGATCTATCATAAGCATTTAAACAGATTACTTTAGGAGACAGAAGATACTTAGAAATTTTCATTTATTCAGTACTAGAGAGACACAAGGTTTTTAAAGTGGTAATTTTTTCTTTTAAATAAGAGAGAGAATGGAGGGGGAGGGTGGGATGCTGTTAAATTTACAGAAGTAGTTGTCCTGATACCATCTTTTATACTTCAAACAAAAGCATTAATTGGAACTGAGGAAGAAGTCTGTCTCTTTCTTAGAGACTTGGCATTTTATTTTTGGGTAAGACTGAAAGCTATTGTTGCCTAAGTTGACGCTAAACTGGCAAATCTATGAACTGAAGCCAGTATTGTTACTTGGATCTAGATTTGTAAGGACATTTGGTTGTCTTAGAATAAAAATTGAGCATATACTTTACCTCACAGGCAGAGTTATACTCCAGAGATTACTTGTACAGGCTTACAGATGAAAATGTGTGACATTTAAAGCAGCATGCTGATGGAAGGGAAGAATAATGGCAAATGATGATGAACATGTCAAATGATCGTACAGTAGACATGATCTTAACCCATAGGCTCACTGCTTTTTTGGCAAAGAGCAGAGCTTTTCTACAGTGGCAGCTAACATTATAAGGAGGAAAGTTTCTGGTGAAGACTGATTTTGAAAAATAGCCTTTACTGTGTTTTTAGGGAATTAGCTGTTTCAGTGACAGATAAGACTGGACTTAGCTATGGCTGATATAACTTTAACTCATGTTATGAGAGCAGTGCAAACCTGCAAGTACCTAGCTCAACTTACAACTGATTTATATTGAAATTGGGAATTAAAATCTAAAATCAATCTAAATAATTAAATTAAATCAATCTAAATAAAAGCAGTGCCCATACAGCAGGTTATCCTGATTTAAGTATAAAAGTTTGCTAAGGCTTGCTTGACCACAAAGCTTGCTTTCTTTTAAGTAATATTCCACGTAAATTTTTGGCTACTGGCGGGGAAGGAGAGCCACGTTGTCTGCCTTCTGCATGGACGGAAGTTCTTTTGGAGGACTTGCTGGGTCTGCTGACGAATAGAGAGAGAAGTAAGAAAATTTTATATTGGACGTGGCAGCTGGGAATCCAGCATGTGTTAAAGGATTTTAGATACCTTTGAAATGAACTGATTTCAGGATGTGAATTAGAAAGGTCATCCTTCAACCCCAACTAGTGTGTGCTCCAAAGAACTTTGCAGGCTTTCCTGTCCTGTTTAGTTGCCATCGTGTCTATAAATTATTTAATTTAACTAAGTATTGGCTGTAATGTTGGGAGAAAAAAAAAAAAAGGAAAAAAAGGTTGAAATCTGGTAAAGGGACAGGTGAGAAAGTGCTGCCTAGGCTTCAGTGTTCAGCAATGACAGTAGTGAGGGTAGTTGGGACTAGTGTTAGCGCTTTTCCATTTTGTCTTTTCGGTGAGCTGTTACTTCTGCTTAATTACAATCCTCAGTCTCTCCATGCTTCCCTGGGATCATGGGAGGGTAACGCTGCAGTAGTGCACAACATAAGATAGTTCAGGTGAAACACTTCAATCCACACCCATCAACTTACTCTGTACTCTGACTATTCCCTGAGTTCTTGTCATTGCCCCTGAAAGTGAGGTAAATCCCAAACAAAAATGACAAGGGATTAAGCTAGTGAGACGGTTGTTGTAGTAAGGTGAGCTGAAGAATTCTTTGAATGTGCACTGATAAACACAATATACTCCATATTTATATAATTGTGTGGTAGCAGTTAAAGCAAGTATACCCATAGTGTAGCTGTATGCATCTCATTTAAGATATCTCTTAATTCTTCTGTCTGGTGTTTACACTAGTTACATATAATGGTATCTGATCCTACAACATATCTGTGAGCTAAGCAAGTACAATCCTTGGAATGCATTTGGGGAATAGATATATAGGGAAATTCTTCCTTAAATTGACTTGAATATAGTCTTTTCACCCATTCTTTCTTCAAATGGCATTTATTTCCAAACTGGACTGAATGAAGATACAGTATACTTGTTAGGTCTGTGCTAGATTTAAGTCCATCTTTTTATGTTCATAGGAAATCCAGCATCAGGTCATTGAAAAGGAAAGTCTGCTTCTCAGTGGGCGAGAGCACTTAACAGTGCTGTCACATCAGCATGGAAGCCCCAACTGCCTGTGAGGACAGGGCAGTCAAACACAAGATAAGTGGGAGGACAGAGAAACCACAGAATTGAATGGATCAGAGGAAGAAGGGAATAAACTGCTTTTGGATATTGAGAAATTGCTGGCTATTCTGTTTCAGTAATTTCAATGAACTCACACTTTAAAAAAATAAAGAAATAGAAGTGGGGAGCCACTGCTTTAGAATACTAGCATAGGCAGAACTAGACTGCTCAGTAGTAAACTGAGTGCTATGAGTGGTTTTAGTTCTGAATCATGCAGTTATACCAGTCCCACACGAAGGGAAACTTTTAGGCCACATGTGAAAATCTTCCTTACAAAATCTGAATTTTCAAACAGTGACTAAACCCACTCGTTGTTAAATTTGTTGAGGGACCTTAGATTAAGGTGTGTTGATTGTGAATTCTTTCAGGACATTGTACTAAAATGTTGAGTAGAGTTTGAGCTAGCAGGTTTTACAGGAAAAAAAGCAGTGGCCATTCTGCCACATAGCTTGTTTGCAGATATGATTACTGCCTATCTAATTTAGGATTGAGTAGGGAGGAAGAAGTTGTTGCTGATGATGTTAGTCATGACAAAATAAAACAGGTTTGACAGAAGAGTAAGAAGGAAACATATTTCGCAGTAGCAAAACCAGCAACTAGATTTTAAGAAACTTGTCCATCTCAGGCTTTCAAACTCTGTCTCAGTCAAGGGGTGTAGCCACTGCCGTGTTCTGGTGTGTGCTGTGTTCTCTTTTATTACCCAGCACTTCACTTTCACAGGCAGGTGTGGAGAAAAACTAACCCTTATATAGCATTTTGCTTTGTCAAGATCTGAGTCCTTGTTTCTGTGGCTTGTTCACTCTGTCTTAAAAGAAGGCACAGAGATGGTCCTACCTCAGCCTAATCAATATTTTGCAGGACTTTTTAGCCAGTTTTCTTAGATGTAGGAAATTAGTCCAAATTCAAAGGGTTGCCTCTCCAAATAATTGGCGTCTTGACCACCATTAAGTTGTTGAGTATGTTGTTACCTTTTCTCAGCACAGCAAACAGGACAGGTGAGTTCTTGGGTGAGTTGCTCTTCTGGTGGCAGATGGAAATTTTTCTGCTAGCTCTGCTGTTTCATACTGGTTTTCTGTAGCTGAGAGGGATGAAGAAACCTGCCACTTATCTGTATCTGTTGAGTTTCTGAGCGGTGGGATGGGTGAGTTTATTGAAATGTATTTTTGTAGAACATCATTCACAGGAAGAAAACCTTGGGGTGTCCCAGACCAGGTAAGCAGCGACTATTAGACAAGCAGATGCTGCTTCTGTTGCTTAGTGAAGTTACAGTTGTTGCAGGAGAAGCAGGCCAGCCAGGAGAAGACATCATTTAAAGCCCATGGCCTGAAGGTATGAGTATGAGCTATGTCCTGAGAGGACAAGGAGCAGTATTTTAGTCCTTGCTTTGACCTGGCTGAAAGCTGGTGGTGAATATGTTCATTTCCCATATTTCTGGCAGATGTGTTCCTTTTCCTAGGGCTGAAGATGCTTGTTTGATTGCTTGCTTTCTAAAGCTGATCTTTGTAGCCGCACAGGATAAAGTCATACCTTAATCCAGAGGTTCTCTTTTTGGCCTGTCAGATGGAAAAATGAATGTGTTCAGGCACACCTTCTAGGTTTTTGGCTTCATCTCAGAAAGTCTGTGTTGACAGCAGGACATTTTCTTGTTACAGCTGCTCTGCTTTTGGCTAACTTCCTTCTTAGACCAGTAGTTTTGTCACTGACCCAACTTAGGAGAAAAGTGTTCGTATCTGACAGGCTTCTGGCCATTTGTGGAGTTGCTTCTTTCCCCCATAATGTTCTATACTCTGTATTAGGTCCTTATGGTGGAGGAATGTCAGCCCCCCCCGTGAATGCAAGGGTACAAACTACAGTTGCATTATTGGAGAAGTTAGTGAGCATTTCTTAGTCTCTGCAGTGTCCTTCATTTTCTGCCTGTCTTGCTTTAGCCTAATTAGCTGCCATGTAGATCAGGGCAGAAGGCCATCAGAAAACAGGGAATGGTTGCTTCAAAGCCTTGTGCACTTTCAAAGGAGTGGAGATGACTGATGCTCCAGATTGTGGTGTCGTACAGCCTGGAGCAAGGATTGGGTCCTTACGGTCCCACACTTGCTACAAATTGACCTAACCATCAAGCTATTGCTTGTACAAGTAACTTAGTGCCTTTCCTGTTAGCTAATTCAAAGCAGAAACAACAGAAGATAATTCTCTAGAGCTGGTGAGTCCCTATAAGCACAACTAGTGAATCTGTCATTACTTGCTGTGCAAGAAGCCAAAGTTAGCGTGAAGCATTTTTCTTTTATGTGAGAGAGGGGAAATGGCTCTGGTCCAGGTGATCCAGAAGCCAGACCATCCTGTGATGTTGGCCTGATTAGCTGTAAATAATCCTGACTCAACTGCCCTGTTATGTGTCTACAAAGGGCAACTTTGCTGTTTTTAGGGGAGGAAAGGGAGAAGGATGCGTGTTCCCTAACTACTAGGATATGTCATGTTCTTATGAAGGGGACAACCTGTATGGTGATATGTGCAGAACTAGTTTTGGCGCATGCATGGAATGAAGTATGGAGGGAGAGAGTGGGTTTATGAATGCTTGTACAGAAGCATGTGGATAATTAACTCAGCCATTAGGTAGGAGCATTTAAATCCTTGAAGACATTTTCTGTGGGAAATACAGGGTAATCATCTCCTCAGGCACACAAGAAAGACATGGTTCGATGCTGAGTTCTGCCTAAGTTTCACATCAGGAATTTAGATATCATTTCTGAGTCTCACGTAGAGTAATTTATTCAGTATCACAAGGATTTAAACCTACTCTTACTGCCAGGGTAACACCATCATTACTAGGCCATTTTTCCTGGCTCATCAGTCTCCACTGACAAGTTGCCACAATACAGTGAGAGTGCAGGTCAGTTTGCCGTTTCAGTCCCGCAGGAACAAATGCCGATTAGCAGTCGGGGGCAGGAGTGGACACTGACCCAAGTCACAGAGGGCATTCCAGGAGAGTGCGGCTACTCTGTTTCATGTACTCTGATGGGAGCATCCTAAGCCTTGCATATTAGTTAACCTTTCCCATAGATGCTATATGTGAAAGGTCTTTGATCTATGAATGAGTCCAACACATGGTGCTTGCTCAATGTATGTTAAGAGCAGAGATGTTATTTTTAGCTCCTGAATTCTTTTTTCTCCTTCACTATTACAGCTGAAACACCTTTCATCCTTAAGAAAGGTCACTGTTAGCTACATCATGTATTTGGGACAATGTGCTACATAAGGCTAACACCTCTACCTGAAACATTTGTTTTGCAGAATGGGTAAGTGGCTTTTTAAATAGTCATTAAAATATCTAAATAAAACACTTGTGTATTAAAAAGTTTTAAAAAGAACTGGTGACTTTGGAGCATGCAATTTGCAGAACTCACTGCAGTAATCCTGGATTTAGAACAATTACTGCCCTAAAGTACTTGCTTTTTTCCCTTAAAAAAAAAAAAAGACAAACTCCAAACCGAAAACCAGACAGGTTTCCAGCAAAGGCTGGGATAATTGACTGAAACAGCAGTGTAGCCAAGTCTTGCAAAACTCTAGTTTACAGTTGCTATTCTCTCAGAGGTCTCTTCTCCTGCCATCTGAGAGCATTCCCTTGCCTGGTCACTTCTTGTTCTGCTAGAAATAAATACTGTAAGAATGAATATACTGGGTTTGTGTGCACTGCATGCTGGTTTATGAGGAAGCTGTTCTATAACATTTCTAATTGTGAAATTTCTTATGCAATGGAGTTATAAAAGTGTCAGTTATAAACACTCTAATCACAAAGCTTCCTTAGGCAGTAACTCACCTCCGTCATTTCTTGTAGCCTGAGCTTGACTCAGTCCAGTCTCACACCAAACAAGATTTGGCAGCTAGAATATGTTGATTCAATGTACAGTTCACAGTATTTCTTTTGCAGTGGTGCTCATAAACCATTGGAATAATTTTATCTATGGCTACAGTGTTTACTTTTCCTGTTGAAGTCCTTTAGTAGAAGTCAGGCAGCTGTATCTGTTTTTCAAAGCTGTGGAATACCAGTCTCTAAACAAAAGGGGAAAGATGTTAGAGAAGTTGCTGGTAGCGTTTGGGACTTGAAAGACGCAGATGCCTGTGTTTTCAGTTTTGAGGTGTGGAGAGGAGCTGCTTGCTGTTGCAGGAATGTCTCAAGGCCACCACTAGCAGTAGGCAGGCCATGCCAACTCTATGGATCTGACACCATGAAACCAAGTCTTCCACAGCTGATTCTGCAGCCAGCTCCAGTGCCTGACAGCAGGGTCATCTATACAGCTGTAAGAAATTTAACTCTAGGCTCCTACCCCTTGTGTGGGCATGGACTGCATCCAGAAAGAAAGGAATCCATATTCCGAATCATCAGCTTAAAACCTCTGCTGTGTTCACTGAGATTTCACTAGAAAACTGAAGATGGGGGAGGGATCACAGACCCTTCTATTTCCACTTGGGCCAAATCTAACTGAGAAGCATAAGGGGCACTGAACCTGCCCATTCCCTACTTACTCCTCACATGAAAACAAGAGACTTCTGCTCTTTTTAGGAAGAAAAAGAAAGCCATCTTCCAAAATTACTTTACTTCAGGTGAGCAAACAGCTGAACAGACACATTGCATTTCCTACACAGGAAGACTGAGCCAGAAGTCTTCAAGCTTTGAAGTGATTGTGCCTGCCTTCCTTCTTCTTACTTCTACCTTTGAGGGACTTCAGTCCATCAAGCGCAAGCCTTTCTCATTTCTTTTTAAGCCAGACAATTGACTTTAATTTTATTACAAAGCTTTTATTAAAAAACAAATGCTCAGCACATTAACTCAAACTGGAATGACAAAAAAAAATAATCAGTTGACAGCATTTTTGGCAAAGGCTGTGCCTTACTATTTAAAAAATGGGTACATCAATGCTCATTTCAACAACTGGCATAAAATCCCACTAACAGGCTAACAAAAACGGATACAAATACAGAACAATTGAAGTAATAATTCAAGTGCTGGACTTTTTACAAGGAGAAGGGGAATGGGTGAGAAGGAGAACTCATTGCAGTCAGATTTGCTGGATGTATTGCTTATGTTTACAGAGTAGATGATGCATGACTGATGAGTCTACTGACCAGCCAGCTGTTGTCATATTTATTTAGTTCTGTAGGACACTATTATATAGACTGAGAGGCTGCTATTTGTTACAAATAGTTCAACGAAAAAGCCACCATTTTTCCACACAGGTTTCTTCTCTGGCAGAAAAAAAAAAAAAAAAGAAAAACCCCTTTTATTTAAAAAGAATTTCAGATTTCTGACACTTGTTTAAAAGCTCATACCTAGTAAAATATACACCAAAGAAATTACAAACTAAAAGTTAAAATATAAAAGCATTCAAGTTTCTTAAAAAAAGCTAAAATCAAAATTTATTCTGTCGCACCATTAAATAAAAAGAAGGTTGAATGTGTCATCCTAGCCCAGGCAAACTCCATTCCTTGGTGTGCTGTATGGGGCAGCTGTTGTCTACGTTATTCTGTCAGCTGAAGCAGACAGAGACAGACACACTACTTTATTTGCTGACTCAATATGGACACAGATGAGATGGAGGCTTAAGAGTGCAAGGCAGAGGTGGAGTGAAGACAAAAGCTGCTCTGCTGACCCAGGAGATCATTTGTTCTATTTATATTGGGTCTGGACCCTCTTAATAGTGAAGGATTTTGGCAGTGATTGTCTTTTATGATTCAGTGTCTCTAGCAGTGACATCAGGGTGAATGACATCCTAGACAGACCCCTTGGGGGTGGTCTGTGTGGATGAAGGACACACCTAGGGTTTAACAAGCTTCCATCTCCAGAAGGGGTCCTGGTGTCGCCGCCTTTGCTTTGCAAGTTGAGAAAGCATTTCTCTTCCCACCTACAGGGAGTGGAGAAAGTGAGAGAGAGAGAGAGAGAAAGACTATGTGAAGCCTTTTTTTTTTTTTTTAAAATCCTTCAAAGAAGCTGGCGATAGTCACAATTATGACACAACTATATTACTGGAATATGCATTTGCCATGTCAAAGTTAAGTACAGAATATTGCTATTTGCTCTTGCTCGAAGCTTTCAATAATATTTATGGATTGTATTTTGGATTGTAAATACATGTCCACACCAACTAGAAAGGTGGGGTTTTCACAGAATCACAGAATCACAGAATCCTAGGGGTTGGAAGGGACCTTGAAAGATCATCCAGTCCAACCCCCCTGCCAGAGCAGGGTCACCTAGAGTCCATCACACAGGAACGCATCCAGGTGGGGTTTGAATGTCTCCAGCCAAGGAGACTCCACAGCCTCTCTGGGCAGCTGTTCCAGTGCTCTGGCACTCGCACAGTGAAAAAGTTTCTCCTGATATTCACATGGAACCTCCTGTGCTCCATTTGCATCCATTGCCCCTTGTCCTATCATTGGTCAGCACTGTAAAAAGCTTGGCTCCATCGTCCTGCCCCTCACCCTTTAATATTTGTAACCATGGATGAGGTCACCCCTCAGTCTCCTTTTCTCCAAGCTAAAGAGACCCAGCTCCCTCAGCCTCTCCTCATAAGGGAGATGTTCCACTCCCTTAATCATCTTAGTGGCTCTGCGCTGGACTCTCTCAAGCAGTTCCATGTCCTTCTTGAACTGTGGGGCCCAGAACTGGACACAATACTCCAGATGTGGCCTCACCAGGGCAGAATAGAGGGGGAGAAGAACCTCTCCTGACCTACTAACCACCCCCTTTCTAATGCCCCCCAGGATGCCATTGGCCTTCTTGGCCACAAGGGCACATTGCTGGCTCATGGTCATCCTCCTGTCCACCAGGACCCCCAGGTCCCTTTCTCCTACACTGCTCTCCAGCAGGTCAGCCCCCAGCCTGTACTGGTGCATGGGGTTGTTCTTCCCCAGATGCAAAACTCTGCACTTGCCCTTGTTGAATTTCATGAAGTTTCTCCCAGCCCAACTCTCCAGCCTATCAAGGTCTCGCTGAATGGCAGCACAACCCTCTGGTGTGTCAGCCACTCCTCCCAGCTTAGTGTCATCAGCAAACTTGCTGAGGATACATTCTGTACCCTCATCCAGGTTGTTGATGAAGGGCCAGCAAGAGCTTTCAGGCCTCACTCCTTTGGCTTGGGTGGTAGGGCCAACCTTGTGGATTTTTTTGAGGCCCTATTTTCAGGAAGGGTGTGTGACAGTGGGGACACACCATTGAAATTTGAGAAGTGTAAGCAAGCCTGGAGCCCCATCAATGCTGGTGCTGTGGAAGTGGTTTCAAAGGAAGATGAGGGCCAGTAAGAGCTTTCTTCCAGTTGCTTAAGAGGTATGGTCCTCTTACCTAGCAGTAAAGTTCACTAGTATCTTGGAAAGATTTATGTTCTTACAGTATGTGAAAAGGCCAACAGTGCAAACCTTACGGGTATTGTTCATCCAGAAAGGAACAGTTTTTCAGCATTAGGTCTCTGGGTTTACACGAGCTGACTTACACAATTGCTAATCACCCCTGCCCTTCTGATCCAGACAACTGGTTTGTAACAGAGAATCCACCTACAGACTGTCTGATGAGTCAGGCATTCTTCCAGATGGACACAGTAATGGTTTCAGGATTATTGGTACCTCAAAAAGTCTACATTAACCTCTATGCCTCCAGGTACTACTCAGTTACCAAACAAGTAGAGGGTTCAGTGAGCACAGGTTTTAAGAATGACCACAATTAGAACAGGAATGCAGTTCAGTGGAGAAGGTGAGCGAATTTTCACCAGAAGATGCTTAGCCACACGAAGAAGATACACTGCCAGCATCCCAAATCATGGAAAGCAAGACAGAACAAATTTATGAAGAAATGGAGTTTTTCACACCGTAAGTCAAACTTCTGTTAGAATCATCATAATAGATAGACTGATTGAGCCTGTAAGAGCCACAAGCAGAATTAATCAGCCAACATTACAGCAGCAGTATTTAAACCAGGTCCATTTATAACCAGGCACTCACCTCCCATCTGCTGCAGCTTCTGTGTAAGCCATTACAATGCAAAGGATTTTGCCTACACGGGTTGAGTATGGCTCCTGAATAAGGAGTTACACGGGCTAATGTACTCCATGGTAGAAAGCCTCCAAAACTGATTTTGGACCCTTTGATTTTAGTGAGCACAAGCTGAGGCCCAAAAATCTTACTAAACAAGTTGACTCTTTGTGTGGGGCCACCCACATGGCCATTGTTTTAGTGGAAAGTTGAGGGCATTGAAGAAGTTTAGCTACAGACTAAGTGAGGTAGAAAAAAGAAGCACAAATTTATACTAAACTGCATTGCATAGCTGTAATTTGAAGGATACTCTTCCCTCCCCCCAAAATACATACATTATTTGTACATAATGAATAATTTTCACCTGCTGCTGGTAGCCACAAAAGGACATTTAAAGCCACTTTGGCCTCTTAAACAGCACAGCTGAAAGTCTACTGGCAGACTAGTGGTTTCAACAGAGGTGGTCTGTATTGACTAATTCAGTTCCTATTTCCTCATAAAACCAGCCCAAGTCCCAACTAAAAAAAGCCTTTTGAGCTTCCTGCCCTTTTTTTTTTTTTTTTTTTAAATAAAGTAGCACAGTGCTTTGTAACACATGTAGATCAAAGAGCTATGAAGGGCTCTACCTTTCCAAGGAGCACAGAAGAGGGGCCAAGCAAACAGCAGAGGTACACTGGGGAGAGCACCCTGCAGCTTTATATTTATTTTGTGCCTTTTCATCCCAGATTTTCAAAGGTTTGGGCCAGGTTGCTCTTCCTGGGAAGGTTTTCCTCTCAGTCTTACATGAAAACATTCAGCTTCCTGTTGAGGAATGGCCTTGAGGCGCCAGGCCAGTAGTTCACAGCAGTCGGGTGCAAGTGCTGTGATTCAGAGCTACTCCCCATTAGCAGCCAGGAATGTCTACTCCGATGAAGGAAATGAAATGCTCTTCTGTTGAGATGGTTCCCTGCCTCCTCCCTTCTTCCTTTACCAGCAAGCTGTCTTTGAAGTCAGGAGGTTAAAATAATGACCACGGCCTTGCTCTGGCCCTCAGCTTTTTCAAAGAGCAGCCATCACTTCTTTCTCAACTCAACTTGCCTACTTTCCATAGCCCCTCTCAGCACTCAGTTATCCCCAGCTCCAATAGAGAGACTGCAGATACTACTGTAATTCTGCAAGGGGTCAGGCATAGTGAAGTCTCATATTATTTCTAAGCCTACTGTTATTGCTTTATACTGCACTACAGCAAATTACACGATAGCTATCTTGAAAACAGTATCTAGAACCCAGCCTTCCCCCAGCTGCACATGAAGGCTACATGCTGGAAATTGTTTCTACTGCTGATAAACCAAATAATACCTCAAAAAATACATTGACGATGGTGTTGCCTTACAGATATAAACCAGATCAAATCAGGATTCTTTTCAAGAAACCACAGGCATGTGCTAACGAGACTGAAGGCTTCCCACATCTAAGGCTTCACTGGGGGGGCTGTAGCTGAAGTCTCGCCAAGCGAGGCATGCCCTAGCAAAGCCCAATCCACAAGTGAAGTCGGCACAATCAAAGACTGCAATTACGGCTCCCTGGCTGTGGTTAGGCTTCAAAGAAAGTGCTGCAAGTCACATTTTACATATGTGGAGTCTTGAGCCTGAGCCACAATAGCAGACACCGTCTGTGTCATTTGCAGTGTACATCTGGCTGCAGATGGAAAGGAAAAAAACCCCCACCTCTAGTAAGAAACAGAAACAAAATTCAGCAGTAATTCAGTGTAAAAAGAAAAGCCTTACTACTGAAGTGATGCAACTGTATTGCAAGAATCACTACAGTAAAACTAAAACCTGTAAAACAAGCCTGGGCTCAATGGCTGAGGCCAAGAACATCAGGGGTGGATCAGAAGTTCTCCCCATGCTTGGGAATGAGATGGATTGAAGGGTGGGTCTGCAAGGGCCTTGTGCTCCTCCTCTAGTCTTTAACTCATGTCCATTTTGCTAGAACAACAGAGGATTACCCAGCTTCATCCAGGTCATGCTAATTGAAAGAGGTTACGCAAGAATGTCAGAGTGTTTGAATTGATAAAGAAGTACATACAGAGTAGAAGAGACAGCTAACACTTCACAGAAAGAAAGAAAAAGTAAAAACTTTAAATTAAGTGCTTTTTTTCTACACCTTTCATCACCACAGATTGTTTTTATACAGTTGCAAGAAGAGACAAGATAACATATAATGGCAGTTATATGTATTGAAAAAAAAAAAAGGTCAGTCTCCAAATTGGGCTTTTAATCCAGTACTTCAAACAACATGGCAAACTCAGGGACCTGGCAGCTGAAACTGACATTTTCTTTTGAAGTCCAAAATGAACATGTTCAACATACTGCTAAGGTTTATCCAATAC
The DNA here is from genome assembly GCA_013398125.1 of Aegotheles bennettii. Taxonomy (NCBI): domain Eukaryota; kingdom Metazoa; phylum Chordata; class Aves; order Caprimulgiformes; family Aegothelidae; genus Aegotheles; species Aegotheles bennettii. The sequence continues at coordinate 33,089 of VZRW01012058.1, forward strand.
TCCAAAAACTTGGGTATGCAAAATCAGGTCATTATTTATCAGAAAGGTTCACACTGTTTGTGAAGACCCTTTGTATTTTCTTTAGCAGTAGAGCTGGAGGGAGTTTCAGGCACAAGCAGATAGATGCCGGCGCTGCAGTCTGCTCCTCTTCCTGCCCAGCTGTGCCATGGTTTATGGGGTTACCTTAAACCAGATCCTTGAAATGTTCTGGGCAAACAAAAACAAACACTCCACAACCTTTGTTTTTCCTAAAGAAAAAAAACCAAAACACCTCCCATCAAAACTCCAGTCATTTTAGTAATCCAATTTGCTGGCGGGTCCCCTAAGCTGTAACAGCACATGGATGAAGAGACCTACAGGAGACAGTAAAAAGCACTCTCTGCAAGAGCTGGATACCAGCAGGCAGCAGAGGAAACATTTTAAGCTGCCTTTGTTGCCAAAGAAATTACATAAAATTGTACCCTAAAACTGTAACAGATACTGACATGTTGAAGCTATGTCAGTGGTAATTTTTTTCTTGTGTTTTTTTTTTCTCCTTGCTACTGTTAGCCTCAGCCCAGTGGTGGTAACTGTGAACTTCATCTCCAGTAGCAAATTATACACTGGTGTTTTAAATGCCTTGAAGTAGCTTCCCCTGAAAATACCTCTCCATTGACTACAGGTGGAGTCTGGTATCCTAACTTCTGTCCTCTTAGTCTGGCCTAAGCTAGATGCCCTTAGGTGAACAGCAGGAATACCTTCCCCCCTTCCATGAGTCAGAGACCCCTTCCAGAGCAGGTTAGTGTCAGCGTAGGAAATGCCCAGGTATTTTGGGGCTCCCACTTGGTGCAGCTGAGATCAGTGATGCCAAAGCAGGTGTGGCTCTCATCAAAGATCCCCAGTGTAGCCAGTATGAAACTAAAAGCTCTATCACTGAGCTACAACTTTCAAAATGATCCACCTGGAAGACCCAGAATGTATTTTTTCTGTTGGGGGTGGGAGGGGAGAGAGGTTCCATGTTTATAATAAAAACCAGATTATCTCTAGACAGCTGTCTCTAGCAACTTCTTCAAGAGTAATAATATACTAAAAGTGATCTATAAGGGAGGAAGAAATAGGCTTTCCCCCTTTTTGTACCTTTATGGCATATAATAAGTATTCAAAAAACTTTTAAAAATTACTTATTTTAGCTGTGAAGAAAGATGTATCAGTTCTAGGGGCACTGAAATTCAGTTTTCACCTGCTGTAACAGAAAAGACATGAGGTACTGGTAAGGTAGTAGGTTCAAATTCTTTCAAAAGAAAGAAATAACATAGGTAAAGTTTCCTTTGTATATCATCTTTTCTGCCACAGTTAAACATAGGTTAGAATTTACACTGTACTTTGAAAGACTCTCAGCATTTAAATCTTCTGGTACATGGAATAATTTAAATAGATGTTTTCATGTAACCAAATGTAAGTCAGATATAACCTAAGTATCATCTTGAGCTCCATTAACTCTTCTATACATACACATCCACAGAGCAAAACTACCAGTGTAAGACAGCAGCACACAGAAACCACTACAGAACTCAAATACATCAACTTCACTTTGATACAATTAAGTTATTGCAAACAGAAAATCTCTACTGGTCCAAAATACACAAGCCCCCTGTTGTGTATCTCAAAAGACACACATATGGGAAGAAACCTAACTTTCATTAAAATATAATCTCACCTAATGTCAAGCAAATACACACACCATAAAACTAATTTTATGTAGTTATTTTGGCAGTAACAGTTTACCTCATGCAATTTCAAGTATCCCAGCCATGAAGGACAGAGAGCTCTCAAAACTCCCAAGTTTAATTCTGATGCAACTTAATAGTCATAAGGAAACATGTATTTTACTTTTTCAAGGAGAAGGCAATTTCAGAAATTATGTCTCTGCTCAGTTAAGCTTCCTTAGTTTTCCTACCCCCTAATCCCACTCTACTGATGCCTGTGGCAAGAACATTAATTCAGAGAGGTGGTCGCTGGTACCATTTCCCTCATTGCATCTAACCTTGCTCACACATTACACCCCAGTAACAACTTCACTGCACAGATGCTTCCAAAATTTGCTCCTACTGCTGGAAGCAATGGTAGAAAGCTGGTGTCCTGAAAGGTCAGACTAAAACACTGTCTAACTGGCTGTGAGTCTCATGGATAGATTCAGCTGGCCCTACTGTGAGCTTCCTTCCTTTGTACAGCTGTCACAAATGTGCACTCTTTCAAAATTGTTTATATGGTACAGTCTTAACAAGCTGGTAAGTGATCAGAGATTTAAAAGATGACTTGCAAAAAAGAGTCTTAAAGTAGAGGGCTAAGGAACCGACTGGTATGAGAAGGTTGGCTCTATTAACAGTGACTTTTGTAATATCAAATTTAGGCCTTTTGGTTTGGTTTTGGGTTTTTTCCATCTTCAGGATGGCTAGTTTTGCATCATGTGTATCAGAAGACCTCTTCAATCCAATCACAATCTCTAAAAGTTAGAGGCAGACAGAAATAAAACTCGGTGTTAGAGTTTGCTAAGCTTAACAGAATTGCATTCGAATATAATTCTTTTGAAATCAGTGGACAGATTTCATCCAAGTTTAGTCTCCAGAAACAAACGGGAAAAACTTAAGACAATGTCATAACAACTTGCTTTCTACCTGTTCAGGAATATAGTATTGATTTCTTTTGAAATCTTTCATGTAAATACATGAAAAAATAAAATGCATCACAGATGTGAGATGAACACTAAAATGATGAGGTTTTATTCTGATTGGGAATGAAACCACAGTTCAAAATCTTACATTTTCTTTGTGAAACAATTTGTTTCTACAGAGTTTTTCTCATGACCTTAGAATTCTCAATCTGGTGTGAATGAACTGTGAAGGAACATCCCACTGTTCCCTCATTCTAGCCCAAGCTGCCTACTGCTAACACCTCAGAAGTGAAACAATATGGGTTTTTTTCAATCACTTGTAAATGTGGCTGAGTCCAAACTTCATTAGGCATCTCTAACTTCACAGCAGCATCTGCAACTTGAGCATCTCTGACAAAATAAACAGGTGCTAGACATTCACGTGCTAAATTATCTACTTTTGCCCTTTGTCAGTGTCAGTTTAAAACATGAAATGCTACACCCTTTGGTTGCAAAAACTAACATTTTGTAAATACTTACAAAATTTTTTCCCTATACCTGTATCTATGCTGATTGTCTAGTTGAAAGTATTTTGTTATTTTTCTAGCAAGATCAGTGTCAGGTCAGAATGAAGTTGCAGTAGGGATCTGTCTATACAGACATATATCTGGCTATACCCTTTGTCTTTGGAAATTCCTGTCTATCTGAAAAAGGCTGAAGTTAACCAAAGTATTCAATAATATAAATGTTTCAGTCCAGCAAATTCTCTTCTGTTCATTCTGTCCCTCTTGCTTATGCCAAAGGCTTCTGTTCATAGGCAAAACAAGGAATAGAGAAACATGGAACACAGCAAATTCTAAAGCAAATGAGGACGTAATAAATAAAATCCTCACACACACACACGACCTTCTGTGCAAATCCTTCAGGTTCTGTTTAAAGCTTCTGAGCAGTCAAGGGGTATGGAAGGAGGTGGAGCATTTGTTTCATTTTCAACTACTCCAGCAGCAATTTTAAGACTGCTGGACAAGCAAGGTTAGAAAACATGTGCTTCAGAAAGCAAGGTATCACACCCTTTTTGTATCTCCTTTCTAGGATACTCGCCAGAAACCCATGGTCAACCATGACCACAGGCATCACAGTTCTTGCTGTAGATTGGTCCACCTTATAGTCTGCTTTCACAACCTCGCTCCATTTTATTTCTAAGTAATAAAGAAAAGATAATCCAGTCACAGATTGTTTGTTACAATGCTATTCAAAAATCACTTCTGCACGGAAATTTGGCTCTAATTTCCATGTAGGAAGTTTGAAAGGTTATAGATAATTCATTGTTTAAAGTTAAACAGTCTTCATCTGATTCTTTTAAGTGCTTCTGATTGTAAATCAGTATTAGTCAACTATTCTCATTTTTTGAAAAGCTTTGCTAATCGTCAGGGAAGCCACAAATACACTTTTCAGGGGTTTTCAAATGTCTTAAGCTTTTCTATCACTCTTTTTAGCCCTTGAAGATATGCCAAAACACAACGTTAAATTATGTAGCTTGTAAGGATTTCCCAATTGCATGCTGCCATATGTCAAATGATGTGCCTTTTGCAATTACCATACATAGCAAATCATAAGAAGTTTTCTATTTCTAAGTTGCAGAACAATCAGAAGGAATTCTCATTAGTACACTTCCATTTCCTTGCTGATTTAAAAAATTCTCAAGATGCTAAAAATCAGGTTTTTTCCTTTCCAAAAGTCAAATCAGATAGGAAATCAGGAATGTCCACTCTGACACAGAACTGCTCCCATTTACAAGTCTTCTAGAAGGTTGTGCTTAAAGTAACAAAGAAAACACACAACTTTCTAAAAGGTGCTCAGCAGATGACCTCTATATTGTCCTAAATCTTAGCCTTCCCCATTTCGCCTTCCCTCCTGGCCTCTCCCAAACTCATTTTTAGCATTATCAGGTCTTATGCCACTCTCAGTTGATTTCAAAATGAGAGAATAAATACAAGTTATTTCTTCAATAAATCAAAGTTATTTCAAACACTGTGTTGGGTCATGTCAACTGTACACAAGATCTGGCTTGGGGACATTTCCATAACTTTCCAGTAACAATGAGACGCTTTGGAGTACCCCAGGATAATTTAGCAAAGACAGGAGCAGCAGGTCACAGTATTTCTAAATCACTCTATACTAAGTGTTTTACAAATTGGATCATTCAGCAGGTTGGAGGAGGTAGCAGAGCTAAATCCTAAGCATTGAAGCCATAAGAAGCCTGCTGCTGTGTACAAGCCAGGAAAGGGAGCAACTTAAAGCTACCACCTTGACTTCACTGCTGAAATTATGTCCAAGCCAGGTTAGAGGTCCACCTTAAAAATCAGTTATATGCTCAAGTGTCCACGGACCTAAAAAAAAAAAGAAGGAAACTACCCAGAACTTTCACAGTATCTTAAATCATTTATGTTTGCATGTCTCTTCCGTTACTTTCCTCTGAACATCCCACGACACCATGCTCCCACCATTTCATCCTTCTCACCTACACCACCATAATTACAGCCCTGGCTGATCTCCTTTCTGCTGATCTTTAGATTCTTTCTTTGGTCTTGCCACCTACACATTTCTGATTCTTCTCAGATAATAGAACACTTGCCTCCTTCCCAGACCTCCCACCCTTCCTCCTCTTCCTTGCACAATCTGTACAAGCAAGAAAGCTAATGTTTTCCTGTCTTCAAGAGGTCTTTGCAGCACTCACTGAAAGGCATTCCCAATCTTACTATCTCCATCCAGTAAAAAATACAACAATTCTTCTGCGGGACCTGGTGAGATATTACGCTTGTGGGCAAAAATTTTTTTTAAGACTTGCAAGAGTCTTAACCTTCAGAAGTTTGCTTTGAAGTCTGGCTGATTCAGGTTCCCTAAATCATTCTGTGCATTTACTTCCAGCTAGAGCACATGTGTATGTCTCCAGTCAAGAGCATTCACTTGGCATGCAACATTTAGTGAGACTGTCTACATGTTCATATATAGAGTCCACAGCACACTCCCCCTTCGCTGCACTAAGATAACCTACTGTTATCATACTCCATGTTATAAACTGCACCAGGACAGAGACAGGTATTACCAATATTTTCCACACCTTTACAGAACTTAAAGGGAGGGCGGGGAGATAAAAGGGAAAGTGAGAAAAAACAGATACTCAGAACATTCATCCTCTTCTATTTCAACTCATCCTCTACTATGAAAAATGCAAACAGAGAAACTCCAAAAAAAGTAGTTCAGTGTAGGTAAGGCAGTCATCCCTAGATTGTAAGGCATCCAAGAACCTAAATATCCTCTGTTTTTTAACTGTCACTTGAACCTTAGTTGTATTCTGATCCTAATCAAGTGTTCCACATAAATTCAAGTAAAATTAGGTGTTTTGCTTACTGGTACTGTGTTAACATCAAAGAGAAAAATACAACAATCATGGACCTCAACAACAAGCTGAAATATAAATTATAAAACTCAAGGTTAAACCACTTTTCTTTTATAAGTATAATACTTATTTCAGTCACTGTAACTAATGGATACTTTACAGATCCATTTGTTGACTACAGAACCTAAATGCTGCAATCCACATCTTAAATCAGCATGATTCAGGCATATTGCAAAGGGCAAAACTGTCCGCTTGCCTGAAAAACTTCTGCTTAGCAAGAAGAAAAAAAGAGCATGCATTTTCCCTTTTCACTTCAGCTTTAAAAAAACCCCAAAGCATTAAACCAAGTTCTAACCAGCATAATAGTGTAACTACAGAAGAGGCCTGAATCACGCTGACTGACTGACAACTGATACACTGCACAGTGCAAACTTGGCTTTCTCTGGCCAGAAGTCCAAGCAGAGCAGAGGGCCCACAGGAAGCCACTTTGTTGACAACTCTGAGTGCCAAGAGGATCATGTGGCCAAACAGGACAGAGGGAGAGGGGAAAAAGAGCCCATTTCTGTTACAAGGCATAGGTGAGTTTAGAAAGTGTTATTTTTTTGCATGGTTCCTGGAATTCTCAGGGATCTCCCATGAGCAGTCTAGGTTAATTAAGATGGTTGTAGAAGCAACTGTTGTGTCAAATGAATGCCATTCCTACTAGAAAACATATCACACTATGAGGAAGAGAAGGACCAGCCTTCCAACACAAACACTGAGAAATGAGGATTTCACTGTGGTACTGTGAGCAATCACAAGCAGACTAGATGGTGCTACTGGATATGTGTAATCACTAGTCATTCTACCTTCCATGCAGATGATATGAAAAGAGAAAATGCACACTGGAAGTACAACAACAACAACAAAACCCACATCACACATAAAATATCACTGTACTGTTGAGGGAGAAATTTTTTATATAACTGAAATATAGTTCCATTTTTTTAGCATATGTTTTGTTAGTACAGGTGAATACATTTTTTAAAAGTGTACCCAGCCAGCCAGCATCTTGTAGATGTCAGCACATAAAATGTACTCTGAAGCCAGCGTCTAACCTGCTCTTATGAACTGTGACAGTCTGCTGGCTGGCAGGGTTTGCACTGCTTAATAAACCCATCTCTGTGCTTCACAGGCAGACTTGCAGCAAGTCAGTGAGGTATGGTCAACTTGAAAATATTAAGAAGTAAAATGGTGAACACCTAATAGATAGCCGGTATAAAAACCATCAGTCGTCAAAGTAACATTAGCTTTGGGATATGATACTTCTGCAATTTTTGCTAAATTCATATTACCACATAAAATTTATAAGAAAGCTTATTTTACAATTCAGTTTTATCATCAGGAAAGCTATAGAGATGTTCTTACCATGCTTCAGATGTAGGCAGCTGTCATTCTGGGGCCTGTACCTGTAGAAGATTGTTTTCCTTTAACAAATTTCTGTTACAGAGTTTTTGCAAATAAGTTTGTTTGCGACAGTATCACATGGATTTTTTTGGTGTGTTTTTGGCTTCGTTGTTTGGTTTGGGGTTTTTTTATGGTTCTTATACCAGCCATTGTTGTTGGGGAAAACAGGGTTTTTCTCTGTATATATTTTACAGGCAAAGAGGAGACCTCACTGATGCTTTTAGCCAACCTACTAGGCAGCTGTTAGTGTACATAGAAATGTAAAATACAGCAATAAAAAATGCAAACTACAAAAAGGTCAGTGTAAAGTTTCCAGTGTCCAATAATCCCGCACAGTATTTGAGACAATCACAACACTGATGGAGGAAAAAAGCAAAAGTAAAGCAGGATAGCGATTGCAGCAATGCCTAAATTCAGCCAAAGACGTTGATGCAGTCAGGACAGCTGCACAGAAAGGTGTAAGGGAAAAGAGACATGTATTGTGTGCATTTTCACAAGTTTGCATTCAAATTGAAGTACCTTAAAACATCCACCAGAAGCAAGTGTTAGAGAAAAACATGTAAAAACTAAATAGCGCAAGCCCTGGTTTCTAAAATACACCTGAAGTTTATGGTAACTAAGAGTTGGTCATAGCCTACCTGATGCTGATTCCTGCAACTTTTCTCTCTTCCTCTTCTTTTTCTTCCCCTGAAAAATAGGGAATTTTACTGTATCATTACATGCAGAGAGCTTTTTTTTGTCGCTCCCCCACGTCACAGCATAGAAAAGAAAGCCATCTGGACACTGAGAAAGTGGCTAGGAAAAAAAACCACAATTGTTTTCAGGGTAACTAAAACCTTTTCTAACCCACTTCCAACTGTTGCAATGATAACAAGGTTTGCTCTCAGCACCTATAGAGAAATATGCACATGAGCAATAAATCTTTCTATATCCACATGAAATTACAATTTCAGGCAGTTACCCCACTCCACACAGCTGGCAGCTGGCACCTCACGTCCCAGCATAGACCATGTCATTCACAGTGGCCACAAACTGGAAGGGCTGAAACGGAGGAACACATCTTTCCATTAGCTAGCTCTGCAAGGCAATGGAATTGACAGCAGGTGACGTCAGAACCCACATTAAACAACTTCAGTGCTCACTGATGGACAGCAAATGAGATTCTGAAATACAAGCTACAGCAAATGAATTTAATTAGTCTCCAGTCTTCTCTGACAGTATGGGCCTGCCTGACTCTTAAGCTCCACCTAATTTATCCTGAGGCTGGCAACAGGGCTGAGCAATGTCTCGTGAGTGAGCTCCCAAATAAGGGACCAAGACTAGAAGTTGGAAAGCAGATTTCAAGGGCTCTGGGAAATTCAGTGATGTGCTTTATCACAGGCAATACTTCTGCATTAGTGCAGATGTTAACATGGAAAAATCACGTGAGGAAAATTCCATTTTATTCTCTATGGCAGACTGACTTCAAGAGCTAAAACATACTGAAACCTGATCTGAGATCCATCTATGAGATACCAGAAGGGGAGAAATAGAAGGAAAAGACTGGGCTGAAAACTAATTGTCAGCATTCCCAAATGAGGTAGTTTCTGACCACTTCGGCACATGCACACCCTACCTACCACATTATGAAAACACTTTGTTCATCATGAATATCACACCACTTTGCAGGACTACTTCGGGTGTCAGTAATAAAAACATAATAAAAGGTATTGTCAACAGTTGAACAGCAATGCTTAACATTTTATAAAAATTTCTGAAATCCTAAATAACCAGGCGAACCAAAACCAATCAAAACCAATTAAAGCCAAGTAGCACATATTTTTTAATTGTACCATTTTCTGAAATTCAGCCATGTGAAACAGAAAAATCACCCCTAAGTCACTTCTAACTCTCAAAATACTTCAGTAATACTGCTGCTAAGTGAATACCATTTCCTTCTTTTTTTGAATGCTCGAGTTAGAAAAAATTAAAAGAAAAAAAAAGACATATACCTGAAAAGTTTTCAGTAATAAACTGTGATCTGCTATGATCACCTTCTCACCATCACTGCAACAAACGTGCATTCCTGAAGAGGCAGAGAGAAGGACTGCAAGAGCAGAATTCTCCATTGTAACATATAGGGTTGCCACATTTCACAGCTATATTTCCACACAGGATGCAAGTTGGAAGCACATCAAAGACAGAATACATGCCACCTTACACACTCCAAATGCCTATCAAGGCACTTAAGAAACTGCAGGTGCACTTGTGCTTAGCTTGTCCTATGTGGCAGTGGTCTGTGGCAAAACACATCAGTTTCTCAAAGTCAACGTGACCGAGCATCATAGGACAATCTTGAAGGCTGATGTCCAGTAAGCGTGAGTTAACAGCGCTCCAAAATGGTTCAGTTTTCTAGCAAGTAAGTTAAAGACAACTGAAATCCCCTTGTTTTCAGAGAGTGTATCACTAAGGCCCTGTTTGTTCCCAGGTATATTTCAAGACAGCTATGTTGACACAGTCTGGTTACTGGAAATAAACCATACCTGCATAAGGTCATGTCAGCTCTTCTGCTAGGAAAGATAACTGTATAAAACAGGCAGAGACAAGCTGCTAGGGCTGACAGTAATGCCTGTGCTTACAAAACTGGGCAGGGATGTCAGAAAAACAAAGGCATTTGCTTCGGAGATGATCATGTAGTTTCTGTGCCAACGCCTGCCATGTCAAAGATCTCCCTAAGAGAGTCTACCTTACAATGCAATTTCTTTTTTAAGCTGAACAGTAGCTGTGCTGGATTGGAAATGTTGGATACTTCTACAGTTTCTGTTAACACTGTATTTAGATGCCTCATACTCTTTCATGTACACAAGACATCACTGAAGTAAAGAAACTACTGTCCACCTAATACAGATGGAAAACTGAACCAGATATAGCATATACACTTCCTATCACAGTAGATAATGTCACAGCTGGTGAGGGGATGGAAAGGAGCCCAGGTCTCAGGCTAGGATCAGTCTCTCAGGACTGCACAGTGTGTTTCATAACATAACATATGACTACACTGACAGCTCACTGTAAGCACAATAATATAATTGTGCAGTGCAAGCTGTGCAACATGCTATTAACACTTGTTTGGTATTTAATTATAAAATAAAGAGTAATTGTAAGAAAACTTTTCCGTTTCACCAAACAGTATAAAAGCAGGATCTATCATTAAGTTTACTTACACAAATTTTGCAGATTTTATTTCAGAGAAGGACAATTTTGAATTACTTTCAGCTAAAGTTCAGTTTGCATTAAGACCCCTGGGCTTTTGGTTCTTTTGAAAGAGAGATCCCCCCCTTTTTTGCTCAGGTCTAAAGAAGTTTTCTGGATAGCAGGTGATCAAATAGAAAAGTATGGAAAATTCACAGCTGTACAGTAGAACATAAGCTTCGAGACAATACTGGCCATTATCTTAGGAAAAAAAAGCTTTCCATGTTAATTTTTACCCCTCAGAAACTGTGACCTTCATAACACGATCTCATCAACAACAACAAAATCTCAAGTTTTCTGGATTCTTAAAGTGCTTATGTTATATGTTTGTTCACCATCCCTCTATCCAGAACTTTCCACAAGTTAAAGAAAAAAAGAAGAAAGGAAAAAAAATTAGGGAAAGGAAATTAATTTAAAAAAAAAAGCCTTCGAGTGACTTACATAGTTGTCTCTTGCAGACCAGCCTGGATAAAGCTGCATGTGTAGCTGCCTTTCTTTACGAGCTAGTTCATAATATTTCGCTTGTTCTTCACGGGAAAGAGCATGCCACTGGAAATAAAATAAACAGAGCATTAGGCTAGGAAATAACTCATACCTAGGCAACAGATGACGTGAGCAAGTGTTTTTGTGACTTTGATTTAGTCCTTCCCCACTGCAAAAATGAAATTCACTAGCAATTACAAGCACCCACGTTTATTAACCAACTTTCAGGCATTTGAAAGCTCTGCAACTGCCAAGAGCCTTGAGCAAGACAAAAATCATTTATGGAAACAGGGCTCACCAAATAATCTGCTCATGGAACCATGCTCTCCCAACCATACTTTAAAAATAAAAAAACCCACAACCCCAAACACCCCAACAAAAAACAACAAAACCCCACCCTTTAGCTCCTGATGAAACAGAAAGGTTTTATTCTGCTTTTAAAGGGCAGCAAGCTCCCCACCACAGAAGGGTTTGCCGTCTTGTAGTAGCAACTACACACAGGTTTTCAATGCCAATGCAGAGGGCTTTCTGGGCACCAGCAGGCTCCTCTGGGATTGAGCTTTAAGGTAACTGCTTTCTGATTTCTTCTTCTTTTAATAGAAGAAAAGAAAATGACAACTGCAAAAAGTTTCTAAGATACAGAAACTGCAGAACTGTAGTCTTCCAAAAGTTGACCAAACCAAGTAGGGATAAACTTCCTGCTCTTATGCACTTTTTAAAAAACAAAACAACAAAAAAATCCTCACAACCTGCACATTTGGAAAGGCACCAGCTACATCAGTATCTAATAATTTTGTTCATGTTGAAACACCTATCATAGGCCTGAACCAAAAAGGCCTGAACCAAATAAAGGCCTCTTATTACAATCAGGTTCCACTGCTGCTGCATTAGACATGTTTTCTTCTTTGACTTTGACAACATGAATAGGGGTCTCAAGGAAAAAAGATATTAAAAAAAGCAAACCCAACATACATGAAATCATTAAGACACTCATGAAAGAATAATTTACAGAACTAGGATTTCAGATCAGATCACATTTGTATGATTTAATATGTCATTTTGTTACACATCATAAGATGTGAACTAAAGCAATTGTCTGTCTTGACTTTGCACGTTCAATGTGTTACTGAGAACACAGCAGTTCAGTTTTCCAAAACTGGAAGGCAGTGAAATTATGCTGTGGCATCAGAGAGCCCAGCAGCATGCAAAGCATCAGCTCTTGAAAACACAGGTGGTTCCTGTTCTGGAGTCGCATAGGGTATAGTAAATAGGAACCAGCACGAATGAACACAGAATTTGATACTAATTAATCTCCAAGCAATTATATTGGATAACTGATGAGTTGCTTATACCACAGTAAAAGTGGAATTTGAGGTACTTCCATGGAGAACAGTAACTTGAGAGGAGTCATCCAAACTGTGGAAAAAGCAGACAATGGAGCACTGAGGCTTGATTAATTACCAAATTGAAGATAAATAAGCCACTGTGCTCATTCAGGCCAAGAAGACAAGGCTGATATACCAAGCAACTAAGATTGATTACTGAAGGAGTGAGAATGAAAACATGATTCTAGAGACTTGCATGAAAGAATGGAAAAGGCAAGCACCGAGATGTCTTTTAAGAAGAGGTAACAAGAACACCAGAAAGAAGGCAGAAGGCTGCAGGAACTGAGACAAGTACCAATAGATTTCTGCTCTGTTTGGGGGTGAGGAGGGGAGTGAAGTCTTCAGATTGTAACAGAGAAGTAGCAGTTAAGGTCATGTACTTGACGTCCCATTTGAATCACAGGGCTTTCAGATAGTTGTAGTTCCTCTCAATACTGCCTTAGTCAGTGGTCAGGAAGAGGGGTTCACTGAGCAAGAGGATTTGAATAATCCCTACTCAAACTCAGAATGATACAAAAGTCATCCCTTTTCTCATTTCCAGGACAGTCAAGGGCAAAATGCACATTTACCTCTGGGATTTCCCTTGGAAGAATAACACTGACAATGAACATGAAGTTTGTAATTGTGGGTTGGCCTGCATATTTTATTTTTTTTTTGAGCACGGAAAGAACAAAACATACCTACAATGTCACGGAAGCAATCAGGTCTCAGCAAGGCTCTGGGACATGTACTGGGATCATCAGTACTTAGCTGGTGACTATAGAGACATTCAAAACTTGACTGGACAAGTCCCTCAGCAACTTGATATAACTGGACCCGCTTTGAGCAGGTGTTAAGATTAAACGGCGTCCACAGGTCCCTCCCAACCTAACAACTTCACTAATTTGATAGTTGCTAACATTAGTTAGCACCTCAAGCAGAAAGTGAGCCATTACATGCAGCTAAAGGGAAACACATTCAAATTAGCAGGACATGTGAGTACACACACCCCCTCCTGTACATACCCTTCTGCCAAGAATCTGGTTGATAGCTGCGCTTTCTTTCAGAGTACACTCTGCTACAACGTTCGCTCTCATTTCTTTCATGTACAACATGAAAGCATTCAGAGGTTTCTTAATATGAGGTCTTTTTGGCTCTTGTTCTTTTCTCTGTTCGTGCTGAGGCTTCCTAAAACGTGGTGGGGGAAAGGAGGGGAAAAAAAGCATCCATTTACTTTCAGCTTAAAAAAAACCCAATGGAAAATTACCAACCTGTGGTTACAGTATCATTTAAGTAGTAAGAATGAGAATTTCAGTGGTCATGTCTCATTCACTTTCACATCTTTTCAGAGAATTGACTTAATTTAATACTCAGGGAGGATGCCAGGTTGACATTCTCTAGGCAAATAACATTTTATCTGTGAATCCTCTCCAAATTCATCACTTGTCTCTATCCTCTTTCTGAAAGGCTATCCATAGTACCCTAGACCACCACTATAGGCAGGAGGATAGCTCCTCATCCACTTCTTTCTTAGGCCTTTTGCCTTTGAGTACTAAGAAGTAACTAGTAAACTTTGCAGTTAAGGCCTTTTCCAGCAGATGTTTGTGAGTTCACTCTCAAGCAACATTCACAGGTAGACAGGTCCATGATTATGTCTGACTCAAGATTGCAGATAGCGAAAAAGTGCTGGACTGGAATAAAAAATGGCTTCATGTCTCATTACTCTTCTCAAACAGTAGCCCACATCTCCTGAAGAGTTAAAATTCAAAGAGGTCATGAAAGGCACCTTTTTTTTTTAAATAAAAAATGTCCTTGAGTCTTCTTCAGATAGAGTTAGTTCTCAAACATTTATAGATTAAGGGCTAGTGCAGAAAGGCAGACTCACACATGCATTAGCTCACTGTCGTTGTGCGGATGTTCTTGTTTTACTTGAGGCGTTACAATAGCTGGGTGTGGGATTCCAGTTGTGTGAGGGCCTGGAGGACCAGGAATCATGTGATGTGAAAACCTAAAAAAGAAAACAAAGGAAGGTCTGTAACCCTACTGAAGACAGGCATCAAACATGCATAACAGCAGCAGGATACCCCAAGAAGGCAAATGCTACAAGGCTTGCAATGGAAGACAATTCTTTAAGAGTGCATAAAAAATATTTGGCTAAGGTTTGCACATTGTAGCCCATTTATTCAAGAAAAACAAACAAACCAGTCAACAATCAGTTGTGAAGAAGTTATTTTATTACCTTTTAGGCAAACAGTTTTAGCAATGCAAACAAGAAATATTTAATAGTTGTATTGTTGCACTAACAATAAAAATACACATTTCTTAACCAAAAACTGTATTTCCAAGCCAAATATAAACATTGTTAAAATATCCACCACCAGCCAATGCAAAGGCCATGCAGAAACAAATAAAAGAAGAGTCTTTTCAAGAAGTCCCTGATGGCTTTCTAAGAAATCTCTTACTTTTCAAGGTACTTAATCTAAAAGACTTTAACATCACTTAACCTGAACTCACTATCCCTCTCTCAGATGCTTAAAATAAAAAAAAAAATTTAAAAATCCTGCATCCTGGAAGAGAGGGGAGGGGAAGAGACATTTGTCCTAAGTAAAGCTTCCCAAGGAAAATGGAAAAGAAAACTGAAGTATCACTAACTCAATCATCCCACCCTATTAACCCCAGGTCATCTTCAACAATAGCTGAGATGGATCTTGAAGGTGCTGAGCATTGCAAGCTCAAGTGCAGCAGAAAATCTGCATGCTTTATTTTGAACTGGTGGAAAGTACCATTAACATCAAAAGCAAGCTCATGCTCAGAAGGTTTGCGGAATGAGTATTGGTTAAGGAATGGCATCCAGCCTCTCCTTTCTCCATTCTATTTTCCCCTTACCCTTTTCCTTCATGCCATCAAAATAAAGCAAACAAAGCTGTCTAACCAATTCAAGTAATTTTTGTATGGAGAAAAAATTGGTTTTCTTCCCAAGCACCCTGACAGGCACATGAGTATCATTCCCCTGTAAAGAAGTGAAAGGACAGTGATAATTCAAAGGAGCCCACACAAATAGAGGCGAGAGGACCCACCACTTATCAAGTGGCCTGTCTTAAATCTCCATGCAAGAGGATAAGCCTTCTACAGGTCACAGAAAAAAAAAAACAAGAATGGTATATTGTAACCTTGTATGCACCAAGCACAGGATGCAGAAGCTGTCTTTAAAGTGCAGAAGCAGAGAAGAGGTCTGGAGTGTGTCATGGACAAATCATAATTAGCATTGATTGCTTGCACTTAGACATAAGGACACTGTGCCTGGTTCACACACCAGTACAAATACACTGTGCTGGCATCCCTTGCCATTAGTGGCTTTGGGCTATGAAATACCTACTTTCCATGTGGAGCAAGTTTCCACCTGGAGTGATATCTAGATGATTCAAGACTAATTATGAACAACTTTGAAATCAGAACTACAGAACGCACACTAGAGTAACAGTGACAATCCACCTGGCTGCATACTTGCATGAGCAAAATCCAAGGATGCACACTGTATGTTGCATCTAGAAATGAACTAATGACTCATTTCAGACAAAACAGCTCAATTAATTGTTGACAATTCACCGGTGCTACTAATTGCAATACTTCAGAGACTGCCAAGAAAATGCTGAATGAGACCAGTGTGGGATCCAGGCAAACTGTTATATACGCAAATAAATAAAGTTTTAGCTAACTGAAAAGCAAGCAAAGGCAGACCAAGATGCAAGCAGAATAGCAACTTGCCCTCTAATGCTAGCAGTTATTCCCCAGTCAGTCATTCACTTCCTACACCTACCTGGACATGGAAGGGTCGACTGAGAGTGAGGATGGATATGGTTGCCTGAATCCACTCGAGATGGGATATACAGGCTGACCTTGCCTGAGGTCACAGAAGAAAGGAACCCATCAATTATATGATACGGTATTCAATAGTTACTCTAGAATTACAAGCACTTGATGGGAACTCAGTACTAGTCACAAATTAATAGTAACAGCTAAAATTTTCAAGAGTTCCGCTGTATTCAAAGCTAATGAATACCTGAATGCTTTGGACTTTCTCCCTTGCTATTGAAAGATTCCCACTGGGGAGGAAAGCATAACAACCAGTCTTCCTCTCCCAGAGCACATGTGCACATATGCACACACACACACACACACCTGCATGCACACTCCTCTATCTCTATCTCTCTCTCACCTAGTTTGAAAAGCACTGGAATCAGATTTGGTTACCCAGCTCTTAGGAAAGAGGCATCTTATTCAAAATAGTTCTACTCTAGATAGCTCAAGAACACCATAATGTGAATTTTTAAGCTAGAAAACCTTTTGAATGGTTTTATTAAGTCTTTAAAAACTTAGGACTCTCTCCATTTGCATCTTCTTTAGTGAGGTACAAATGGCCAGCTTTTCTAAGACAGTAGAAGTTTATTTGATTAAAAAAACAAACACAATCACCTAAAAGCCCACAGCAACACAAGTCCATCTTAACTACTTAAAGTTCAAACTTTGCAATCCAGTAAGAGAAGCTTGTGTGAAATTCTTACCTCCTTTATACTCCCACATACATGGAATATTTTGTTATCAGCCTGTCATTTGGACTCTAGAGTTCATCATTACATTTTGCTTACTTTCATTTAGCAGCAGTTCAGGTGGTGACTACAATTAACACCTTTAAGTAGCATGCTATGGTAATGCAAACAAATACCAGTTCAGCCAAAATACCTGAACCAGCCCAGAAAGACTACCACACACATCAGTCCTATTCAAACACTTACTTAGTGACTGGCAGATCAGCATTTTAGAAGGGAAAAAAAGGGATATTGGACTTTGTAAGGTTCAGGATACAGGTTTCACACTTGGAGCATGTTACTGGAAATCAGCAGTGCTCAAAAGGAAGGAAAAAAAAAAGTGGAGGACATCTCAGCAGCACTACCACACAGAAGGCAGCTGGAAGACGTATAGCATAAGGGATGACATCTTGCTGTCAGTGAGTGCTGCTGAACACATCCCCAAGCTTTATAAGATTGCATCTTGTCTCTCCTTTCTTTTCCCTCTTTCCTCCCCCCAGTCTCTGCATCAAGAAACCATTCAGAAGAAAGGATTGACCATATCTGGAAAATGAATGCCAGGAACTGCCTGGTGGTGGTGAAGGTTGGGAGTCATCTGAGCAGAGAGAAACTGGTAATAGGGTGTAGGGTGGAATAATTAAAAAAATAGAGTCAGATACTTCCATATTTTAGTTTGGTATCTGATAATGATTTGTTCCAAAAAAGGCATGTGGCACTTCCTGAAAGATCTGTCAGCAATACAGCATTTCACCATCTTCTGCTCTCTACTTTCTCTGCCTGTTGTCATCTGGATCATGTTTCCTTCCCACAGACACATTTAAAAATCAAAATAAAAAAACCTGCATTGCTCATTGCATGGGCCCAGAATAGCCAAGATACAGATTCTAAAGCACTGGAATTGTTGCGGACTTGCTTTATTCCCTGCTCCGACAGAACTGAGGGCAAGTACCCTTCTACCCCAAGCAGACATGAAGCATCCTGCCAAATCGATTACTCTGAAAATACCATGTGTTTCCTATTAAAGGAAAATGACACCCTGAGTGGCACAGAGAGAGATCCTGAGAGGGCTAGTATTAGCAAGAACAGCAAAATCTCCCAATGACAGAGGCTTCTCTCCATACAGAAATTGTAAAAAGCAACAGACTACAAAAGTTTGTTCTCCATTTTGGTGCAGTGTCAAGATTTCTCACACACACACACACTCTTCCAAGTGCTTTCTTACCTCCCCTCCCCTCCCCTCCCCTCAGTAACTGCAATTTTGTTTATTAAAAATTTACATTCCATTCATTGAGAACTGTTTTCTGCTATTTTTCCAAATGCCAAGAGCCACAAATCAGAGCCATAAGAAATATATAGACTTCAAAGTGAAATCTACACACTTCAGTTTCTGTATGTTTTCAAAAATCAGCTTCAATTAATTTCAAAGATCGACATTTTTTTATCTTCTCAACTAAAATTTTACTGCAGCGACATTCTTTATTTGTAAATGCTGCTATTATTCAACAACAGTGAAGGGTGTGAATAAGCATCTTTGTCTGAAAAGAAGCTAAAAGATCTTACCAGCCAAGAGGTGGTGTTATCTGTCCAACCCCCCCTGGAGACAAGGGATAGAAGGTAGGGAGATCAGGAGCTGGAGGATGCCTGGACATGCCTGTTAAAGAGCACAGAATAATGAATGACTTTCCCCTCAAAATACTACACATGTGAGCTACATTTCACAGCTAACATGGTCAACGCTACAATGAAATTAGTGCTCTGGGTAAGAAATAACCACCTTCCTGGTTAGTGTTAAAAGCAAAAAGCTACCTGTGCCACCTTTAAAACAATAACTAATTTGCACACAATACTGCAATTCAAAGGGAAATACTGGAAAAAACAAAGTGGAAGGAGGGAATAAATGTATGGGCAAGGGCCTTCACAAGTTTAGATCTTCTGTCAAGTGCATTAGGTAATCTCAATGGGGACTAAGAGGACCAAATCTGATCAGATCCCGAGGACCTCTTTTAACACAGGATGAAACAAGGAAAATAAAGCATTGTCAAAGAGGGAGCACAGTAGAGCTATTACATTAGGTAAATTGCTACTTGTACATTTTCATGGGTTCCCTTATGGATTCACAGATTTTGGAAACTTGCTACCACAGAGGATCAGTGGTTAATTAAGAATCATTTTCAGGCCTGTAATGGTCACACTTGATATGATTCATTTCGTTTCCAATTGTCACTCCAGCTCCAACTAAGCTCTTCATCAAGTTGACTCCTGTGGGCTCCAAGGTCAGTCTGGTTTGCATTGGTAGTATTTAATGAAAAAATAAAGAGTCCCATCAGAAATGTTTCATCAGCTCACATTTCCCAGAACACAGAGTCCTACAACTGTAAGAATCACCTCAAGATTAAAGCTAATCCTCATCCCAAAAGGGTCTCTGGTCTCCATTCTTCACCTAAACCTCGTGTCCCCAGGAGACATGGAATTATGATTGCAGAGGCCACAAAGACATTGGTTTATTTAAATGTGTTTGGGGAGGAGGGGGCTGAAGCAGAAGGAATTGTTAAGTTTACTTCTTATGTTAAATTAGCTGCTCTAAAAGGGCATTAAATATTTATGCAGTGACACTCCAAAGGTCCAAGACTGATTGTGTGCCTCCTTGAGACTTGGTCTATAGATTGATGTTACTCATTTATTTTCACCCCTAGTTTGTATTTAAATTTTCCGAATTTAATTATAAGATTTGAAGAGTAACTTTCAGGATTGTGTACAGAAAAGAATGGAAAACAATACTGGTGGTGTTACTGTCTCAGAAAAGCTAAATTCTCAGAGTTGGGATCAAAACCTGAGGATTGTATTTTTGGCCAGTTGTCTTTTCAAAGGTATAAAACAGCTGGTGGTTGATAGGAAAGGGAATACTTTATATATCCCAGAGTTTTTATGTGAGAGGGAATGCTCGTTTTAGAGCAGTTTGCTTTTTTTTTAAAAAAAAAAAAAAAAGGTGAAAAACAAGCCCAGCCTCTCATCTCTCTCATCTCTGGTGAAGGCTGATGCTCCTGGGAGTGATGACATGACCTTGACCCTGCCAGAGCAAGTTCTGCATGAGGAGCTGGGCTGCTCCTTCCCCAAAATCTGCATTTCTGATCCACAGAGATGACACTCTTTCTGCACTAATGCACAGTGGTTATCATTAGTTCAAAACTTGTGGCCCCTTACTGGGGGGGCTGTCAGCTACCTAATGCTCAGCAGGAACATATGCAGCTGCTGCACAGCCAGTGTTCTCCAAAGCAAGCTCTTGCTCATGGGAAGGTTAAGAAAAAAATAAAATAAAACAAAATAAAAGAAACCAAAATACAGTAAAATAAAGTAAAATAAAATGTCAGAAAGAAGTGACTGCGTGTCCATCCCAAAGTGTCTGGGGTGCAAGAGCCAGCACTGCAGGCAAGCTGCTGCAGACCCTCTTATCAGGGGATTTCAGCAGGAAGAGGGCACCTTGGTATCAGGTCTGGGGCATCCCAGCAGTGCCTTGCTCTAGACCCACGGTGAGAGGCAAGGATAGAAACAGTGGTCAGAGGCATTTGGCAGAGGACCTGAGGGGAAAAAAATCTCCTCTTTGCAGCAACTTCATGGGCCACTTCACTGGGGCTGCTCCCACATGCCAGCAGCACCAAGATGGGGAGCATGGAAAGACCACACACATCAAAGAGAGCCTCACAGACAAAACCAGAAGTCTCCAGCCCGCATTATCCATCCCTATCTTCGCCAGATGCTGAGCAAAGGGATTGAGGGACTGTTCTGGAACAATGAAGGCGCACAAGCTCCGTGCTAGAGATGCCCCCAGCCACTGCCCAGCAGAGCCCCTCTACAGGATTGTGCTTGGGGACAGGGATGTGAGCACTGGGGCTGAACAGGGAAGAGGGTGAGAAGAGGCAGAAGGCAAGACAGGCAGCAGAAACAAGAAACCAGATGTTATTCAGTTTGGGTCTGCAGGAGAGAAGTACAGAAATAAACCAGGTGTAAAGGCAAAGAATTGGGGTGCAAGAGGGCAAACACATCATGCAGTAAGTAAAAAACCTCTTGAGATCATGAACTGCAGCAGTGGGGTGCACCCTGGCTGTCACAGCCAGCTTGGTCAAGAGGTGGGAATCCCATTCTCTAATGTATGGTACCCCTTGGATTTCAAGGAACAAGCATGAATATCCTTATCCTGGGCACTGGTGGAAGGGAGGAAGACAAATGAGGACAAGAGGTCTCCATTTGCTTCTTCTAACTCTGAAAAAGATATTATACATGTATATAAAGGCTGGGCTTTACAGGCAGAGTGCTTTTTGTATTCCCACTCTTTAAAAAACCCCCAACCAACTAACCAACAAGCAGCAAAAAACAGAAAGCCACAAGGCCATGGTATTTTCTGGATGTAGCCTATGTTATTATCTGTGTAGCAAGGCCAAAATAAAAACGTGGCATTCAGGGAAAGTTGGAATTAAAAAGTGTCTCTCTCCCTGAGTGATGGTGGCTAGAGACCTCTTCAGATAAATGGGACAACTGTGCATGGGGATGTGTGCCCAGGCAAAGTAGAGCTTCATGGTCTTGTCATGCCACATGTGAGTGTGGAAAGAGGCAGGGAGAGGCACCTTCCAGGACCAGTCCCGGCACCAACAGACTTCATGTCTACATACTGATGTCTCGACTACAGCAAACACCTTCATAAACCCTCTGCTCCCTCTCCCTTCCCTCCTCGCCACCAGCTCTCCTGCACAGAGAGAGGGTGCAGGAGCACATTCCCTCCGCATGCTGCTTACCCAGATCCTGGCTCAGACCTGTGCCGTCTGAGGGCAGTTTTCCCCTTGCAACCCCCCAACAACCACCATGCTCCTGCATCCCAGTGCAAGCAAATATGTTCAATGGATTCCTGGGGACTGGTCTGCTGGGGAGGAACTCTTGGTGCAGGTTGGGCTTGGCACCTCAGAGGTTGTCAGTGCTTCCCTGGGGGCCTGCACACTGACTCAGACCAGCTGGTCTGATGCTCCTAGATGAGGGAGCTTTTTTGTTTGTTTTAAGGAGTCCTGGGTACACAGAGAAAACTGACACCTGTGACTCTGGCATCTAGAACAATGCTTTCTGCAGAAAGTAGTGGGCATCAGAAGGTTAAAAAATGCCATGTTTGAAAAGCCTTAACCTGCAGAGGCTTGAAACTGTATTTTATGTATTTTATCTTCTTGACATGTGGAAGAATTTGGACAGCCAGAATACAAAGATATGAAATACAATTCTGAGTAAAATGGAGAAAGAAAAGGTTTCAATAACACCACTACTGAAATACTCCTGTTTTCAGGAAGGTGAGGGATGATTGTTGTATATGCACCTGTACACTGCAAGCCTTGGGCACCACAGGGGGTGTTGAGGGCTGGTTGCTGCTTATTGAGATTTTAAAATATTTTGATGAGTAAATCAAGCCCAAATTACCACATTAGAAAGAGCACAAAGATTTAAACAGCCAAGTTAAATATCAGCATCACAGCTGAACTACCATCTCTGAAAGTGCATGCCTGGAACCCTCCATCAAAAATATCACAAATATAGCTCTATCAGCAGCAGGGGGGGGGGGCACCGGGATTGCTCTGCATTCCTACCACGCTGGGATGGGCTCACCTTGTTTGGAGCTGACATCGGAAGGGATGTGAGATGGGTGTGACCCCGGGGAAAAGTGCTCATCGCTGTACGTGATAAGAGGGGTGAGGGGGTGAACTGCATGAGAAGGCTGTACCACTGGCACCTTGTTTGACTGCAAGAGAAGAAAAAACATTAAATTAAATTGTGTTAGTGAGGTGGGGCTTCTGTATTAAAAAAAAAAAAAGACAGACTTCCAAAATACAATTGTTATACATTTGTATTATTGAAGGCAGAAGAACAGATGGACAGACATGACACTGGAATGGGTAGATGGCAACCAGATTTGCTGCCAGAATCAGCATCCTCAAACCACCGGTGCTGCGGTGTGGGCATTGAGGAAACACAGGGATATGGATGGGGGCCAGGAGCAGGAGGAAAGGTGTTTAGGAGACATGGAGACAGGGCCAGGGAAGCGGTGGCTGCAGAGCTGCTGGGCAGGCAGGCACTGCACACTGAGGACTGTGACTGAAGGACAGCAGAGACAGCAACAGCACTGAAGAAAACCTTCAGTTACGGGTTCAACATTAAATAAAAAAAGGTTTAAAGTCTAGGTTTGCCACATTTCCAGCCTTAAGAGCAATATGAGCTTCATCAGCTTCACTTCTCGTCTCCATCACTCTCCCGCACAATTGTGCCATGGTGCAGCATGGACAAACAGAGGATACACCAGGCTTTTCCCCTAGCAATTTTACAAACTCCACTTGAAATCTCCTGGTCTGGGTAGCAAGTAACTAAAAAGCCACCCTTAAAAGCCTGATTTCATATATAAGCAGTTGACAGTGGCTTCTCAGAAGGGGTCACTTAGGGAGGAGACCTGCGGACTGCCTGGGGGTGGCTGGAAGGCCTCTCGATGCATCATGTCAAAGTGAAATCAAAGTGCTACAAACATCTAAGAAGGTCCTAAAACGGATGCCATACAGCGATGTCCATACAGGTCAAGACACTCACTTCCCACCAGCCCTTCACACAGAGGCACAGGGGAGGGGGCGCACAGCACGACAGAAGGATGCTACCCAAAATCACACTCTTGGATCAAGGCTGCAAGACAACAGGACTCGTCTGTCCTGACAAAGTGCTGCCTTATTACTGTTGCTTGAAACACAAGTTGCTCTTCCCATGGTGGGATGAGTTATAGTGACGAAGCCAGCAAGTAACAGGCACTTCTCACTTGTACCCTGCCACTCCAGCAAAAATACCCCTTAGCAAAAATAATTATGGCACATAACAGGTTATTAATAAAATAATAATTAAAAAAAAGCCAAAAAAGCTCTCCTTCATAAATGTTGTTAAAACTCAGCAAGAACAGCTTGTCAAATACAAGGAAACGAGAAAAAAAAAATTTAAGATTCCAACATGTTCTTTGAGCTCACTATTGAAATCCTGGTATAAACAGATGTTAGGACAATACTCCAAGTACAAACCCAGGTTTTCTCTGGACTTTTAGAAGCAGAAGGGTTATTAAATGGACAACTCAATTTATTGTTAAGGGGGTAGAGCAGGGGTAGAGGAAAGGGAGCAAATGGGAACCAGTGCATCATGATCTTGAAGGTCTCTTCCAGCCATAACGATTCTGTGATTCTGTGTGATTTTCTGCTTGCCTTGTTTCCAGAGCACCACCTTAAGGAACTTGCATTAGCAGGCAGTATCTTCTTAATGTCTGACCTATCCCTCCAGTCATATAGCTCAGAAACTGGTGCCATGAATTTTTACTAAATTATGCTATCCTTGCTCTCTTAATTTTACGGTTTTCAGCACAGATTTGCTTTCCTGTGGGAAAGAGATAAGAACCTGAGGATTTTCATTTAAGCTTCGGCCTTGTCTTATATTTTGCAAGATGGAGAGAGAAAGCAGCGCTGGTAGGTATTTTAAAGCCAACAAGCACTATGGTCCATTTTTGTGACCAAATAATAAAAGCAATATGAATTCTTTATTGAGAATTCATATTCATATTATATATATATTTATACATATACATATATATATGAGTTGAGTTGTAAAGGGGATAGCTCAGACTGCTATTTATCTTCCCTGTCTGTATAAATTCAACAAAAAACAGATGCCAACAAATTTCGTATGATTTACAAATCAGGCCTCAGTCTTCAACTATGAGACTTGTGGGCCAGGCCACCGTTCAGCAATTACTTTATCAACAATAAACTGTATATTATGACTAAAGATCAATCAATAGATCTATTTAGGTCACACACACAGAGCTGCTAATCAGCATTAATTTCTCAACATTTAGTAATTAACATTTTGTATTATGCTGGATGTAATTGTCATGCACGCCCCTGGTATCAGGGTTACTAGCTTTCAGAAATCACTTTGAGTAAGCCAATCCCTATACTGCTTTTGCCTTTCAGCATCCTGCAGATTTTATTTTATTTTCTAATTCTTGGCACCTTATCCCCTAAGCCCACAGCAGTGGCTTTCAATGGGCAAAGGAACTGTGAGAAGTCAGGAGAAAAGCAAACCACTTGTCAGTGGGCTTAAAATTAACATAGAAACAGGCTGTATCTCTATTAAGAACATTAGGGGGTCTGCAGAGCCAGAAACTGGGAAAACCCAAAGTAATAACAATAACAATAATAAAGAGCTCTCCAGCCTGCCTGCTCCAACAGGGCCTTGGGAGGACCTAGGGAGTTCTGGCCACTGAAATCCTGCCGGGCACCCAGACACATCCCCAGATAGGGGCTCAGCGGGAACAAGCTGAGTCTCCCTGTTCCCTGTGGTCCCACCAAGATGACCACAATGATTGACAGGGAGAAAAAAACCAAGGTGACCTGTGTGAAACGAAACCAGGATAAGAAAGGCCTGGTGACTTATTTTCCAAAAGCCCTATGGACTAAATCAGTTCTGCACAGTCTATGGCAGCATCCTTTGGGAACTGGCCTTGTACCCAAGGGACCTTTCCCCAGTCCTCCCCAGGGCACTTTGGCTGCTTGAACAGTTGCCCATCAGCCTGGCCTTCACAGTCAGTATCTTTTATTTCTCCAGAGCATGTGCTCAGGCTGAGATGAGGCAGTTCAGGCAGGGGATGGTCCCCTGAAGGGACACCAATAGGGCAAGAGGCAGGGTTGGGAGAAAATACATCTACTAGAAACAGCAGGACCTGAATTATTTGGCCAGTTAGTGCACAGATGAAGCTGCTATTCAGTTTCATGACCAACCTGAAAAAAACACACAAATCACCAATGAAATGTCAGTGGGAGCTCATAGGGACCAGGACTCTGACTCAGCAGTTGGCATTACCCTGGCAGGAGCTTCACCATGCACCAGACACTAGTTTAAAACTATTACTGCATTACAGTAATGCAGGATCAATCGCCCAAGTTGGTACAAGAGAAAATGTTTGCCTTGGAAACCGCAACCACGGTCTGCAAGTGACAGGCTTGAACCGTTCGTACTCGGGCATTTTGGGCAGGGCAAGGATGAAGGGAAGAAACCCCTTTGTCACTGCATCAGCACAGCTGCCGTCTCCCCGCAGGAAGCAGCTTTGGTACTACAGGCAGCACCCAGCGACAGAGAAGGGGCTCCTCTACCTGCACACAAACATGGCAGGGTTGCTTGCCATTTTAAACAGGCACTGCCCTCTCAACTGAGGAGTACACTTCGAGACAGTTAAATTAATCTCTGGTGAAATGCTGTATCTTGGATTCAGCTGGAATCCAGGAAGTTTTCCCTGACTTTTGAAAAGCAAGACTGCCAGAAAAAAAAAAACAACACAACCCAAGCCGTCCAAGCATTCTTCAGCAAAGACCCACGCCTGTAAGGTATCCTATATGAAACAAGTGTGCAAAAACTATAAAAAGCTTGAGGCAGCCATGGCAAAAATGCCTGTAGGTCAGCACTGGGTGAGGAAGGTGGCTGGGAGCTCCTGCTGGAGCTGGTGGAGACCATTTGTTCCAGCTTGCTGCGCAGAGGAAGATATTAAATTAACGACCCTTCAAAGGACGCACATCTACAAAGGAGGTCACAAACATGCAGGGAGGTTCGCAGAGAACTGCAGGCAAGCGAGCCTGTGGACACAAGACCCAAGTGTCCCTAGGTCAACACTCAAAGAGTTGCTGGGTTGGTTTTTGTTTTGTGTTTCCTCTTTAAACACAAAGCTGCTTCTAAAAAGCCAAAAAAGGCCCTAGCCTGCCTACTTTTCATCCCCTGTCAACAAGTTGAGCCTTGGGCACGGGCACAGGCACTAGAAGACAGTCTTCTCAATTCAGACGAAAATAAGCCAATTTAAAGAAATAAAGCAACCAAACCTTAAGGATGTAGAAATGCATGCATTCCTTTTTGTTCCTGAAAGAAAGAGTCATTTTGAAAAAACATGGCTTCAAATGTTAAATTCAGGTGGAAAACACAACAGATAGCTCCTCCAAAAGGGAAAAAACCAACCCAAACCCTCCCACTATTGCTATAGCAGATATCTTGACCTGAAGAGACAAAAAAATTCATCCCTTTTTTAGCCTATTCAGTGTCTAGTTTCCAGAGCCCTGAAATCATCCTTAAGGCAGAAGGTTTTAGCAAACCCAGAAGACAGTAGTCTCAATTGTTCTCTCAACATAGCAATAGCATTTTAATGGCTAACTCTGCATTTATGTCTTTGCTGACCCGCTGTTGCAATAAAAATGTAGAAGAAAAATCAAGAAGAATGTAGTTTTGGAGCAATGTCAAAACCAGGACTATGTTCAGGTTCATCACACACAAGCTGAAGCACAGGGAGACCAAAGGTGGAAGAAGAGAAGGTAACAGTAAGGTGTTTTGGGCAGAACTAGTTACCAATAGATAAAACAAGCTCATGAACACCAACAATTGCAATTACAATTTGCTATAGTACAATTCCTTTCCACAGACAACTTTGCAGACATGCAGCAAGCTCAATATATAGAGAACTCAGGTTACTCTCCCCCATCCCCAAACCATTTATTTAGAACAAACAGTTTTACGTCCAAAGTCAACCTCCTTCTAGACTCTTGACAGAAATTTTATGCTTTCAAATCCTTAGACAGTAAGTTAGAAAAAAGACATAGCAGGTATGGGAGTGATTGATAGATTTGTAGCCTTACTTTCAGCCTCACCTGAAGCTAAAATGAGCAGAGATGGGAAAGCACACCCACGAGAACACCCAGGACTTAGGAATATTGTGATTTATGAAATCCAAATTTTAAAAAGCGCAGTCTTTTTACCCTGCACAACTCGGCAGCAGGAGGCTATTTATCTCACTGACCTTTCATGCTTATAAACAGTGGGGGTGACACCCCAGGGATCTGCCACAGCAAGGAAACAAAGTGAAACACTGCATCCACTCCGATGCAAAGCTTTATGGCTTTGCAACTGCTAACACCTATTCAGAACAAAACTAGAACTGAAATCTCATGTTTCATGGAGTAAACTGATGGCTTGCCGAGGTTGGAAAAAAGTTCTCCTGGTCCCCCTTTTCTTCATGTCCTGTACTTTGGCACTTTGCCACAGAATTAAGTTGTATTTAGTGCCAGAAGCCAGGGAAGGGGAGAACAAGAAAGTTACTTTTAGTCAGTCATTGAAACCTTCCTCCCCTCCCCAGGACATGTTGCATCAGGTGACCACAGAGCCACAGCAGCTCAGGTGACTCCTGGGAGATGGAGAGAAGAATCTGCCAGCCCATCAGCGGGTGAAGGATGTACCCAGGATCCTTGCTTGTGCTTCCCATGGTTATTCGGAAGCAGGATTAGTTTGCGCCCCTTTTCCAGCTGCCCAGACTGCTCTCTTTTTTGGGAAGCCCAGCAGCGAGTGGCTGTGGCTGCAATGTATGGGAAAGGCAGCTTCACGTCTGATGGTGCTGTGCCATGGTATGCAGGCACAAAGATCAGCACCTGAAGCAAAGAGGATGTCATGGCTGGAAACACAGGCAGCATATGAGGAGAAGCAAGAGGAGTCAGAGCAAAGCACTCTGCCTGAAGCCTGAAGGGTCCACACACAATAAAAACTTCAGTATGACAGTCAGGGGGCATTGCAAAGAAAAGAGTAAATGGAATTTGATAAAGCCTGCGATAAACATCTATCTAGATGGATTACAATCAGTAACTGGACCAGGTTAATTGCAATGTTAGTGAGACACCACTGCGCTAATGGCTTGTCTAGATTTTCATCTTTTTCCAATTCCCCACCCCCTTCAATCTTGGAAATTAATAACAACTGTGACAGGTTTTTGCTGAAAAGTTGTAATAAACAACTGAATTCCCTCAAGACAGCTTTAAAAACATGGGTGTTGAATCTCTGACAGAAACATGCTTTATTTCGAATGTTCATTAAGCACTGCCATTAAGTAGTAGTTTAATACTGCACACCCAGCATTAAAATAGCTTGATTAGAAATCCCCTGCTATCTCCATTTTCTTGTCTCTTGTGACTTACTAATTTGTTTGTTCTCACCCGCTCAGGAAGGCTATCAGGAGACCTGGAGTGTTGGTGAATCACGCAGGGAGCCAGACAGGTCTTGCAAGGCTCTGATCGGAGGAGGACAAGCCCATTTCAATCATACTGCAAGTTCACATATACACAGATTATACTTAGTGTTGCACAGCCCATTAGTTCTGGAAATATGTACCAATGACTGATAGGGCATTAAATTTCCATGCTCACGGGGAGAGGTTTCCCTGTTAAAATATTCTGCAGCATTTTATTTCATTCTACAAACTCAGCACCAGGTCCTTTCCAATGGCCATTAATTGACAGTAAACATGTTGCAATTCCCACATGATGGTCCTTCCAACTTTGCTCATCCTGAACACAGTTCATCTTTTTCCTGATGTAAATTCACACACCAAGAAGCCTGTGCCCAACAAGCAGCAACCTGCAGCAGTAAATCACACTTGAACCCAAGGGCCACTAAACAGTCCCAAAAACCCGGTAAACAGAATCGCCGGTGTGAAATACTTAATTCTCCAGGTGAAGAATTCTCCAGATGGAGAAAGGCTCCCCAGCCTTTGCCCCGTGCAGCATTTCTGCTTCTGCTTCATGCATCCTTGTCACACACAAGCTGATCTCGTCAGCTGAAAAGGCATTTTCCCCCATTGTTTCCTGATCTGCCCAG
Source organism: Aegotheles bennettii (assembly GCA_013398125.1). Taxonomy (NCBI): domain Eukaryota; kingdom Metazoa; phylum Chordata; class Aves; order Caprimulgiformes; family Aegothelidae; genus Aegotheles; species Aegotheles bennettii. The sequence continues at coordinate 62,954 of VZRW01012058.1, forward strand.
AGCCCTTTCTGTTCTCTATTGGCCAACAAGAACACAGGCATCACAATATTTTAAAAAGGCCAAGCTCCAGTCTCTGAGTTGCAGGGGTCTAGCTTATTAATTGCTTTGCCAATAAGGACTGCTGCCCTAAACCATCAGAGAAAGCCTGTGGGACATCAGAGAAACTGATGCCCGCAGCCTGGCCACTTGCTGAGGTGCAGAACAGCAGGGGCTTTAACTGCTAGAGAGCCCTGGGGACTTTGGGTGGGGGGAAAGATGCTAGAGCCTATCCTGGTGTCACCTCTTGTACCATCTTCAGCTCTTTCCTGAGGACAACGGTGTTGTGATTTCTGTCACCAGAGCCATGCACTGAGATAAGACAAAGATACAAGCCTGTTTTGCTTGCCTCAGGCTATCAGTATCCCCACTCACAACAGCTCCAGTATCTTCTCCAGGGTACTCAGACCCACAAGTTAATTAATGTGCCTCTCCCTGGGAAAGGGATGTGCTTTGGTCCAATATTCAAATCAGGGATACCTCTGCACCCTCAAGCACTCACTTAAATCAAGCATGGAAACCTCTCAGGTAAGTGAAATGCTATCTACTACATAGGCATACAAATTTTGTGTGAAAGCTGGTGATGCAACGGCAGCCTGCTTTTAGAACAGAACGGTGTTCCTGGTCTAGGTAACATGCATCACAGAATGGGATGACTTTCTTCATTGGCTTCCTCATATCCCACAGGATACAGACTGAGGCTCCTGGGGGAACCAAAAAAAACCTTTGTCCAGCATCCTGGTGTCAGGAAGATGCCTTTTGGCATCGCACAGGTGATGGATCAAAAATGTTTGAAATAAGACCTCCACTAAACATATCCACATTAAGTCTATATTACAGCCTATTCAACACCACATGCAATAACACAGACCATCAGAGGCTCAGAAAACTGAGAAATGACTGCTCAACACCTCTTTGAGCAGCACTGAATAGAAATATTCTTGATTAAGAAAATATGAGAGCATGACATGCATTCGGAAGACATCTGAGCTCTGTCTCATAGAAGGTAAGGACAATGGCTCAGAGATGCCTGTGCAAGTACCTGACACATCTTTAGATGTTCAAAACCTCTGGTCACCACACCTGAATTTGCAACTTAGAGGTTGTCCAGACAGCAACTGTTTAATTCTAGCAAAACAGAGATCAAGCTGTGCTGGCCACGCTACCCAATGTGACTGATGTTTTTGGAAGTGCTCCTGTCTCAACCACCTTCTAAAAAATAGGAGGGGAAAAAAATATAGAAACTGATGTGAAGCAGAAGGAGTGATGAATTTGACACAGATAACTCCTTGGCTGGTCCATGCTCCTGGCAAGCCCTGCTCCCCACCATGCCATTGCTGCCAAAAGGCTCCTGTGAGAAAATCCCTGCTGAGGCCAACCCCCTCCAGCTCTGAAGTGGCGGGAAGGGCTGCCCTAGGCCTTGCCAGAAGTCAAGGAGTCCCTGCTACCAGGACTTTAGCCACTTCAGGTGGATTTCCTACCAGAACTGGAGCAGCCCCATGCCCAGACTGAAGCCCAACACCAGCAGCTGGGTCTGCGCAGCAGGCAGGACTGACTGAGATCAATGTAGAGGTCAGGGTCACTTGACATATGAGGAAGAATAAAGGAAGCACCAGAGGGATCAGTGTCTCCACATTCAAAGCTCCCAGGCACCACTGACTCTGTATATGCACTGGAAAAAGTTTTCACAAAATTTCCCTGAGTCCAGCTAAACCGTATTAACAGATTTATCCAATAACATGCAAATTTAGGTTTTAATGAAAATCTTAAGTCCCAGCTCTAAGTGATTTGGACTTTTCTGCTAATGGCATCTACTAATGACCAAAGATTTAATGCATCAAGTCTTAGCATACATCAGCGTAAATAATATAACCATTTAGTGGAGGTAAAAAGTCATCTCATTAGCCATCCATCACTGGATGTGGGCAATATGGTGCAAAGGCTTAAAATAAAATATTCATTTTTAAACTAAAAAAAAAAAAATTAAAAAAAATCCCTAAGAATGTACAAATGATTAGGCCAAAAACAGCAGTCTACTAACACTTCACTAGGATTCAAAATGCAAACTGCAACATTTATCTGGAGGTAAAACGCATTTGCAAGTACTTAATTTCTGCAGCACTGTTCCACAGAAGGCAAAACCAATTTTAGCAGGTTTAAAGGAATAGGGCTTTCCAGAAACAGGACGTCTCTTAGACAGGTTATTTGAACTATCAGTAGAAGAATACAACAGGAATTATTTCTCTACCACATTGTGCAAGATGATTTCAGTACAAACAAATGTGTTGAAAAGCTACTAACTTGATTCACAGAATCCCAGAATCACAGAATCCTAGGGGTTGGAAGGGACCTCGAAAGCTCATCCAGTCCAACCCCCCTGCCAGAGCAGGGTCACCTAGAGTCCATCACACAGGAACGCATCCAGGCGGGGTTTGAATGTCTCCAGACAAGGAGACTCCACAATCTCTCTGGGCAGCCTGTTCCAGTGCTCTGGCACTCTCACAGTGAAAAAGTTTCTCCTGATATTCACATGGAACCTCCTATGCTCCAGTTTGCAACCATTGCCCCTTGTCCTATCATTGGTCGTTACTATAAAAAGCTTTGCTCCATCGTCCTGTCCCTCACCCTTACATATTTGTAACCATGGATGAGGTCACCCCTCAGTCTCCTTTTCTCCAAGCTAAAGAGACCCAGCTCCCTCAGCCTTTCCTCATAAGGGAGATGTTCCACTCCCTTCATCATCTTTGTGGCTCTGCGCTGGACTCTCTCAAGCAGTTCCCTGTCCTTCTTGAACTGTGGGGCCCAGAACTGGACACAATACTCCAGATGTGGCCTCACCAAGGCAGAATAGAGGGGGAGGAGAACCTCTCTTGACCTACTAACCACCCCCTTTCTAATGCACCCCAGGATGCCATTGGCCTTCTTGGCCACAAGGGCACATTGCTGGCTCATGGTCATCCTCCTGTCCACCAGGACCCCCAGGTCCCTTTCTCCTACACTGCTCTCCAGCAGGTCAGCCCCCAGCCTGTACTGGTGCATGGGGTTGTTCTTCCCCAGATGCAAAACTCTGCACTTGCCCTTGTTGAATTTCATTAAGTTTCTCCCCGCCCAACTCTCCAGCCTATCAAGGTCTCGTTGAATGGCAGCACAACCTTCTGGTGTGTCAGCCACTCCTCCCAGTTTAGTGTCATCAGCAAACTTGCTGAGGATACATTCTGTACCCTCATCCAGGTCGTTGATGAAGATATTGAACAACACCGGTCCCAGTACCGACCCCTGAGGGACTCCACTGGTCACAGACCTCCAACTGGATTCTGTCCTATTGACTACAACTCTCTGACTTCTTCCCTTTAACCAGTTCTTGATCCACCTCACTACCTGATCACCAAGCCCATACTTTATCAGCTTATCTACGAGGATGCTGTGGGAGACAGTGTCAAATGCCTTACTGAAATCGAGATAAACCACATCTACCGCTCTACCATCATCCATCCACCTAGCTATTTCCTCATAGAAGGCTATAAGGTTGGTCAAACATGACTTACCCTTGGTAAAGCCATGTTGACTGCTCTTAATGACCCCCTCATCCTTGATATGCCTAGAGATAGTGCCAAGAACAAGTTGTTCCATCACCTTTCCAGGGATGGAGGTGAGGCTGACCGGTCTATAGTTACCTGGGTAACTATAGATTTTCTAGATCAGTCCCACGAGGGTTCATCACTTAAATTAGACACAAAAACATTCTTCAAAATTACATTCACTTGTAGCTAAGAATATAAAAATCACAGCACACAGCTAAGGACAAGCAAAGAATGACACAAACAAGGCACAGGCTCAATGGAGCAGCGGTGCAAACACCTTTTGGCCCAAGCCATCAATGCCAACTGTTTCATTTGGACTCTTTGTGTAAACAGGACCAATAAACCTACTGCAAAACATCGCTGGATGCTGAGCTACCAACACATAATCTAAATGCTCAGTATTTTTAGTCCCGTTTGCCTATTGGCATCTCAGAAGATACAAAAAAGGGACCGATGCCTCCCAGCCATGGGCTGCCAATGGGAGACTACTCAGGTCAGGGAAGTACTGCAATTATAATGGGTCTATGCAAGCTGCCTGCCTGTGTGCAGGAGAAGCGGAAAAAGGAAGGCAAAAGAGGTACTCAGAAAAGACAGAGCATCCCATCTTCGTGCCTGTTGTCTCCCAGGGCAGCTTAGGAAAGATTTTTTTTCCCCTCTTGAAAAGCAGACACAGCAATCTCATTGTAAGCCTTGCCTCCACCTGCAGAGAGGAATCAATAAAAGAGCCCTGGAGGGATGCTCCTGAGTCGGCTCTGGGACTATATCAAGCTCCAAGAGCTGCCCATTCCTGCACCCTCATGAACCAAAATGCATCTTTCCCAGTGTTGGTGGCACTGGCACTCCTCTGGCTTTGCTCCAGCCCCATTCACTGCCCATCCTTGCCTCTGCCCCTGCGCTCACCTCCAGGAAGCTGTCTGGATTCCCCTGGCCCTGCTCAGCTTGTTTTACTGCACTGCACAGCACCCTTGGGCTCCCCAAAACATGTATTTCCCTCAGTTTTCAGGTCTTAGCCGTGCAGGCACACGACCATCCTGGGCACTGACCCAAAGGTTCTCCAGCGGCTGGGGTGGTCCCAGCTTGGGCAGCCCATGAGATGGGGGAAGATATGGGGCTTACCTGCTCCCCCTTCCCATCCCACTCAGTTTGGTCTGTTACTACTAAGCTCCTTTCCTCAGTTGGCCACAGGGCTTAAAAAAGGTTGCTGGTATGCACGACACACGTATGCACAACAATGACTTTTAAATCCTGTGTAGGCTATTTCTGCCTGCTTATTTCTGCCTCCTGCTAGACTTGATTATTTTTTTTTCATTCTAGAGCTGACCTTTGAAATGTAAAAATCACTCTTAAAAATCAAAAAACACACCCAGCCCACAACCTAGGTTTTGTGCAGCAGGTACCTACATCCTCACAAAAACCCTGGGCGGCACTTTATAACATGGGTAGCAGTCTAAACATCATAAAAAAAAGCCTAAATTGCCAGATTGCCCAAGCCTCCAGTAAATCACCCAGATGGGCTGCACACAAAGTTGCGCTAGTAGCAATGGGTCACCCCAGAATTATATTTCAATCCTACTAAACTCAACAATTATATGAGAGTTATGCTTGATTTCATTAAAGAGGCACTTCTGAAGTTTACCATCGCCCCATCATTACCAACAGTTTGATTTTTCATGCAATTAGTGCTCCTCTGTGCAATTAGCTGCTCTCCAAAGTGTGGTGAGGGAAGAGGTGGGCAATTTCTTGTCATAACCACATCCCTCCTCAGTACTTTCAACTGCAATAAAGGCCATGCCTGGGAGAAATACAGTGATGTTAAGACTCTGCAAAATAACACTAAACAATTTACCAGGCAAAAAATTAGCTCATGCCAGGAAAACCTGGTAGAAGCATTCAGCCACTCTCCCAACTCCAATGCCAACAGGGCAGATGGTCAAGACTGCCACAGATGCCCAGATGCAATGCTAAGCCCTTTCTTTTTTTGGAGTGGACACACAAAGTCTACATGAGAGCTGCCCTTTGCACACACGCTGCTTGTGGGGCATTGAACCTCAAAACCACTGCAGTGCCCAGTGTGGGCTGGCAAACTTAGTCAGCCACGCTCCTACCCTGCAGCCCCTCCAGCTGCCACCAACAGCCAGGAACATGGCGAAAGTCTGCAACCACATAATGAAGAAAACATTATTTATTATTTTACTTCCACGTCTCCAGCTCCTACCCACTATCTCTTTCCCCTGCTCCCAGCAGAAATCACACAGACTACTTCCCCATTCCAAGTGTGGTATTTTGGAAGTTAGGACCAGACCCTTCCCTCTTGCCTGCAGAGGGAGCATGCTTTTTAGCTTGACGCTCTGGGGATCATCTGGAGGTTGGGCAGCAGAGATGGGTGCTCCTGCTGCAGGCCCCATGGATGCTACACACAGACACATTTTCCGTTTGCTGGAGAGGCTGCATATCAATAACCAGTTGCACATTTTAGCACTTTTATTTGTGGATAAGGTAAATTTTTACTGCCCCCTTATTCACGAAACAAGCTGGGAGATAGATTCAGGGGCATCCATTTCAGACCTTTAAACAAGGGATCAAGTGCTCTGCTCTAAAAAAAAAATAAATTAATTTTCCCCTTTAATGGCAGCAGGTGCCCTTGCTATGTATTATCACATGCTGCTGGAGAGAAATAATATCTAGGTCTCTCTTACTTCTATCTCATACCTAGGATAACGATACCTTAACTTCATTTAAAAATAAAAATCACCCCAAATTTCAGGCTGTTAACATGCTTCCACCATCTCACAGGTGCTGGGTCACAGCTAAGATGCTACCACACCATGAAATGAAGGCAGAAGAACTTCCTCCTGCCTTTCAGGTAATTTCAGCACCCAGGCCTCAGGACAAAGCTGGCAAAAACACCACACCAACCAACCAGGCTCAGGGCAGTCAGCCCTCAGTCACAGCCAGAGACGGGACCATGAGCCACAAGGTGAACTCACATCACCCCAGCTTGAGGGGTGCAGCCCCTCACACCACTGAACTAGCACAGATGCAAAAATACAGCATCTAATGTGTAGAAGCAGGGACAGAATTTGCTCATGTCCAACATTGGGGACAACCAACTCAGAATGGGTAATCAAATGCCAGACTATCAAAACAGTGAGAAAACACTATCCTCTCACTGGAAGATACTGTGGATAATTTCTCATATACCAAGTATTTTGGAACTCACCATTTGTACAACTTGCACAAAACTAGGAACTGAGAACATTAGGAAATCAGCTCCTTTAGTGTAACAGAGACAAAGCACAGCTTTCCTCAGCATTGAGCTCTCTTGTCCTAAGCCAGAGGAAGAAAATGCCTCCCCCATAATTTTTTTATTAAACAAACAAACAAACAAACAAACAAACCACCTTTCCTCTTCAGAAAACCCAGGCCAGGTGCTACATGCTCTCAACATCAAGCTAAGGCCAGGATGGCTTATCTGTAGGTTCACTTGTTAATGGGATAAAGGATTTCAGTGTAGCGCTGCAGCCTGGGCTGTGGGAGCTGTGGGCTGGAGGAGTGCTGCTGGCAGCTGAGTGTCACTCCTGGAGGAATGCCTGACCTTTCCCAGGGCTTTGATCATGCTGGCTCACAATATGAGATAACCAGCCCTTTACAGAATCCGGAGGTAATAAAAAAAGCAGCTTAGAGGCCTCATGTTTTTACTTACCTGTGTCGCCAGCACACTGCCCAGTTCCCACCACCACCCTCCCTAGATACCAGCCACTTTAAAACCGAACTGTCACTGTCAACTAGGGGAATCACATAAAGCATTCAGGTGAGGGTTTTTAGCTCTTGTTTAATTTTTTGTAATTTAAGAAAGTACTTGCATATTGCTCTTATGGAAGATGCACGTACAGACACTCAAAAAAGAGCAGAGCAACAGAAGTACAGTCTTCAATTAGTATGTGATTAAGCCATAAGTAGGGTAATAGGAGGAGAAATTTTGTATCTTACACAAACAAGATAGCAAAAGAGATAGATACAAGCACAGAAGGGGAATAAAGCTTTATTCCCAGTTCCCCTTTGAACACTGAACTCATACTGGACTAGATTTGCTGAGAGGTTTTTGTTTGTTTGTAAATATTTTGGGCAGTTCCTGACAACAATTTAAACAATCCGGCTTGGTATCAGGTTAGTAAAACATGAAACACCTGGTGCCCTGGGTTGAATGTGCTGAATCTGTAAGTGATAATTAGATCAGTCTTTAATACTTCCTTTAATGAGCCTACGCAAGCATCATGTCTACCCATCCTGCTTTTGGTCAATTGACATATAGAAGTTTGCATGACCTTCTCAGGCTAGGATTGATTTAGTTTGGTTTTTTTGGGTTGCTGCAGTACAGTCTCTAAAGTTGGAGGTACAATTCCTCAGTACATGAGACACAGGGCTTGCTCTGCAGCACTCCTCAGCTGCAAGTAGGCTAATGCCAAACCCAGCAGACCTGGATGTTACCTCTCGGAGGGGGGGGGGGAAGTTGGGCTCAGCTATGCTGTTTCCCTCATGAGGGTTAACTATGTAGATTTTAGATGCAAACTGTACTTTAGGGCAGGCTTTATGATATTAAGAGCCTCTTTTGCAGCCTTCTGAAATTTCATATGTATACATGCTAGAGCTCTTACATCTCTGTTAATTGGGTTTTGTGGAATTTCGAGGCCTGGGGGGCAAAGGGCGAGGGCTGCTGATTAAAGTGTGCCTTGAAGAAGTGGATGCAGAAGTGTTGCACAGTAACAGGAGGGAGACTGAATTCCTCTGAGCTACCTGCCTTCATGTGTGCACCCTGTCTGCCACTTTGGAGGAACTCTGTCTTTCGCCCTGACCTTCCCAAGGTTGTGAGAACAGCTCCTTCCCCCTCTGATGGGCATCGTGGACAGGTTCTCCAGTTCACAAATGGATTTTAGAGATTTTGAAGCTGGTCTGCAGCTACATCTGCTTATTACACAGTGCTTGTGTCCTCACCACAGACCCAAACAGGGCCAACGCCCCACAGGCCTAACACCAAAGTGGTGGCAATGGGGGCAGGGGGAACCCACACTGTGACCTATAACCTTCAGGACCATTCAGGAGGAATAAAAGAATGTTTAATCTCCCTTCATTGCCTTTCATAACCCAGCATGCACAAGCGTGTCAGAATGCATTAGGCTGTGATGCCTGAATTGATGAGACAAGGTGTGTGAGTGTGTGTGTCTCTGTCTGTCAGTCCCCAGAATGAGGGCACAGAAAATACTCGCTCCTGCATTTGGCCAAACTGTATCTCTTCACATACAAGGATCCAGTCCAGGAGCTTGCTCACTGAAGCTAAATACATATATTCACACACCCATTACAAATGCAGTCTAGTTTCATTTTTAACCCACAGGAGGGTGTGGAGGTAGAAGACATCAAAGGATGGACACGGACTACCCTGGCAGTCTGGGCATGCAATTTTATCTTCTCCTCATTTCCCTCCTCACCAAACCAGCTGCTACAACCATCATGATGCTTGCCCTCCGGCCAGTATGCTGGAAAACTGGCTTCCAAGGCAGTCATTAATCTCTCCCTATTACCCAGCTGGCACAGGATTTTGTTTAGATCAGAGGAAAGTTAGCTCTGTGCCCTCTGAAACACCAGGGGCAGCTCCTGCAGCCACACATGCCAGGAACTCACCAGCCCCACTGCCTGCACCACTGTGGCAGAAGGGCAACCACACGGAGGCTGTGGAGGGTAAAACCCCAAAGAAACATAGGCACCAAAGAGTACTGAAAGAAGATTCTTTGATGTGAATTAAATAAAACCCACCTGTCAGCAATGATGGTGAGAACTGCTTATGCATCTTCAGGGGAAGGTAGCTCAAAACAGAGCTAAGTTTAGAGGCTGACTTCTTGCATAGCAATATCGGTAGAGACCAGTCCCTATGTATGCAAGTTATAAAAGTGAAATGAAGATGTACATAACCCTTCAGCAAGAAAACACAGCTCAACAACTTTATGCTTTTTATTCAGCCATCAGGGTTTGCCCATCTGAGGTAACAGGGCTGAAAATACACAGATAGGGAAGTGGTATGTGGAGTGTAAGCAAGGGCTGCTCTAGTAAAGCCTATCTAAAACAAGAATAAAAGCCAGCTTAGAAAGTAATGATGTGTGCCGCTGCAAGTTTGTTAGGGAGATAAAGTAACAAGAAGTGTGTTTTGTGCAATTACCACCTGAAAAGCAGCCATTTTAACGTCCCCCACCATATGCTGTGCTGTCCCAGCAATACTGTGAGGTAACATTTGACCATCTATATTGGGACAAAAATAACCTTTTCAGACAACACTTTTTTGTGTGTGTTGATGAGGTGATTCATACCTAATCTGTCACATCCTCTCAGTAACACTGCTCATTTGCTACTTTTAGAAGGGACAACATGGCCCACTGAGAGCCCTGAGTAATACATAAACCTGCATTTGATCTGCAATTTGATCTGTCAATCTGTCAAACCATAGGTTCCCCCAAGAAGAAGAAACATACAGACAAGTTTTTGATCTTCATTAAAGTAACACTTATCTCAGCTTTTTTTTGTTTCTGTTTTTCGGGTGCAGAATAGCATCTGATGTGAATGCCACCCAACATAAGCCACCTAAGCAATTAAACAACCACTATAAACCACTGCTGGAACAAAAATAGCAGCACCTTTTTCTCCCCTGCCCCCCTTGGGTACAGACCACATGCAGGATGCCATTGCCATCATGTGCAGCTACAAGTCTATTTTGCAGATCACAAACTCAGAGAATGTGTCTCCCATCATTACTTTGCACCCAGACACTCGTTAAGGAACCATGGAGTCCTTCCTGATGGCTACCAGAAAGAGCAACCCTTCCCAAACAGCCATGGAGGTGGGAGGGACTCCCAGGCTGCTGGTGGGTGCAAACTCCAACTTGGCCCAAAGAAAGCTGCCATCTTCAGTACAACTGGGTGAGTGAGCACCTACTGCAACAGTTCAAAACAGCTCAGTCCTACGCAACAAGCCTAAACCACAGCGTGCTGAGCCTTCCCCTGCTGCCCAAGTCTTCATCTTAGCCCCTCCTTGATATCTAGAGGGAGTGCCAGACACACGATAGGATGCAACAGCGATGGTACCAAATCCTAACATGAACGGGGGAAGTGATCCTACCAGCTTTTGGAAGGAAGAGAAAGGACAAAAAACCCAGCAGCCAGGCAGAGGAAGAAGCTCTTAATTAGCAAGAGGCAGCAATCAGCTGCTATGCCACCTCTTTTGCAGCAGCTGGCCGGGCGAGCATGCAGTGCGCAGGACTGCTGTCAAGCACCTCTGTTCCTAGCACATCCTCACCAGAAAAGGACACAAGCCCCCGGGAAGCCCAGCTGTGAGGTCTACTATCAAAATCTTGCAAGGCTCTCACTGAAAAGCACATTTAAAATGCACGCTAAAAATAGAGCCCACTCTGATGCTATATTTAGCCGGAGCGTGCACACTTTCGGAAGGGCTGTTGTCCCTTCCAGCAGCAGGGGCAAGGCAGAAGGGCATGCCCTCAGGATACTCCTACATACACCCAGCACAAGCGTGCCTCAAGAGAGCTGCATTTTCTCATGGAAAGGTGAAAGCCAGCTGCAGGAGACCATTTGCAAACCTGCAGGGGAGCAGTCCCTTCTCCAGAGCAGCCAAGCGGGAGGCAGGAGCCTGGCCCTCCCTGGAACTGCACCGCTGGCCTATCCCATTAGTGGATGCTTCCTTCTCTATGGTCAGGTTTTTCTACCTGTGTAAGTAGGATAATAGGCATTGTGTTCTTCATAAAGCACTTACAGACTTGCTGCTTCATCCAGGCACTCGGCAGTGCCAGGCAAGGCTGTAGGATGTAATATTTAATAAGGGCCACTAAAAATTTGTCAGCTGGTGAAAACACAAAATCCCCTGCTTAGCTTGTCAAGCCAAGCATCTGTCAAAACCCTTGACTAACCATCACCCAAGTAAACAGCAAAACATCCATCTACTGGCTGGATCGCTTAGACTACCGGGTCAGATCTGGAAGCAATGCAACACAGGCACCGGGCTCCACGCTGGCAAGTCCAGAGAGGTGGTTTTGCACTTTCCACAGCTCGTGATGTGTTTCCTCTCCTGCAACACAAAGTCGAGGGGATGCACAACACAAGGAGTAGAGAATGCCAGGCAGTCCCTGTGGATGCTGTGGAGGCACCTTCCCTCATTGACTTGCAGAGCCCTGTAGGGCCTCAAGACAAGGGGTGAGGCATCCCACCTCCAGCACCCAGGAGGAGACACTGAAAGCTGAGCTTCTAATTAAGACCACAGCTTTGGTTAATTGAGTCCAATTCACCTGTAACATGAAGAGCCCAAATCCCATCAACCATAATGGAATTGCATCGGCTTACACCAGTAATGACTTCAAATCAGCAGTACAATAAAGCTAATTCAATACTTCTCCAGGTCCAGCTGATGAGGCTGCCATGGGAGAGCAAAGACAGCATTCCTCCCACAGCACCGACACCTCCTCTGGACGAGAGGGCGATGTGAATGGATAAAGAGTTAGAAGGCAAGAAACACAAAATATAAAATAAGTTTCCAATAATGAGATTAAGGGGTTTTTTTTAAATTGATTTACTCTTGTGTGTGACCCTGCACACACACTGACAACAAAGCAGTGCTCCTTGCAGCTACCTGCCACAATAAGGAAAAGCAAAAAAACCCTGCAAGGCTGCTACAGGTTTCCACCCCGCCAAGCTGGACCCACCAATTCTGGGCACCAGAGGCAGGAGTCACGTTGCATGTGTGGCAGGTAGTGCCTGCTGGTGTGTAGGTAAGAGCTTGTGGGAGATGGCTATGTGCAGGTGGCCCCAGGGAGGAAACCAGAGTGACATGGAAGTTGCCTGATGTAGGCAGACAGGCAAATCAGCAGCTGCATGGCCGCACCGTCAACCTCTTCATTACCACAATGGCAACATCCTCATTGCCACATGCCTGCTGCTCTCTCAGGGCAGGGTCTGAGGGGTAGCCAGGAGGAACGGGAAGGAGCAAAACCCTCCTGCCAGAACCAGGGATGAGCCACTGGGGCTGTGGCTGCCCCAGGATGGCCCGAGCACCCCAAGGTGTGGGAATAGCACAGCTTGGCCCCTGGCCACCCCACACAGGCTACTGCCTCGTGCACACAGATTTTGTCTCTGTAACCAGCCAAAAAAAAACCTCTGCTAAGCTGCCACTCATCTGAAGAGACACACATTATTTTAGAGCAGGCAAGTTGTGGCTGGTCTTTTTTCCATAATACACACTCTGTAAATATCTGCTTGTTATTTAAAGCTCAGCTCCACCAGGACAGAAGTTGAGCACGGCAGACCTTTGAGCTGGTGCATCCACAGAGGGCTCCTTGCTGCTGGAGCAAGGTCAGGGCAGAAATATGCCCACTGGGAATATGCAAACTGGGAGGTGAGGATGGTCACTCAATCCTGTGGCCACAACTGACTTCACATTTCTGCAGTTTTCCCTGCGCACTGCCAATGCTTCCACTCCCACTGCAGGAGGGCTCTGCCCCCCCCCTGCCAGAAGTACCTGTTCCTGCCAAAAAGCAGCGCCCAGAGGCTGTGCTACCTGCAGGAGGACCCAGTTGGGGTGATCTCCCTCAGACAGACACAGGCTATGCAGCATGGACGTCTAACAAATCATTTGGCACCTTCAGGCTGTCTGCTGTTTTTGCAAGCCAACTATCAAAACCTGAGAGTCCCAATTAGATTAATTTAAATGCTGCCCTGAACGACGACCACTGCTGGCAGGAAAGTTACCCTGGCATTACCGGGTTGCTCCCTCTCTACTAAGAGACCACAAATTGGTGTTTACTTTAGAGGCTAAGTAGGCCAGCTTTGAGAAACCCCGCCTGCACTGCCATCCCACAGCTCTGGCTTCCTGGGGGCTCCCTGGAGGCCACAGGATGGAGCACTGGCTCCTTACCACGCACCTCCACACCCTGCCCTTGTGCTGCGTTTAGCCCCTGCTTCATCCCAGCCTGATGCAGCGTTTGGCTGCTGGTTTTATTCCCTGCACACTGTGCTGGGAGATCTGAAATAACCGAGTCTCTGTACTGCAGTGAGTTGACACAGGCTAAATCAACTAGCTGCTATTGCTGGGATGCTCAGCTAGGCCCGATCAAAAAAGACAAAGAAAGAAAAGCTCCATGCTGACAGGAACCAGGCCCAATCAACACATTTATCTCTAATACTTTAGTCAACATATTTGAAATGGGAAAGAGAGATGGCTGATGCTTCCCAAGGCAACTAGGTGCAGGCTTGCTTTTGTAGCAGTGAGGGAGAGGACAGGCAGAGCGCTGCAGCTCCCATTCACCTCTGCTCCATCCTTTCTTTCCATTCAATACGCACTTCAAACAAACACAAAAAAATGCAAAACATTCTGTAAGTTCAGTTAAGGCACTTTCCATTTCAGATTGATTTGTTTAAGCTCTGCAAGTCTCCTAGTTCATCCTGATTCAAAACATCACATTTTGGAGCTTGTGCTTCGCATCCTTCAGGAAGGACAAAGAAAAGATCACAATGCACCACATGCCTCACAAGCTGCCCTTCTGTGGGCAGGATTTGTTATTTTGCAGTAATGATTGCTCTGCATCAGCTGTTCCAAGGACTACCAGTCTTCTTCTCACTGACTTTTGCAAAACCACACCTGTTGGTAAGCACTGAGTGCGTACCCAGCACTCTGAGTACCAACCCCTGAACCCGCTTTTGCCTCCACAAAATATAAAATGGTTTTTTTCAAGAGTCTGACAAATACTGCTGACAAGACTTCACCTACAGCTGGGACTGGAGGAAACCAAAACTGGTAACGGATGAGAGCCGCTCTGTACCACCCATCTGTAGCTGGGCAGCCTCCAGCTTCAGCTCAACCCCCTCATGCAGCTGCTCCTGATGAGAGGTATCATGCCATGCCGCTCTTCACTTCAAAGACGACAGCCATAAGGAGAACTATTAAAGCAATTTTAAAAAATATCTTTAAATGTAATCTACCCAGAGATGAATAGGAATATTTATCAAGCTGCAGATTTTTATGTTTTTTTAAAGGCAATAACTGGCTGAATGTTTCTTCTGAGTTCTTCTATCTTACCAAAAGTAACTTCTACCTTAACAAAATGAGAGACTGGAGATACCATTTTTACACATAATGGGCCACATCTTCCATACTGTATCCTGTAGTAACATCTATACTCACTAACTATTTTCCCATTCAGTTCATAATCCCATAAACACCTCTACAGCAGCTCATGCAATTGTTTACATAGAAAAACAGGATTTGTTTTTCTCAAAGCAGGGAAGGCAGCAGTTCAGCAGCCTGTGGGAAGAGCCAGCCCCAGGATACCAGGCAGCTGTCCGAAATTGCCTCCTCAAATTCTCAATGAAGAGAAACTGAACATTAATACCGTTGCCTCAGCTTACTTGTGTCTGCGTATCCTGAATCCTTCACTCTTCCTCTTTTGCTCTTTTGTCCCATCTGTGAAATGGATGTTACACCACACTGCAGATGAGAAACAGGCCCTGAGACATCAGTTACTGGGCTGAAGTCATACACCAACTAGACTTCCCCAAATCCTGTAAGTATTAGTACATTCTAGGTATTTTTTGCACACAATGTACAATCCATGTCTATTAATCACTTTTGGTTGGATAAATGTGTTTTCTGCTGTTGAAGTAGGTATCAGTACCAGCCCTCCTGAGCCAGGAATGCCGACAGCTTCCTTGAGCTCCTCCCAATGGGACTTGAACACATGGCCCCTGTTATAAACACCCTTAAAGATGCAACAGAAACAGAAGCAGCTCAAAGCCAACAGAACTCTTTCTGAAGAAAGCTTTTTTTGATCTGACTGCACCCCAAGATGTCAATCCTGAAGAGGGACACAGAGGAGTTTAGCTTACATATCACAACTTTGGGATGTGATGCTCTCTTCTTGGCAGATTGAGGTTTAAACTGCGTACTTGATCAAATCAAGAGAGTTAACTGGCATTAAAAATTTCATAAATGAGCTGTGAAAAAGGGTTTAAAAAATCCATTATTTTTAAAATTCCTTTGCAATTTGCATTTATTGGGTCGCAGAGGGAGTGGGGGAAGTATCACCAGAAGGAAACAGTTTTCCTCTTTTTGAGATTAGGCAACTTTCATCAAATACTTAAAAAGAAATTTCAGTTCATATTTGTAATAACAAGGGATTATCAGAGTCCTTAATTTACTGTTGAAGCCTGCAGTGAAGTTTCGTACCTTGAGTGAGGTGCAGACTAATCCTTGTGTGTGATTACATTTAGGACTGAGAGGGAGGTGTGTGGAGGGTAGGGAGAGCAACTTTTATTGAAGATAACGCTTCAGGCAGCCCCAGAGCAGTGTGGATCCAGTCTGAAAAGAATTGGCAACTCAAAAACTTTTTGATAAGATAAAAATTCATTGATGTTAGCTCACTCTAGGCCCACTTCAACTCTGCACTTGTCCTCTGTGTTTCCTTGGCATATCTGTTCCTTTCCTCTATCTGCTTTAGCATAACTTTATTTTTCTCTTTTATCTTTAGCTAACTGCACCCAGGGACTGGAGGGATTGATTTTTTGTTTTGACTTATTGTTTGAAGATCTGTAACTCAAAGCAGCTTCTTGTGCCTCTGATGTCTAAGCCTGAGCAGTATAAAAGGTAAAGCTCGTCCTGTGCACCGAACTGAGCGGGGATACTATTTTATAAATCCGTCATCTGTGTTTTATTTTGCCTTTTGGGGAGGAAAACTATTTTAAGACTTTATAGGCAATAATAGTTTAAATAAATACTCTCATGGCAGATATTACACATGCCAGTTCTCTTTTTAAAGACAGTCAGCTATTGCTCATCACTCAGGGGAATTAAAAAAAAAAAAAGTTCCTAATTAAAGGAGGCCATTATGTGCCAGAAGATATTTTGAGCATCACGTCACACTACCGACAGCGTACTGCAGCCAAAATGTTACCATGCAAATCTAAAAACGCTCTTGCTCAGAGATGCGCTACCACAAGGATAGCCTAAATCCCTATTGGGAGGGGAAGACAGGAGATGCAAGATGTGCTCGTCAACTGCCATTCATAAACAACCATCTCTTACTGCCATGTTAATACCACCCTGTTTCGAGACACATAAGAATGAAGAAGGATATTTGTTTGCTTCCTCTGCCTTCTGAGGGCCAAACTTGGGAGATTTTTCCTTTTCCTGAGCAATTCTTCCATCCCCAGCCTCAAAAATGTCCCTCGGCTGTTTTAAACAAGCAGTTCTTCAGGACACTGCACCCAGGTTTCTCACTGCACATATGCTTTTTTGCATCATAGAAAGCGGATAGCTGTGGCACAGATTGACTTTGTTTACAATCACCTGTCTCCGCTATTCCTTGAAGTTGCCCAGCTTGCTGAAATATGGTTACATATGCAAACATTATCTCCCGATTGTAACCTAATTTTCTGCTCTGCTGGACAGCATGACCAGCATTTGTCATCTTGCCGCCCCCGCCTGCCACATCATTCATGTGTCTATAATTGTCATCAAGATGTGGCATGTCAGCAGGACTCTCACATCTACTGCTCCCCATCTCCACGCAGTCACTCAGGTAACAAACCCATAATCTCACCCTGTTTTCATGATGGTTGAATTACA
Source organism: Aegotheles bennettii (assembly GCA_013398125.1). NCBI lineage: Eukaryota > Metazoa > Chordata > Aves > Caprimulgiformes > Aegothelidae > Aegotheles > Aegotheles bennettii. Next base: position 80,239 of record VZRW01012058.1, read on the forward strand.
CATAATTGTTTCTGCACAGTGATTGATTTCTGCCTGAATAGAGACCTCTGCCTTTTTTCAATGCAAGCGAGTGGCAGCCAAGTCTCTCCATCTAGGAGGAGGCAGCAGCCTTTGAAGAGATCAAAGCCAAGGCCGCGAGCAGTTGTGCGCCCTGGGAATATGGAAAGCCTTTATGCTCTCAACCCCATTTCCAACATCATGTTGGATTGCAGCTGCATTACATTCTGCAAGCATTCTTAATGCTTTTAGTATTGACTCTGACATCATCAATAGCTGTTTTAAAGTAACAAAAGCTGAAGGATGACTTATTTTCACAACTCCATAATTGGAACATACAAAGTTAGGGGAAGGGAGCATTTGTTTTTAATCTGAGATACAAAAGAAAGCACAGAAAATTATGTAAGTTCCTCAAAATTAAAAACACGTTTTTCATATGGAAAGAACAGAGGGGGCATTTTTATAGCCTAGACCACACAAAATGAATTGATTATGCACATGGTTTTTCAAGCCTAAAGGCTAAAGTAAAAATACGACTCGGCAAGCAAGTCAAATTGGGAAAAAATATTGTGACTCATTGTAGGTTTAGTGACTTTTAGCACCTGATGCAAGGCAAAATAATGCAGACGCCTAGGCTGTGGCCTGCCCTCTGCAGCTCCTGTAAAACTGTTAGCAGACACACAACACATGGTAAACGAACGCTAAATACTCATTAGTTATCTAAAAATATAAATAATGATCTAACAGTGTAAAATACCACAAGGCTTCCTCTAAGACTCCCTTTTCCCCAGTCACACAGACAGTTCTTAGGTTGCCTTAAAAGTACTCTTGCCACAATACTGTTTTTAGGGGCATCAAACACTCCCACACTCCTCCTCTCTCTTGATCTGGCTTCGCTGGTGAAAATGAAAATAAATCTCTATTGAGAAAGACTGCCCTGAACTTTGATTAAACACACATCTACAGTGCCCTGAAAAAATATTTCCAGGGGACTTTTAAAACTTACCAGTGGAAAGGAGGGAGGATAAAGAGTATGTAAAACGTGAGAGGGTGCAGCAGCTGAACCACTCACTCTGTGTCCGTATACTGACCAGTCTAAGCACCACTGCTGCTTCAACAGATATTTGTATTCATTCTAAAACCACTGAATATGGGCTTTCAAGAGCAGTAATTTTGAAATATGGTAGCTGCCACTACAGCGTGCAGAGTGGTGATGCAAATAAAGCATAAGCTATAAAGAATTAAACATTATGAGCACCCATGTATTAGCAATAGAAATAATTCCTTCTTAGCTGCATCATTTTTCTTCTGTTGTTCTAACACTCCTTTTTCCCCTATAGTCATTAGAATTCTGACTCAAAGACAACAGCAAAGGGATCTGCCCTCCTTTGCTGTGGACACAGAGCTTACATCCCTGTCATTTCAAGGCTGGCAAACTGTCTCATTTATACTCTGACTGCTCCTTAACACACACTAACCATACTGAGGCTGAATTAGATCCGAATATAGCAGGCTCTTTACCAAGATGGGAAAGCTTGTATTTTTTAGTAGTATTAAGACAGACATCTTTTCTGTGTTAATCCAAGGTTTTGGGGCGTTTCCCCTTCTCTTTTCTCCTGACAGCCCCAGCAAATTTACTGCTTCCTCTGCACAACCCGCTTTTTTTAATCAGGACTAATTCTTTGTGGCTCTGGTGTCCACTCTGATAAGCAGCTCATAAAGCAACACTGAGGAAAGAGCAGCCAGATCCAGAGCGCCAGAGCAGTCACTTTAAGGAGAGGTGTCTGCTGCCATGTTGGCAGGGCAGCTAATTCAACTTCTGCCTATCCCACAAGATGTCCCAAGGATCTGGAAACAAATGCCAGCTTCCAGAATCCGGGTGAGCAACATGTGTAACATTGCAAAGATCTCTAAAACACTAAAACACTTGCTGCTAAGAAGAAACAGCAGCAGAGAAGTCACTTTTACATGATGCTGTAACCGTGCCTTTCAGCATTAAACAATTACTGTGATGAAAAAGTACATTCTACTGTAATTACTGCTTATTTTCCCTTCCAGGGACTTTTCTGTTCATTTGCAGAGGATTCACTTGCTACTTGATACTTTTTTTTGAAAGCTTGCTACATTTTTTACACTATTCACTGAAATGTAAGAGACACCACTTAGCCCAAAAGCATCATGTGAAGACTGTCGGCCAGCTTTTCATACTGTGAAGCCCACCACATAACCCACACAGGCAGATCTCCGTGCCCAAGTAGAGCCACAGCTTTTCCTTATGCAGGCTTTCTCAGTGACCATGTCAGCGGTGGGCTGGAGGACCTGACAACTAAACCTCACCAGTTCCTTAAATCCTGATCCCTGCAAAGTGACAACCTGCACAACTGCAGCAAACTGAGTTTTACACTTGGCTGTGGTTCTGTGGGATATGCAGCCACCGGCTGTGGCTACCATATACAGGCTGCAGCTATGGAGCTGTGAAGGAAAAAGAAAACAATACCAATGACCCAGCTAACCCTGGGGAGGCAATGCCACCGGGGCACACCACTCAAGAAACACAGATAGCAAGCTGAGAGCTGTGCTCCTGTGAGCACAGCCTGGGTACGCATTAAAGTAGGAGGCATTTCAGGATGCCTAGAAGTTTAAAGATTCCAGCTCCAAACCACTCAGCATCTCCTCTGCAAATCACTCTTCCCACTGGAGGTTGCTGAGATGCAGGGCATGGACATCACTGAGTCCACAAGCAGATGCCCACCATGGCTGAGAGAGGAAGAGGACTGTCACTGCTGCCTAGACATCATCCAAATAGCTGCTTTAAGAAGCAGCAGGGGAAGATCCTCCCAGCCTCATGCTAAACAACAAAAGCCCCACCATCCCAGTGTCCAGAGTAGGCAGTTAAGAAACCCTGGTCAGCCGCTCCGAGCACATCATATGCAAGAGCCACGAATTGATGGCAGCTTCCCAGGAGAGGGAGAGCACTGTGCTGGTTATCTAACTGTGTTTGAGTTTAATTTCTGAGAGAGGGGCTGAAACAAAAGTGAGTGGTGCAAATAATGATGCTGAAGGCAAGCAGCCTGCCCCTCCTGCGAGGAGAGAGCAAACACAAAACAGAGTGGGAAGATATGGGTGCTGATGCAACACAGGGAGGGTAAATGAGAAAAAACAGTCTACTTTTTGATAAGTTTTAAAGCTAATTTTCTTAAGCCCCTCCTTGTTTTTACTTACAAACTTCAGTAAGATTGTTTCTTCCTTAACTGAAAGGTTCAGTATGAAACACAACCACAGCCAGCACTGACACCAACTTTTTTCTTATTTGCACTGGTTTTAATCCTCTTATTCCCTCTCTCCATGCACATCTCAGCTTTTACTTTTTCAGACTTCTGGTTTGTTTTCATTAAAAGAGACAAAACAACCCAAGTAACACATCTTTAAAAGCAAGCTGTCTTTCATGTGGGTTCCTGAAGTGAACTCAGGAAACATGGATTTTGCTCCCACCTCTGCCATCACCTTCCTGTAAGTCTCTGAACAAACGTTGCTTTTTCGGGTCCTCATTTGCAGAAGCCTCCTCCCAGACTGTGACTCTGATTTTGGAAGTGAGGTGGGGGGAGGCATGGGACATGACCCCCTCCCTGTGCCAGTGTGGGCATCAGGGATACCTCCCACGAATCTGCTGGCAGCCACTGATGTGCTGCGATTTCCATGGGTCATGTCCTCATGCAACACTCTACGTTGGGTAATTATACACAGAATTTACCTATTTCATGCTTAATTTCACAGGCACAAATTTTTGTTCAAGCCCCAAAACAGTTACAACCTGCCAGAGACAGTTGTGTTACTAAAGGCAGCTCCCCCAGTCCTGGCTTAACTCCCTGGGCTCAAATCTCAGTCACTGTCTTAACCAGCCATCCCCTCCTGGGACAACCCACCAAGCCCAGCAGAGCAGAGGGGGTGCAGGTAGTGCATGAAAGGCCAACGTCAGCCCACCACAGACTTACGAGCTACAGGCTCCTGGGCTGTGAAATGCTGCCTTCAAAAGAGAAATGCAAGACCCACGCACAGGCTTTCCTGCTGACTGAACCTAAGAAAATGCTATATCCAGAGCATGTGAGCCAGAAGGAGTCATTTTATAGAGGAGGGCATTTTTTGTGCAATGAGCACAACTGTTTAACTAGCAGAACATATTTACGTGCAGTCCTGAAGCCAGAGCTGGAAGACAAGCTTTATAAACTCCTCTGGGAAATCTCCTTCTCCTAAGAAGTCTCTGTCTCAAACATAGGGGTTTCTGAACCACCTTTATTAAACCACATTTCCCAACTGAGTATCTATTGTTCTGCCCCATTAGCCTGTAATATTCTCATTTACACACCTATCCTTGGAAAGAAAAAGAAAAAAAGGAAGAATTCAAAGTTTCAAGGGAAGAGGGAAAGCTTTCTACAAAAGTTGTTTTAGGAGGGCCCTTGAATTAAAAAAGTTTTAAGTGAAACATCATTTTGACCAGCTCTCCTAGAGTCTCTTAATACTTCCTTATTACAAAGTATGAAGTCATCTTTTACAGGTCACACCGATAAGAAGTTTAGTAGTTGTCAGGTAAAAAAAAACATGTTTACAATAGTGCTGTCAAACTGTCTGAGGAGTTGCCTAGTAACTTAGCATTTTTTTTTCGGTCCTCCTATTCCAAGTTTTTCTCCTTAAGATTTATATCTAAAACAGAATCTCTGCACTATTAACCTAGAAATATCCTCAAAATAACTGAGAGAGGGAAAAAAATTCACAACAAAACCAGAAAAATTCACACACTTAAGAGCTAATCTTTTTAAAATTTTATTTCTTTTTTCCCCTTTAAATCCAGCACAGCTTCCTTTTCTTCCTGTACCAGGGGTATTTGAGACATGAAACAGGGAGGGGGACAGTGAGAGGGACAGTTTTTGAGTAACAAATTTTTCAAATCCGACATGCTCAGTTCCAACTTATTTTTTAAGCTGAATTTCAGTTGTGTGCAAAAGGAAATCAGGCAGTAGAGAACAGAACAGACACAAACACAACCCAGCATGCTAGGGTCACAAAGGGGCAAAACTTAGGGGTGTTCTATAGGGTAAATTATTTTAATTGCTTATGTTTTTCAAAATGCATTTTATCATGTTCAATATATGGCTTATTTCCTCAATATCCTCAAAAGCTCTCCAGCACCACCTCAGTGAGCTCCCTTTCCCTTCCCATGTCAGTCCCCAGCAGCCTGGAGATGATCCGAGGACGCTGAAGCCCTGGGCTCCTACACCTGACCATCACCCACTGGCTCACTCCCCTCTGTTCCCAAAAGCTCCTCAAAAGGCTGAACCTGTGCATGCATCTATTTTTGAGAGAGGAGGACCCATATGTGAACTTAAAAACAATTTTTACTCTTGGCAGGGGCTAATTCACATGCAAACATTAAGAGGAGAAATTAAAGTCTCCCCCAACTCAGAGGGGTCCCTGTACAGTGTCAAGCCTGGCTATTCTCCTGATTCACTTCAACTTTTCTGTGACAAGTATTTCCTCAGTTTAAGAAAGAGAAGTGCTGCCAACCAGGCTGCAAGAAGTGCTATACAATGAAACAGTCTGCCACAAACCCTAAACTGAAGAGAGGGCACAGCTGTGAGAAGGAAGCCACTTGGTAAAAATGAATTTGGAAAGCCACATGGCGGGAAGACACACTGTGGCGATGTTTTGTGGCATTGCTGCGTGGGATGGAACACGGGTCAGTGCCAGGAACCTTGCTCACCATGGGGGTACACGGGAGTTATACAAAGCTCCCAATTAAGGCAGTACAGGACTAGGGGCGTGGGGATAGACCTCAATGAAGAACACAATTACCACTTGTAACTGCCTCTTCCTGAATCTGATACAGCACCAGTCAAACTTCAGAAACCAGAGACCCTTAACAAATGACTGGATTGTGGCATTTTAACAAAGTAAACATCTGCATTGATGGACACAGTTTATCTGCATTTTAGCACATCGGCCAGGAAAAGGCCTTCTCCCCAAGCATGTTCTGCATTTAACAAGTGTTGACACCTTCAATCATCACCTCCATATTGTACTTTTTTTATGCTAGACAGTTTGCCAATACAAGACTTGGGAGCGATGGAAAAAGATCAAGGCAAGAAGATATGTCAAAACTGTGGAGAGACAACAGTCATAAAGATAAATCTCTGAGGCAGTTTTGAAATACAGAAAGAGGCAGAAAATTGAAGAAACAGAAGCTTATAGCACAGCTAAGTGACCAGTTACTGAGACAGAGCATTGGCTCTGAGCAGCCATTGTCACTAGGACCCCAACCCAGAAATACAGGGCCTATGGAGATAACTTTTAGAGCTCATCACTCTCCATCTCTGAGCCAACAAAACTGCCGATCAGAAGCCCCATGTTCCCTTTCTCTGTTTTTTTGGATATATGTGACAAATCAAACCCTTTCCAGGCTGGTTTTCTTTGGATAGTACCTGCATCCCCATCCAGACCTCTGTTCAAGTCAGCTAAGGGGGAAGCTGATCTGCCATCAGTATCAATGGGATTTCAGCAATACACCTTTCATTTCTGTGAAATCTTACTCCCTGGGTCAATACCATGGAGTTTGGTGCAGCTCCTGAGAGTCACAATTGCAGACTTCTTAGACCAGGGCAGTCAAGTATGCCTGGCACTGTGCTGGACCTGCAGCACCAGCTCACTTCAATCTGCTTTAAAGCTTCCCTGCTCAGACAGCAAGGAAGGAAAAAAAAAGTCTAGCAAACAGATTTCTTGTTCTTCTCTGAAGCAGCACTACTAGAACTCCCTTGCAACACAAGCACGCGCACATGCACCCCTGCTCATTCGAAGCACCAGCATTTTGAGAAGGTACCTCGTGGCAAGCATGCATGAAATCACAGGCTCCCAACGGACTTCTTACTCATGCACTGGTCTGGGTGAACCAGACCTGCCCACTGACTTGCACAGCGCTGTTTGAAGTACAGGGCTATAGTACAGAAAGCGCTTGGATAGACAGACACCTTTGGGAATTAACTGCTCTCTGTCTTGCCTGTGAACTCCTAATCAAAGTGATTCTCTGGTTTATGTGTTACAGCTCGTGACAGCAGTACACTTACTTTTTAAGTTAAACTGCTCATTTTATAAATATTCAATCAAAGCCTCATAACTTTACAATTGTAATTTTTGCTGAGTAAGCTCATCCCATTGATTTTATGCCTCAACCTTATCTATACCCACAGCCACTTAAAGAAAACAAACATCAAGTCAACCTTTCAGCTCCATGAAAATGCTCTTCTATATGAAGGATTTGGTATCTTTGAAGATCACAGATGAAGGTATTCTAGGTCCTTCATCTCAACCTGAAGCATCAGCAAGCAACACCACCGCCAGAAGCCAGGGGAAGGCATGCCATTTCTCCTCAGGCAGTTCAGACCACTTTTCTTCCCCATTAGGAAAATAGGCAATCTGTGGCTAATTAGCACAGTTGGCACACGTGTTATCTCCCTACTGTACTTTTAGCTCAATCCCAAAGATTCAATGAATACATTTTTATTTAAGTGCTCAATCACTTTCGTGCTGAGGGGACAGATTCCTTTGAAGTGGGAAACCCAAACTAAATAAACATATCCACAAGATACAAGCCTCAAAATAGAAGTCATTCGGTTGCTAGATTAAGTTATTCTGAATGCAATTTTCTTAAGTGAATCTAATGCTTACGAAGGGCCAGAGTGACAGAGACACTAATCCTCAACTGACTGGGCAGGAGCAGCTTGCCAAGCAGCTGTGTCACCTTCCCTGCAGCGTCCTGCAGGAAAGGAACAAACCCGATGGCCAGATGAGAACAGTCTTCACACCAAACATGCTTTACCACCAAATGCAGCTTAGAGAGAACTGCCTGCTAACCAGAACAGGGGCAGTTTGGGGTAAACGGGAGCCATTTACACACAACTGGAGCATCACAGCACATAGACTGCCCTGCATCAGGAGGCAGGACGCATGCTGAAGACAACCTGCCTCCACCAGGTCATGGACCCACAGGATGTCCGGCTTGCAGCTGCATTTCCCTCAGACCAGCCACATGCTGGATCACTGTCTGTCCATACAAGAGCAACACGGGAGATCAGTGGGCCACAGGACGCGCAGACCTCAGGCTGCAAAATGTTCTGTATCCATATTAAAGCAGACTCTTGCACTCATATCTTCTTCTGAGAGACACAGTGCTTTACTACTAGCAAAAAAATCACACGCCTCTAACAGGACTTTTAAAATGTGGGACATTTTACTGCTGCTGTAATATTTCTGAATATATTCTGAATATTTCCTTCCCATATCAGGAGGAGTCTTCCCTAACTATAAACAGGAGTTAAGCACTTGGGAGGAGCCAGGCCTTCATTACCCAGGCTTTTCAATGCCTGCAACCGTGCATCCTTGCAGGTATCTGGAAAAAGTATTTTCCTCTTTTGATGCCTGAACCTGTGGAGCTTCAGGCTTTCTTCTTGAGCCATATCCTCCCTGGCACTTGCAGCCCGTAACAAGCATTTCTTACTAACTTTTTTTCTGGGCTGGGATTAAGTTGGAGAAGAGGTGGCACAGCACCAAAACAATAGGAATGATATTTTGTTTTTAAACCACCTTAAAATGTAAGCGGCAACCCCACTGTTTACAGTTTACATTGAATCACCTCCTAGATATATGGGAAAAAGGAGATTGAGGACATAAGCATATACACACCTTGATATACAAAAGCTCCAACTCTGATTATTTGTACTGGGTAGGGTCTTTGTTTACATCTCCACTGAAGCCACAGATATGCAATTGCTGCTTCTAGACTGGAGAACATTTTCGTTCACCCTTGCCCATTCACAACTACATAGATTTGCTAATCGCATCACCCAAAAAGGCAGCAAAAGCATAAAGGCTGTTTTTTTCACCAGTATGTGCCCAAAGATCCCACTCATGATGGACATATGTACATAAGACTCTGCCTGGATATTGCCATCTCATCATGAGCAACCAGATCAAGCTTCAGACAAAATTCCACCTAGAGACACCATAGTAACTTCTGCCTTCTTTTCCTAATGGAGAATTCATTTTACTAAGGGGGAGAAAGAAAGCACTACCCAAACTCAACCCACAACCATTCATGGCTTGGATTTTTGTTTCACAGAAACCTGGCTCTTATCTTAAGACTGATCAGCTGTGATGCTTGAATCAGAGTAGCTGACAGATGTGTTTGTAGGAGTGAGGTCCCTCAATTAGTGCTGAGCAGTTTCCTACTTTCCCCTGGTGCAGGCATTTGATGTGACTCAGCAAGCCCCTCAGCAAATAGTGCTAAAACTCCTCTCTGTGCAAACCCACATAAATCCTGGCAAGTTCTGCTTCAATGGAGTCAGGAAGCCTTGTACTCCTCTGCACCTGATTTAGAAGTTACTTAAGGATCTAACTGGAATCATTTCACCTCATTGAGAAGTGTGCACTGCACAGGGTGAAGTGGCAGAGCCTGGGTGCTGGGTGAGCAGCTCCAGCTTGCTGAGCCCTTCGGCTGCCTGTGCAATCCGTTTCCTCTGAGGCTGCAGGGAGAAGAAATAGACATGTGACAGGACCACAGCTGCATACAGCCCTTGGGAGCATCCTGTTCCAATGCAAACTTGGGAATTAGTGCAAAGCTTTCTGATAGGTGATACGGCAGCAGAAGCCAAGCCCCAACATCTGTGCATGAAGTCTATTTCATACTGGGCCACGGAGCTTTCAGCTGATCACAGCTCCCAGCAAATGCCCACAATCGCAGTCAGCAGAAGCTGACTCTCAGAAAAAGACAGTATAAGACAGTGAAAAATCAGGTTCCTGTCCTTCTGCAGCTGGATATGCTAGCTCTAACACTCACATACAATCCGCTGTGGGTCCCAAAAACTCCCCACAAGCAAGTGAACCAGCCTGCTTTCAAGAGGCACAGCTAGGGAAATAAACCACTCTTACCGAGGCTTTGCAGCCACTCGTTCTTGCTATTTCTACCCTCACCCTCCCTCCTGTCAATATTATCTGCACAATTTCTCCTGAGGCATTAGCTTTTCAAGACAGGAGCTATCTCTATGCCCCTCGCCATGCAGAAGCACACAAGGAATATCCAAAATCTGGGCAAGGTTTGGGGGTCCTGGTATAAACCTTGTTCCTTGAGTTCTCAAACTCTTTCAGCAGAATTCATCATAATTTTCAAATCGATATGCTGTGCTTTGCAAGTTGCTGTAAGGTGTTTATAGATTGTACCCTCAATCTCTTTAACACCTCCAGCTGCTACAAAGAGACAGTTTAGCCACAAAGAAGTAAACCCAGACCCAAACAACAGATAAGAACAGACAAAAGGGACGTTGCAGATATCCTCTATCTTCCCACACAAAGTTTAATTCATTGGGAAAGAGGGGGGAACAAAGACAAAATGATTCTCTGAATGAATTTAAGACACAGAAAGTATTCTTCTTCAGTCACCTCCTTTGTCCCCGCCTTCTCAGGACACAGGAGAGAAAGGTTTGCTACCCCAAAACTAGTCTCTTTAACAAAAAAGTAAGAAAAAACCCACACATTAGAAAACAAACAGCTGTCACCATCTCCCATCTTCAGCACCCCCAAGATGCTGAGAAACCACCAAAAGCTATCTCAAGCACACAGGATGCATGTTCACCAGGTGTTACCACAGTTCTAGTACCATCACATGCCACTTCTGCAGCCACCCAAACAAACTGCTTTGCTTTTTCACTCACCCAGCTGTCTGTACTGAACATGTACTGGGACGGCTTGTACCTGAACTTGTAATTAACACTCTCCTGATCCTACAAATCCAACTTGTAAAAGGCAAACCAGCTTCCAAAAAATAAAAAATAAAAAAATTTAAAAGG
>VZRW01012058.1:99491-131076 GCA_013398125.1 Aegotheles bennettii
TGCCCGCCGCCTCGCCCGCTGCCCGCCAGCACCCGGCTCCGCGCCGGCTGCCCCCGCGGTGCAATTTAGATTTGTGGGGTTTTTCCGATTTGGAAAAGAGTAATTTTTTTTTCTCTTTTCCCTTTTGTATTTTGGCGTGTTTGTTTGATTGTTTTTAATTTTGGACGTTTTTTCATTTTAGATTTTTTTGGTTGTTTGAGCGGGTTTTGGCGTTTTAGAGCCTTTTGGGTTTTTTGGTTGTTTTGTTTTGTTTTTTTCAGCGCTGAGGGGATCCGCACTTCGAGCACTTCCTGATGGCCAGCTCGGCTCGCCCGTCCCCATGGCGAGAGGGGGGAAAAGGGAGGGGAAACCCGCCGGCGGCCCAGGGGTCGCCGAACTCCAGCCCTCGGGGCGAGCCCCGCAGAGTTTCAGGGGGGCTGACCGGGAAGAGGGCGGAACCAAGGCCCCAAGAACGACCCCCCCCCAATGAAGCGGGATGGGAACACGCGAGCGAGCGAAGCGCCGTCCGCCGCCGGCGCCCTTAAATCGGGGAGGGCGGAGCGGGGCGGGGCGGCAGTGCCTTTGATGTCCCGCCGGCGGCCGCTTTCATCCCCCCCCGCCGGGCCCTTTGTGTGACTAAATTTGGCAGGAGCATGGAGGCGCGCCANGAAGACCCAGTTTTCTCTTTAATCCTCTGGGGGTAAGCTATGAAACAAGCAGTCAGAAGAGTGAGGACTCAGTGTCATGAGTGGTGTGCATACTTGTACAATAATACGGGCACAAAAGAGATTGTCGCCATTAGTACATGAGGGTCACTAGAATTTATTATTATTATTATTATTATTATTATTATTATTATTATTATTATTATTTTTTCGGAAAAGGGGTTGCAGATATTTTATGAGAAGAAAAAAAAAAACCCAAAACTAAAAATCCAACCCTTTTGTTTCGAACCATTGGGCTGTGGAGCCAAGCGGGCTCCGCTTGGATGTGCCACCCGGCGGCGCGTCCGTGAGCACGGGCAGCCCAGGGCTGTGCGGCCCCTGCGGGAAACTCCTTTATGGTGACCGACAAACGAGTCAAGAGCGGCAAAAAGTCTCCCTTGCCCAGCGTCAGTTTGGATGGAGTCTTTCTGGGCAAACTCTTCGTGGGTTTTTCTCCTCCGGGGGGGAAATGTCGAGGGTGGCCCCTCCGAGGGACAGGCGCGTTCCTGGCTGCTGAAGTGCATAGGTGGCAGGGCTGGGGAACGGGAGGGGAGCCATGGGGGTCCACACCTTCACCTTACACACCCTGCCCTGGCCGGGTCTCTGGGAACAGCCACCCACCTCTGGGCTTCCACTGCTTCCTCAGGGCTGCAAAGTACAAAAAAGGATGTAGGACTTCAAAATCTCTCAAATCAAGATTTTACTGTGCCTTTTCAAGGCAATGTGAATTAATTATGTGTGTTCCCTGGCTCTGCATTTGCCACCCTGTTTAGATAACATTTGTGATTTATGTGCATGTTGAATATATAGACTGAATTCCCAAATTCCTTCTGAAGCAGAAAAATCCTCCTATGTCAGGACGAGAGGTAAGCAGGGCCCAAACAGGGATGCAAACGTTACCCCTGGTCTCTGCAGTGTTATCACTGCCATCTCCTGCATGTGTCACTGCTGTTCGGCACCGCCAGGGAGCCAGCCGTGGGGTGTCTCAGGATGCACCAATGTATTTAGAAATATGGACCTGTTCCTTTGCTCTAAAACAAGGATAATACTTCTAAGTCTCTTTTTCACCCTGTGAGAATAAATGTGTTGTGTGTAAGAACACAACACACTGCAACTCTGAATGCTGTGAGAAAAGCTGTAAATTACAGATTGGATGGTTCTGGGGCAAAAACTGAAACACCCTCAGGCAGAAGGTCCCTTTGGCAATGCAGTCCCTTTTCAGTGCTTTTGCTAATGCAAGGTCCAGATAGCTGGTGTGGCTTTGGATTTGAGTCCAGGTCTGGGATGCAGACACTGTCGCCTACAGCCCCACAACCCACATCCAGCTGTTCATTGGTATGAGTTGCCAGCTACAGTCTCCAGACTCTGCCAGGGCTGTGAGAATTCAGAAGATGAAGCAGTGATGCTGGTCCCCAGCAGCCTTGAGGAAACTTAGGTAGCGGTGGTGTCAGTAGGATTTCTCACCTCACACATCGTAATTTTTCTCATGGTGGCTGAAAGATTTTCTTTTCTGATGCTCCATGTTTGGGCAAAATCAAGAGGATGCTGCCGAGTGAAGGGAATAGCTCCATATTTGCTGCAGATTTGTGCTTTGAATACAGGAAAAAACAAAATGGGAATAATGTGTGCTGGTTTTGAAAACTCAGTTATCATGAGTCTTTATGAAATGCAGACTAATTTTTTTAAATTATGACAAAGGACATCCTGGCTATGTTTCTAGCCACTATATCAAAGAGTAACTGCACTTCTCATTTAAAGCTACTTTGAAAGAGATCACATGTAATAGGTATTAGGATATTAAGAGTGTATATGTGCTTTTTGCTTTTTAATTTATACATCCAGCTTTCCAGTTCTGGGATGCCATTAATGTTTTTAGCCCAGTATTACTCTATTTAAAGAGCCCTTGCAAAAACATGGTCTTTATGAGATTTGAGTGGGCATATCTCACCAGCATATTTTTACTGCAAGAGCTTTTGTTTAGAGAAAGGCACTGGTGGCTCAGATCTCACAAATACGTTATCTTATTTTGAGATTAAAATAGTTAGCAGTTCAGAGGCTGCTTTCTTCTTCATTCCTTAAGTGCAAGATAAAATAGAGGGGAATTGGAATGGTTTATCAAACAAATGGTGACACAGAGTAGCTTGTGAACTAACCTGTACATCAAGCAGGGCCGTTGCAGGATTATTTCTGGTGACCCTTCAGATGAGATAATCTGCAGTGTGTGGATAAAAAGGGAGGCAGGACTCAGAGTCAGAACCAAACACAGAAAGCCACACATGCAAGAATGCAAAATGTGAGGTTAATGTATTAAACGTGAGACCTGAAAAGAGCACAGTAACGTGCTGTCCACCAGCAGGGATTTGTAGGCTGGCATTTTTGAAAGGACTGAAGGGTTGTTCAACGGAAGCAGAGTACTACGTTCCTAAGGGGACCTTTGAAAATACAAACTTTAGTAGTTTTGTTGGACACTACATTTATGAGAGATTCTGGCTGAAGAAGTGTTTTAGTAGTTCTAGTAGCAATTCTGCCCATTTACATCAACCTACTTTCTTAGGGGGGGAAGTTCTGCTCCTGAATGAAGAAATGTTATACATGTCCCAGAATGGATGAGATTTTCTCCATGCGTGAGAACCAGCATGCTTCACCTGGGGCAGTGTCAGTAAGCAGGTTTTCAAAGGCCCCTTCAACTCAGTCCTGCTTCTGCTCCTCCAGCTTTGCCCTCAGAAGTGCTGGTGAATGTCTCACACTGACTTCTTGGATGCACCAAAGAAAGGCATTGGGGGGATTTTACCAGAGGTTTTGTACATGTGTCATTGGAAGCCTTATGCTGAAGATGTTTATTTACAGTTCAAAATTAGTATCTGTAGTCCCACAAGTATGTGAGGTGCTTTGTGGAGAAGCCATCCTTCTACAAAAAGTCCTTGGCATGGCTATCACTAGACCTGTTTTGGAATTCAGCATCAACCTATTGCTGTATTCTGCCACATACATAATGAACATGCAGAGCTGACTGTGCACCAGCGTTTCCTCCTAGCTTTTGAAACAGCAACCGTTCCCTTTCTGTGCTCCCAACAAAATCAAAGTGTTTTGTAATCCCTTGCTTGTTTTTAACTGACAGTAGTCCTCTGTGCCCTGACAAATATTGCCGGCAGAAGCCTGGTAGCTCCAGACAAGGTCCTTTGAAAGAGGTAGGAGGGGAGGGAGGCTCTGCAGGCAACTTTCCAGTGGCAGCTGTGCACTAAGGGCATGGCTGTGTGAGAAGCTTCTCCCAGGTTAGTAAGACAGTTCAGCAATGCAGTTAATGTGTGCTCCCAGTGCGTGATTCCTATTTACTTTTTTAAAATTTTTAATTCTCTGACCTCTCTCTGACCAAGTCCATTGCCCACATGCAGTGGAGGGGGAACAAGAGCCGGGCTGTACCCCTGGGAGAAACATTTGAAGCAAGTAAAGAGGTGGTGAATTTTCCTTCTAGTTGAGGAAGTTATTGGGAGGTAGGTCTTATTTTAAAGTACCTTGTCTTGCTTCCCAGGGAAGTAACTGCCATTAATTTGCCCAACAGAGGTATTAAACAGTAACAGCTGAACGCCAGTCAAAGGCAGTGGTGTTTGCTAGGGGAGGTAAACATGGCTGGTGTGAACATCTCTGTGACTAAGGCAGTGGGCCAGGCAAGCAGAGCCAGGAGGGTCTGGACTAGCCCTCCTTTCACTGGGCCAGCAGAACAGCTCCCTGCCTTGCAGTAGGAGAAACCTTGCTCTCGCCCATTCTTTGCTCAGGTGAAACCTACTTGGCACACCTTTTTCTTGGCAGTTGTAACACTGCAGGTCTGTAAAAGTCACAGACACTAAATATAGTTGTTATTTTGATTTGTAAGTGCTGCTTACACTCCTCGATTAGCTCATGCAGAGGGTGGTGGCAGCCTGGTGGGGGCCTCTTAGGGCAATGGTGCTCATCAGCCATACAGCACAACACAGTGTGTGGGTGCCTCTTTGGTTTTGAGGATTGAAAATGTCTTTATTTCAACTAGACAGCCAAGCTGGGAACTTGGGAGGGATTTTCCTGAGGGGAAGTTTTTAGCCCTTTCCCTGGAAAGGCAGAAGGTTGCCAAACCAGGGCTTTTTTGTGGTTGTTGTCACCTCCTTGCCCTGCCTGAGTTTAGTTCACGTATTAGTGGGGCAACACACATACACCTTGCTGGGCTAGTTTGTTGGCTACACTTTTCCTTTCCAGTGAAAGGTTTTACTCTGTGCAAGTTACTGTATATGAAAACAACCTATTGCTCTGAGTGGCTGGGCTATACCATTAACCATACTTCCTTAACATAGGAGAGTTTCTGTAAAGAGTCCACCATCTTTTTAGAAATGGTAAATAGGTCAGCCCATTCAGACACACCAGTGTAACAGGAATTTGGCAGGAATACCAACTTATTTTATTTAGACAAAATCTATAAGGACAGCTTTCTATGTAAGGCTTTAAATGCTTGAACTGAACAAAACCATTAGAAGTACACAAAACTGCTCACTCAACTCTGCAAGACCAGCTCCTCTCAGAAACCCACCTCTGCTGACTGCAACCTAGATACATATATATATATATTCTTTGGAGTGCATGAAAAGCCTCTGCTGATGCTGTTCTGGGAAAAGCAGAGAGAGCTCTCCATAAAGCTGTAGGAGTCTCAGAGCAAATGCTATAACCTGGAGCCCTTCTTCCTTCAGACTTCATAGCATCTGGCTCAAGCACCTCTGCCAGCTGTGATAGTTGTGGAGTAGTGTAAGCAGAAAAGCTGCAAGCCATTTAAAGAAAAAAAGTAAGACACCTGACAGTACGGTGGGCATATCAGTGATGCTTAATGATTACACCTGTGTGTTACTGAGCAACCCCAATTTTGGGGTGGTATTGTCCATTTCCCTAATGTACAGGAGGATCTGACCCACTTCTCTATTGCTAG
This sequence comes from Aegotheles bennettii, assembly GCA_013398125.1. Classification (NCBI taxonomy): domain Eukaryota; kingdom Metazoa; phylum Chordata; class Aves; order Caprimulgiformes; family Aegothelidae; genus Aegotheles; species Aegotheles bennettii. The sequence goes on from VZRW01012058.1 coordinate 105,120, forward strand.
AAAATTCGAAAATCATTTGACCTGAGAGTCGGTCAAACATACCATCCTATCATGCTCATGTGCTTTCTTGTGTGCTTTAATGTAAAAATATTTTTTCAGTAGATTTTGGAACAAGATTTATTTTTAGTTCCTTTTAAGGCAATTTGGAGCCAGAAAGGACCAAAAAAGCCTCCAAACCCTAAACACAATGGTGCCACTAAACAAAGCAGCTCTTGTTTGTAAACTTCCTTTTTAAAGTGTTGATACATATTCTACTGGAACAGTTTTCCATCTTTCACATACACAGTTCAGATTTTTAAGTATTAACCTATTCAATAGTCAAATAGTTCTTACTACCTTTTTGAGCATCTTTTCAGTGCTATGTCCCTGTTTCTCAGAAAGCTGAACTTGCTTTTCTCCCATGCATTGATCCTCTAAGATAATGTGTCCAACAAAAAAAATAAGAGAGTGTTTCAATTTGCAGGGCAGCAAAGTTAAAGACAGTGAACTGAATTTGTCCTGCAATCTGTCAGCTGCAGAGCCTTCATCACTTAATGAACCTCACCTCATGTTTCTGCCACTTGCAGCAGAAGAACAGGACTCTATTTCAGAAAAAAAACAACCCAGGAACAACAAAAGAAATCCCACTTCCTTTTCACCCACCTCAATTTCTTTGAATCTAGACATGGTTTATCCAGGAGAATTTTTTCTTCTATGCACTTCTGCCTTAATATTTCTGTCTACATTGCTTTACCTTTCTCTGCAGCCAAAGCTAAGTGTTTGCTGAATTAAATAAAACCTGTCATGTTGACAGAGCTTGTGCATGCTACTATTGTCACCAGAATTCTTTTGCTGATCTGACCCCAAAACCTAATGCCAACTCTACACTTACTGGTGCAGTAGTAAGCGAACAAGAATCGATCATGCTGATGAGGCTAAGAGAATCTCCAGAGAGTCATTTCATAGGCTGATTTTGTTATCAAGCAGCAAAACTTTGGGTATGTTATACCTGGTCTGGTTTGGAATTGGTCCTGTCTCTCAAGAAAGGTTTTTAAATTAGTAAATGCTCAGTAAATTAGCAACACATTAGAGAAGAGCTCTTTGTCCTATTGCTGAAATAAAAATAGTTTATGATTATTGCAAGGTAGTCAATAACATTGGATTTATTGGATTTAAGTGTTTGCATAATGCAATAGGGTATGGTTCAAGGGGAAGGATTGTTTTCTCTGCATTGTGGTGAGACAATATGAAGTCTCTAAGATAAAAAATTAGAGCCGTTTCTGACAAGATAGTTTCTTAAGACCTTAAGAGGAGAGGTCTGAATTCTCAAAACAAACCCATAATAATTAAAGTCCCCTAATTTTGCATATCTCAAATGCCCATGCACTGTTATCAAGTACTCTTGTGTCCTACTGAGAAGTTCACATAAAAAAACATGTCCACCTTAGACTCCAGTCAGTTTTTGTCAAACTACCCAGTAAAAGAACATCCTGTCTTAAATTCCTTACTATTATTTCCTAACACCTATTGTTTCTTCTCCTTTTGGGCATGCTGAACAGTAGCAGCAGGGGAAGAGACGGTCTGGGGCAATGAGCTGATGGATCAGACCAGTATTGGTGTTCCAAAAGTGATATTGGTGTAAGGGTTTCAGTTTCTCTTTTAACATACTTGTGTGAGACAGCACAATAGCCTTTTTTAGCAATGTTTTCCTTTTCATTTTGTTTTTCTTTCTGACAATATAGCGCACAAAAACTCAGTGTGGTTGACTAGAAAGCCGCTGTATGAACGATTCATGCTGTCTCCAGACATCGTACAGGGTGTTTCAAAATGATGGACCCATTTGAAATGGACCTTCAATTGATATCGGGCCCATCTTTTGAAACACCCTGTATTTCACTATGGTCTCAGCCCTGTGGTTTGGGTGAGTCATGCTCATCTCATCACCTGGCAAGAGGAGAAAGGCAGCTTTCATTGATGTTTCCCAGTTTAGTCTTTGTCAGGGCATACTTACTGCTGGGTTGCCTGTGGTCTTGTGGAAGCACCCTATCTATAGCACTGACTTTTGCCTCCTAGACAGGATGCCCTGGCTTTATTCATGCTTTGGTGTCAAAGAAGCTTGGAAGATGCCCAGTTTGGCCCAGAATAGGCCTTTTCTGTGTAAGCTTTCTGGTTTATAGTAAAAAGGAGAATCATATTCTTCCTCTTTAAGGTATGAAGAGAAAAGTGTCATAGTTTATAATGCTTTCAGGTTTGCAAGCAGAAGCTCTGGGCTAGAAGGGCTTGCTCTGTTGAGGCTCAGGTGTCTTGGAGGATTTCAGGAGAGCTGGCTCCCATGGGGCTGTGAGCTTCAGACACAATGCAGGAGCATGGCAGCAGCAAATTATTTCCTTCTTCATCTTGGGGAGGCTGAGAGACTACGGCTTTTAGAAAATTTATTGTTGAAATGACATTGCCAACCTCGTCACTGCAGTGACCAGGTTACCATTTGACTCCTGCTACACAAGCAGAGGCTGGTACAAACCAAACTGATAATTGACATCCACTGGAATTCAGATTGCATCTCAGAAGTGACTCTTTAAAAGCTCTGGAATAATTATTTCACTTGGAGATGAAATTTTTTCTCCAGGCTCAACTTACAGTTTATAAATATGTGAGATAGGAGATCGGTAATTCAGTTTATAGTTTGTATGAACCCTGAAGCTTATGTCAATGCTGTTATCTAGTATAGAAATGCAAACATGCTCTTTGATGTGTTATTCTCAGTGACTTGGGAGGACTGGAATACTCCATGGACATTTGTAAAAGAAGTTCAGAAGCTGCAAGTCTACTAGGACCTAATAATGTATTTTCATTTATTTTTCTCTTCTTGCAATATGCTTGATTACAGTAACTTAAAAACAAGAGAGATATTGCATCTGCCTAGGCTTCTGCAGTAAGAGAGCTCAAACCAGTTTCTCTGCTATGCTGAAACCCCTTTTTTGAGTATGCCAAGAATTTATTATGTTACAGCAGAAATTTGGTGTCACGCATCTATAATGTATTCTGTTGGATGGATTTTCTTGCTATAGGAGCACCTCCTGCTGGCTTTGCATTGCACTGCCCTTGTGTGTTTTCCAGGCTTGGGAATAAAAAAGGAAGCCGAGAGAGATTTCTTGAGATAAAGGAAAATTATCATCATGGGACCAGCTCTGCTGCTGTGAGTAGTGATAGGGATGACTCTGGTGACTGACACTACCCAATCTGCTACAGACACATATTTATATAGTCCCCAATGGAGTATTGTTGCTCCAGTAACTCAGTTCAAGAGGGTTGTAACACAATTTCTGTTCCCACATTTCCACAGTGACCCAGCAGATGCCCACAGAATAGCTGGCAGTAAAACTCAGTAATAGGGAGGTGAGAAATAGTAAGATGGATGACATTGTGCTTGTCCCTGGTAGCTTCAACTAGTCCATGAAAAATCATTTGGAATGTTTTTCCACCAAAAATGCCATTCTGAATTTAAAAAGTGAATATCTAGGGGTTTTTTGACCATTTCAGGGAATTTCATTTGAAAATATAAAAGCAAGATATTAATACATCTTTTTGATTACTGCCACAACAAACAGATTCAGTGTTTGGTTTCCAAGCAATTTTTTCTTGAAGGACTGCTTTGGTTTTTTTAGGAAGCAGTTCAGAAGTAATTTTTAACAATAAAATAAGTCAAACTACAAGTGATATGTTGAAGGTAAGCTAAATAAGCTGTCCTGACCAGAGTGGTTTTTTCTTTGGAAAACGAAAACAATTGAAAATACTTGCTGTGGTTCAGATGCACTGCAAAAATAAGTTTGAAATATTGACATTTCACCCAGAGTGGAAACACTGCCAGCTCTGGCACATTCCCTTTGGTGATCAAAGGTCTTGGGATGGATGGAGATGACATAAAGAAAACCTGGTTTGTTTGTTTAAATGCAGTGGGTGGGGAGAATGAGAGAGCAGAGTGTTGTAGGGAGTAGGACTCATGAGCAGTAAAGATCTGTTTATCAACACTTGTTACTGGTAGTAAGCATTAACACTGTAGCAGCACTTAAAGGCTCCTGTTATTTATTATTATTCCAGTAGTATACAAAGAGGTCATTGAGATAGATGCCAGAAAACAAATACAAGAAGTGCTTGTCTCTACAGCAGTTAAGCTTTTGTTTTAAAAAGGGACAACCCCTGGTTTATTACACAAACATTTTCTTCTTTATTGCTCTTTTTTAATATTTCAACACACCTTAATTAAAACACAGCATGCGACTACAATGCCATGTTGTACTTTGTTGTCACGTATTTTGTAGCTGTGTGTACTCTCTGGCATGTTTCTGCAGCCTCTTCCCTTGGTTAATTGTCACCTATGGCTGACTGGCTGCTCTGAGGGAGGATGCCAAAAGGCTAATCAGTAGGGTTCAGATGACACCCATTGCAAATGCACATGCATCAGCCCAGACAAATGCTCAGCCAGGACAGTGCCCACAGTCCTACACCCTGTATGGCACACATTTTACAGAAAGAAAAACTAGGAAGTAATTTGGAAATATTGTAGAAAATGGTTTAAAACTTCTCTGGGGCTATTTTGGTGAATCTTGCTGTTTGCAAAGCCAGACTCCTTTTATCTCATAGGGACTCAAAGGCAGAAGAAAATTATGACTTATACATTTTTAAGAATTAGAAAAAATTACCTAACCCCACATATTTGGGATATCAGAATATTACCATTTAAGGCTGTGATTTTCAAAAGAGCTTGTGGGAGTGTGGCACCCAGACCTGCTCCTACCCCAGTTGAAATGCGTGTTAATTTGCTATCAACTTTCATGTGAGGGATCAAAACTCTTCAGCTCTCACTGAATTTCCCTGGGTGTTTGGTGACTGTTGCAAAAATCCCAGCTCAAACCTTCTAGCTGTCATTCTTCTTTCAGGGGAAATCGGGTGCCTATTGCAAAAATGCCAGGCTGAACAGCCTGATAACTCCCGGCTGTCAGTGCAGGAAGCAAGCACTGTGCATCCTATACAAAAGCCAACAGGAATTTCTCTTTTCCGGAGCAGAGGGTTTTGACATTTTGCCCTTAGCTACATTCCTCAAGCTGGATGGAGTATGACCTGTCTGAGGCTTGTGATGGGTTTCCTTTATTTGAGGATCAAGGAGAATCTATGCCTGAGCAAAAGAAAGCAATACTTGATCTTGCTGTAGTGATCTACTTCTATTAAGTAGTTACTGTTTGAAAGGTGCCCAAAAATTTGCACCGACAAGAAGTAGGTCTCCTGAGCTGAACTAGGGAATAAAGATGGCTGGGGCAGTAACGAACGTATATTGCCATATACTTCCAGCCCATTTCAATTCCACTGTTACACAGATGCCTTTCTCTTTCTGAGATGAAAAGTGGTGCATGCGTTATTTTGTATGAAATTACTGCAACAAGGTCTGCGCAGTGGCTTTACGAGTCAGCACAGAATATAACCAGCTGTCATCAGTGGGATGCTGCTGGGCCAGCAGAAGTCATTTGTAGAAATCCAATGATGAGACTGTTGTGTGTGTGTGTGGGGGTGCTTGCACAGGTGTACATGGGGATGCAGCAGCAACAAGAGGGACTGCTCATGGAAGAAACAAATCTGCTTTACAGTAACAGCTCTGGATTTGTGTTTTATTTAGAAGAAACAACGCTCATGTATCAAACAAATAAACCAGCCTTGCTTGCTAGTGCTCTCAGAGTGATGGTAATTACATAGATTTTTGGTCAGTCCTGTCATATTTACTCCACTAAGTTGATTAACCTATGTAATGAATACAGGACTGTGACCAAGGCTGACCTGACATCAAAGGCTGGTATTGCTGCTCTGTGCTGACCTGAATTTTAATTGTTTACTAGGTTTTGTAATTAAAACGCAAATGTGCTAAAGAAGAGATTAGGTATTTTAGCTGGCAGTGTATACATTTTCTCAGGTGTGCCAATTGTGTACACTATAAAACGTCTGATGCCTGCCTCAATATGCAAGTATCTAACAACCTGCCACTTCACAGATACCTAAAGCCTCCTCTTCTTTTTTTTTTTGCTTGATATATTAAAATGGGAAACAAGTGTAATTTATATGCTAAAACTTCTATATGCATTACTGTGAATCACCAAAGCTCTTGTATAGAAGTATATAAATAAATCAACAGTGAATAAATTAGGACTTCAAGTGTCTGTGAAGTTCCCACAGGCTTACACACTCTGTCCTCAGAGTCCAAAATGCTACTGCAGACAGATGTGTTTTCCTTCTTCAGGATCATCAGCGTGGTACATCTGTCGCTTCAGCCAGTGGCTATGCCAGACTTGAGAGAAAATGCATTGCTCCTTAAATGAAGAGAACTATCAGAAATAATGAGAACATTTGGAAAGCTACCCATGCCTCACTTTTGTTTGAAAGACACTTCTCCTTTGGAAGCTCTCACAACATAAAAGAGAGGAAACTGTGCTGCCTCGCTCCATGTGACCCCTCCTCTCTTGTTTTGCTGGAGAAAAACATGTTCTAACATCTAAGTTTTCAGTGTATGCTCCCTTCTAGCTCACATGCATTCTCCTTTGGCAAGGAGCAGTCCAGTGTCTTGGTTGGCACAGCTCCCCGTTTTGCTTTTGGCCATGCAGGGGAGATCTAACTGGAATGAAGTGGGTTAATCCAGAGCTGGGTGGGTTGTGCTGGAAGGGAACAACTGGGAAGAAGAGCCTTCTTTCATTCATAACATTTTGTTTGAAACATATGGGAAGAATTAGGAGCTACATTTTCATCTTGATGAGCTGGGACTTGGGAGCATGCCTTATGAGATTTATGCAAGACTGTGAATTTGGTCTGAAACTATTCTTCTTTGGTGTGCTTGTACTTCTTCTGTCTTACTGTGATTTAGTCCTCTTGTGATCTACCAGCTATGAGGGTCATCAGGACTCAAAAAAATTTGTTGACTGTGGATTTGATTGTGAGCAGAGGGCTTGGCTGAAGGAAGAGCAAAACCCAGATTTCTTTCCTACACGAAGACTGTTGTGTATAAAGAATAATGAGGGCAAGATGACAAAATGTGACAGGCTTGGGGAGTAGCAGTCTCTGCGATATGACCTAGTTTTCTTACACTTTTGATAGCCAGAGTTGTTCTAGCATGGGCAGTTTGCAGTTGTCTAGTGATATTTTGGAAAAAAATAATTTCATATGTGGCTCTGTAATTTATTGGATGGTGAGACAGTCTTAATCTTTTTTTATTAATATTTATTTAAAAAAAAGCATCCTGCAGACTAAAGCGTCCCCACCTGGCACTGAATAGTGTCCTGTAGGCACTGGTCTTAATGTAACATTTGCAACATACTCTCCAGAGACAATCTCTGCTTTGTTTTTCCTTCCTGTGTGCTGCCCAGGAATCCCAAAGGCATCTCTGGGAAGATTTTTTCTTTCAATGGGGGAATTGTTTGTTCAGCCATGTAGTTGAGTTCACCAACTGGAAATGTTTTTTCCTTTGCAGTGTGATCCGGTATGCCTTGATCCACTTTGAGAACCTCAGAAACCAACTGAGCATTGCTTTGGTGTGAACTTCTCTGCCTGTTTCTCAGCTCAGGTCACTCTCAGGCACAAGACCTATTTTGGTTGGTCCTGCCATGAGGGTAATTTCTGCATGCTGGAATTTTTGTAAGTGCTGATTTATGTCATGCTGGCATTGGCATGCTGGCATTTTTTTTTACCATAGTAGAAAAATAGTTGCAATAGTTATTCATCCACTTAAGCACATGACCAGCCTTAAAAAATCAGTGAGAACTCTTAAATGCTGACTGCTGAACTCTATGAAGAATGATGCCTTTGTTAGCAGAACTGAATATGCACAGGAGCCTTGCTGCGTTGTTCAGAAGCACCCTTGCCTTTACAGAAAATCTGTACCTGAAGAATGCCATGTCTGGCCTTCTTGAATGTATTTGCAAGGACTAAATGCTAAGTCAAATACCTGCTAGCTAAAGAAAATAATGTAGCCCTGCCCCAAATACTGAGGTGGTATATTCTTTAAGACTACCCGCATGCACCTGTAAGAGCAGATTTTAGATTGTAAATAAGACCTCCAAATTTTCCTACTGTGTATTAAGCTTGCAATGACAAAAGCCCATGCATAACGATGCCTCCAAGCAAAAATATATAAATGTGCTAAAAAAAAGAAGGATTTGCTTTCCAGAAATTGCAAGTTCTATGAAATAGGTTTTGACTCTTAAATTGAGACAATAGTATTCAAATAAAATTAAATGGGATAGCCCAAGATTGAAATCCTAATACAAGAATTAACAGGAAGAAAAGTCATAAACAAATTACTGAAATGTAATTTTAAGGTAAATATGTTAATTTAAAATAAGTTTGCATACTCATTTGAAAGGTGTAATTTCAAGAAAGAATAACCAGTTTGAAATGAATATAATTTATTAACAATTAAAAATTATAACTCAGGTGGAGGGAGGTTGGAGGTGAAATCTTGAGTTTCCTTTGATAGGTAGAGTAATTATGAAGTATGCTTTTGAAGTTCAAGAAGAGAGCCTTAGGACACAAGATTTTTTAAAGTAAAAATTGGCTTGCACTCTGTTCAAGTGATTTAGTTTGCACTGAGAAATGGGTGTGAGACATGATGTGATTTAAAATGTCATCCCTTGATGGAACTGCTTGAGGGTGACATAATTTTTTTATTATTTTTTCTCTCCTTTTATTTATATATTTGGCTGCTTGATTTCTCAAGTTTTCTATCTTAGAGAATTTACTGAAATTATGTAGAAATTAAAAAACCCAAATCACCAGCACACCCACCTTCCCTCAAATAAAACTTTCCCCTAAAGTTCAAGAAGCTAAAAGCTAGACTCTGGAGGGAGCCACCAGGAAGGAATATATTTTTCAGCTGTATCTGTGTCATCCGTGTTGTTTACCTAGTGGCCAACTTTGAAGAATACTCCTTGTACATGTCACCAAACAAATGCATGTAACAAATGTTGTAGGAGCGTTTCTTGTCTTCAAAACCATTCTGTCCCACATATCCTTGGACAGGGAGAACTGCTCCTCCTCTGTCCTCTCTTCGTGCCTTTAGTGCTGTGTGCAGGAGTGCTTCTAAAAATTAAGACTGGACTTACCACCTGTTTTAGTATTTCTTACAAGCAACACATTGAGCAATAAATATGGTAGCTAGTCAACACAATGACTTTTGTGACATTTGCTTGCAACTAGGCTTTATTGGCAGAAGGCAAAGCTGGCTGTTGTGGCAATGGGTCCAAAGGACAAAGGTGGTCTGTGTCTGAAATACACCCCTGCTTATCTCTGCAGGCTCACCTTTTGTAATACATTTTAATATGCCTGGTGATTTTTATCATAAATCTCACAACTTTTGTTTGAAGCCCTAGCTATTGGAGACAGGGGGTTTATATAAGAATCTCATAGATTTAACTTCATGGTGAATCTCATGATGTTTTACCTAAAGCTAGCTGAGTAGATCTTGTGGGTAGTGAATGGTGTATGCATCTGGACACACAGTAGCTCTGTTGGACAGCTGTAGGGGAGATCCACCTGTGCTTGCTTCCACCTATGGAAATTCCAGCCAAATTTTTTTTTGGAAAAGAACACAAACCCTTCAAATTTCACATAGATGTGCTGTGGAAAGCCTTGAGTTGTGGATTCTCCTCTCTCTCTGAGCTTCACCAGCTCTGCAGGGCTGAGTGTTTGAAAACAGGGGGGATGTATTTCATCACCAGCATGAATAAATTATAATTGAATACGCACAGAGCACAGATCTGTCAAGTAAGAGAAGCCACTTTTTTCCTTGTCACTTTTCAAATAAAATTACCATCTAATCTAAAATACAGCAGTCTTTCTGAAAGTCTGTGAAGTCTTGCTGTACAAGGAGCTGTAGCAAAGTTTGTAGCCAAACTTGTTATAAAAACACAGAAGTTAAAAATAGTTGTGCAGTCAGGGAGCAGGATCCAGCTCTAAATAAGTGGCTCAGTTTGCTCTCACATTCAAGTATTGTAAACAAAAATAATCCCTTTTCTTTTTAGGCTGCTGCTGATAGCTGTTTTTCTTGCCATGGGACAATGTTGGTGCTTCCCTGTCATCTAACAACTCTGGACTATTTTTGTGGTCTTTGTTTGTGGGAGGTCTGCATCAACAAAGTGCCAGTATTATTTTGACTGCAAGCAGTACACAGTTGGGATGTGTTTCTGATGGAGGAGAAGGAGTAGGGTTTTTTTGCAGAAGTTTGGAAAAGTTTCTGCAGGGATTTTGCAAGGAGCCTGCTACAGTTCTGTTCTGGGCCTTCTGCAGGACTTGTAGTTGCTCTGGCTAGTTGGCAGAATTGCTGCTGCAGTGGGAGATGGATTGGCTTCTGGTCCCAGTCTGCCAACCATGAGGCCTGCATGAATTACTCAGCCTTGTGTTTTGGGTGGAGGAATTCTGGAAGATTCATCCCAACTGTGTCTCACACCAGGTGGGAAAACAAACTATAAAGGGCTGAGGATCTGGAGATATGGACTCCCATCTTCCCTGCTGTACTGTGGGTAGGAACTGCTGTGTGCAATTGCTGCTTGTCTTGTTGCACCATGGAGAAAGCTGAGGCTTTAAAGAGGGAGGGAGTAAGAGATAACTAAGCTTGTATAAGTCTGTTATGACTAGAAGTATTATATTTTTCTGGAAATGCTTGGTTGGAGAACAGAGACAAGCTCTCCATGTTTTTTGACTCTTGCTAATCCCCAGTCTTGCTAGAGCCTGTGCTGTTTTACTTTGCAGGCCTTGTGTATGTCTATTAAATATAGCACAGAGAGGTTTATACATCTATGAAAAAGGAGCATATTTATTGATTTCACATGGGTTTTCTTTCTGAGATAACTTTTTCTCTTGTTTTTAAACTGTGAGTCTTTTGAAACCAAGTTCTGCTTTTTCATGACTGCTTGGTGCTAAGCAGAGGTGTTGTTAGAAGCAGACTGTAGAAGGTGCTTTAATATCACTGGGTGTGAGGTCTAAAGAATGAAAAGGCATTCCTTTATTTTAGATGTTTAAAATGTTGACAATCCGCAGGAAGCTGTAGGCACATTCTCCATTGCTAACTCATATTTTAATGTGTGGTCTTATGAGAGCAACAATATTTGCTGTTTTCCTAAAGCTGGTGTTCTGGTAGTTCACACATCTCTGATACAGTGTGCGGAATAAAGCCAAAATACATATTTGTTGCCCAAGATGTATTTGGTGATGTTGTAGCCTGTGGTGTCCTACTGCTGAATCAGCTCCTGCAAGGGGCTTGGAAAGCTGTTACAAAGCTGGGAAGTACATGGCTAATCCATAAAAATCTGAAATATACATAAAGCAACATGCAGATGACATCTACTAACTAGAAATTGCTACAGATAAGAAATCTGGCAGCTGAGTTACAAAACATTATTCAGAGTAAATACTTACACCAATTTAATGGCCTAGAAACAGTTCCATCACTAGAACAACCTTCAGAAGTATCAACTCATTTGAAAGAGTGGGCTGCTGTTAAAATAATAATGAATCCAGCCTTGTCCTTTCTCCTTGGTGTTCTCCAGGCTTTCTCTGGTGGTTTTTTTTGATGTCTTTTTTTGTCTGATTCAGTAAAGTACTAAGTAAATTCTAATCTTAAACACAAGCCTAAATCCCTCTGGGTTCAGAATAGCATTTCAACATGTGCTTAAATCTCGGCACATCGTTGTCCATGTCCCACATCCCCCTCCACCAGTAGCAAGACCCAGCATGGACAACTGTGTTGTCTGTCACATAGTGAGATGCTGAAGTAAGGGGGCAGTAACCCTGCTCTTGTGCAGGGTGTGTAAATACGTGCTTCAGTGTGAACCTAATCGTTTGCATCATGATGGAGAGATGGGATGGCTATTGCTGACTAGCAGGCACTTTTGGCAGGTTGTGGCTGGTGACCCTGAGCTTGCATAGAGCAGACTGCAAGCACAGGAGGCAGAGGTGTGTCATGAGCCAGGGACTTTGGTTCTGTTGTTCTTTTCCTCAGTACCTGATTAGATGAGCACCTACATAAATGCTGTTATGCTGTTCCTCACTCTTCCCCATCTCTACTTCCTGCATTTTAGTTGTTGGCTGTGCTCAGGCAACCACACCACTCCTGGGAAGGTAATGGGTGGTGCAGGAAGTTGGGGTCCTCTATGCTGGCATTGATGTTGCCCTTCTTTGCTTATGGGTCCCTGTTATGGTTTGAGGAGGCACAGGCTTATTTATCAATATGAGGACCTAGAGAGTGGGTGGAGTTTAGGACCCTGAGGGATCTGGCAGGCAGGCAGAACAGCAAGGGGGTCAGTATTCCCTTCCATTTCCTGCCATACTCTATAAAAGCCAGGAGGACACAAAATCCCCCCCTTCCTGCTCCCTTCTTCCTCGCTGCTTTGCTGCGCTTGGAGATCTTGGAGAGAGGCTCCTGCTCTTTATCATCAGCTTTCCACATGCTCTGCAGGATCCAAATCCATCAGTTCTGGGAAGAGCCTTGGACCCTTTTCCCATGTTGGCTCTGCTGTGAGGGACTTTTGGGGACTTATATCACTGATCATGGAGATTGGGTTTTATATATATACTTGTATATTTTGTTACTTCTCCCGCATGTTACTATCCCTCCTCTGTTCTATTAAATCTGTTCCAGTTTTAAGTTCCAACCTTTAAGTCCCTCTTTTTTATTCCCCTTTTATCTTCCCCTGGGAGGGTAAAGGGGACTAACAGAGAGCAATTCTGTTCTCTGGGTTGTGGTTTGCCCTCAAGTTTAATACTTGAGACAGTCCCCTGCTCTGATGAGGCACAGGTGGCAGGGATGGGTGGCCACAGCAGCTGTGTGGTCGGTACCTACATTTTCCTGGTGTTGGGATCGTTGTCCTGTTTTGCCTATTTTGAGGATTTAAAAGAACTTTCTTACCACTGAAAAACGTCAGAGCTGGTGAGAATGCTGTGTGTGGCTGAGGGTTTACAGTTATGAGAGCCTTAAATACTGATACTATACCTGATGCTGTAACAATTTCAGCTACCTTAGCAAAAAATACCCAGGAAAGATCCCTAGTCCTTTCCCAGAGGTGAGTGGGCCTATTAAAATGAATGACTAAGGATCTGTCATGTTGCTAGCATAAGCCATTTGCATATTTAGCTAATGAAAATCTATGTGCTTTAATTTAGATTTATGCTGCCTCACAAGCTTGCTTTCTTGCTTTGCTGTTTAGGAACTGCTGGCCATGCTGTGCAAGGGAGCTTCTTCCTTCTGTACAAACTAGAAGGATGCTCTAGAATTTAGAATGGTGATCTAGGACATGTTCACCACTTTGCTCCCTTACTGACTGTCTGTGTGATTTTAGGCTTAGCCTCCCTGTACCTCATCTCTTTGCTGAAAAATAGACATAGTGAGGACACAGTGGTGGTGTGAGGCTGCTAAAAAGTCCTCTGATAGTAGTGGTGTTATGGTCTAAGGCATAATTGCAGGTAAATATAATCTAGTTTCTCTATGTTAATATCCGGAAAGCTTGGCAGCATGTTGCATAAAAGCTGTTCCTACCATTCTGAAGAAAAAGTAACAAGAATATTACTTTACTTGTATTTAAATTCTGCTTATTGAGGCTCTCTGTGTTTACAGAGAGGTCACCTGCTGAGCTTTATGCTGCCTAGTTTGGTCTGCTTCTGCTATGGGAACTGGTTCACTGAAAGCTGGATATCTGCTCCACATTGCATGGTGCAGTGGAGACATACCTTCAATGTATGATTTCCAAAGCACTTCTTCTTTGCATACAGCAGATATTCCTTGGTCACTACTATTGCTTCATGAATTGTGGTTCAGGTTTTCTGTATGTAACATACAGACTGGGCATGAGATATATAGAAGACTATTGTATAGTGCTTTTTGAATTTCACGCTCGTAAACACTGTGAAAGGCTACCAGGACCTTACAGATTCAAAAGAAAATTGTATATTCCTTATGTATTTCTTTTGGTAAGTGTAGCCAATGCTCAGCATCTGTAAGGACCAGATCCGTCTTTCTGAAATAACAGCCAAGTTAAAAAAACAAATTTCTTAGGCTGAAAACTTCATAACTATTTGACCTAATTATTTATTGAAGAACATTGTCAAATCTTAAAAAGAAGAAAGTAACTCATATTATACCTGTCACAAGTAGGAGTACTCCAATGTGTGTGTGTAGCCCAGCTGCTGAGCTGTTGGCTCAGCTTCTCTCTGGGAGAGTTACAAAGCCACATGGTGTCTCTGGGTATTGGATTTTGTACTTGGACCTCTGTATTAAAACTCATACAGAGTGACAGCTCCTTATTGGATATACATCTGAAGAGCCACAATAGTGCAAGTCATTCCAGCAAGGATCTGGTATAAATTACACTCAGTAAATTAGCTCCAGATAAGTCTATATTGGACTGTGGAACATGAAGAATTTGTGTGGAGTATTAAAGACTCCTATTTTTTGCCCAAACCCTGCCTCTTTTCAGGGAGCTGCCATTGCAGTTACAGAAATACAGATCTAGAGGCTTGCAAGTTTTGGATGGCAAAATAATACTGGATTACATTTTCACAAAGACTGCTATTAGCTTCCTGGGCATATTATTTAACAACTGGGAGATGTGCAGTGGGATCCAAGAGCTGTATTAGATACTTCATTTAGCAGTAGCAAGTTGTTTTTAAGTAAGTGTCAGCATGCATCTTGATTTTGGTATATGTAGTCTGAGATTACGGAAGAGGTAGAGACAGTCTAGTTGTTTAAACCTCAAAATATGTTCTAAATAATTGATTTCCATGCATCTAAAGATCAGTTATTCAAAACATGTTTATATTTGCAAGAAAACCCCAGTATGACAAAATAAATACTTGCAAATAATTTAAAACATATTTAGAGGCTTTTAATATGTGTCTCTAACAGTGGTAAAATATCAATAAATATTATTTAATAGTTCTTTGTATATTTAATACATAAGCAAGATATTAAGTAGAAAAAAACAGATATAAATAAAAGTTTGATATGGGGGGATGAGTTCATAAGGCCAGCTTCTAAATTCACACCTGTTTTGTGAAAGGCATGCATAATTAAAAGTATATGAGAAGAAACTGGTGTTTGTTAAATATCCCTAAGTATTGATCTTGTCCAGGTGCATACCAGTGCTTTGTAATCTGATAAAACTGTGTTAGGGAGTTTCAGACTTGACATTAGGGAGCATTTCTTTACAGAGAGGGTCGTCAGACACTGGAACAGGCTTCCTAGACAGGTGGTCAATGCACCAAGATTGTCAGTGTTGAAGAGGCATTTGGACAATTCTTAGTAGTGTGCTTTAACTTTTGGTCAGCCCTGAAGTGGTCAGGCAGTTGGACAAGACGATCATTGTAGGTACCTTCTAACTGGACTATTCTTTATCAAGTGAGATCTCCCCCAAGATGAACCTTTCCATAATCTTCCCTGGCACCGAGGTCAGGCTGGCAGGCCTGTAGTTCCCCGGATCGTCCTTCCTGCCCTTCTTGTAGATGGGCGTCACACTGGAAAGTTTCCAGTCGTCTGGGACCTCACCCGATAACCAGGACTGCTGAGAGATNGGGCTTATTCTGATCTCCATCCCAATCTTCCAGCTCAGGGAACTGAATACCATGAGGAGAACTGGTCTGGCCGTTAAAGACCGAGGTAAAGAAGGCATTAAGTACCTCAGCCTTATCCTCATCCTTGGTAACAATGTTCCCTTTTGCATCCAATAATGGATGGAGATTCTCTCTGCATCTTTTTTTATTGTTAATATATTTATGAAAACTCTTCTTATTATCTCTTGCAGCAGTGGCCAGGCTGAGTTCTAGCTGAGCTTTTGCCCCCCTAATATTCTTCCTACACAGCCTAACTAAATCCCTATACTCTTCCCGAGTAGCCTGCCCCTTCTTCCAAATGTGGCAGACTCTCTCTCCTAAGTCCCAGCAGAAGCTCCCTGTTCAACCATGCTGATCGCTTTCCCCGCCAGTTTGTCTTACAACACATGGGCACAGCCTGCATCTCACCTACAGATACAAACAGAAGGTGAGATATAATTCTCGCTCTACCACAAAAGAGACAGTTTGTTTGCCCTTCCTTGAGCAGAGTTTCTGCTGGCTTCACTGTGTGCTTCCTTGAAATAAGGACAGCAGAGTATGCACCAAAAGAACATTTAAACACTAAACATTTGGTGTCACTTCAATCTCACTTGTAATGTATTTAAACTGCCTGCCTACAAAATGTTGCCTTCCTGTAGTAAAATAGCTGTTATTCGAAATTCACTTCAGATATTGAAGTTCCCTTCCCACAGTGAGATCAGTCCTGGCAAAAGTGAATATAGATGGATGCAATAGCTTTGTAGTCTGTAGATTTTGACCCGGTTTTGTATGCATACCTATTATATACTGTCATAATGCAATTAGCTTCCTTGTAAATAGTTGCTGATTGCAGTAATTTGATGGCTTGTCTACATGAAATATGTTTAATAACTGAATTAGGGTGTGAATGTAAATAATGTTAACTTTTCTTCAAGTCTCTATGTGGATACTCTGGCTCAGAGTGCCTTTGTAGAGCTTGGGCTAATCCACATCCAAAATTAATCAGCATCTTAATCTGTTCTGTGCTAACTTTTCCATGGTCCGCAGGCTAAATCAATATTGCTTCCAATAGCTGTAAGCTCACAAATCACCTGTCTCTTCTTTCTTTAAATCATTCCCATTATATAGCAGTGTGATTATATACTCAGTGTTTCTGAAATATTCTCAGCCTGAATTTTTTCAGTTAGAAGTTAAACGTTTCATCTTGTGTTCTCTCTCTGTCTCTCAGTGTGATGATGAGTACCTCTCCTAGGTCTGTACAGTGAAGAAGTTTAGATGAGCATCTATCTTCCAAATACTATCAAATACTATTTTGCGTGCTTTTATGGAAAGGGTAATGAAACACAGAATGCTGTACATGGGTACTTCCAGCTCTGAATTAGTCTCTTTTATCTGTCTCTGACCACAACAGATGTTGGCAGCCTTTCTATTCCATACCCTTAAGTCAGACTGAGAATATCAGTTCCGCTTAGAGAAGCTGTAGGGGAAAAATTTAACCCTTTTGGGAGGCTTTTTCCTAATTTATTTTCTTTATTTTTTAAAAAGTTCTTGACTTAATTTAAAGGAAAAAAAGTCAAGAAATGTTCAAAATTACATACATCTTTGGAGCATTCTCAGTTTAAATTTCATAGAAGTGCTCATTGTTCTCTGCTTTTTCAGTCAACTTCCCTCTTATTGGGGGCATGGAGACAGAGGTTAAAAGGATCACTGTGAATGTTTCTAATATTCAGTTACCAAAGGAATTTGCATTGAATGGCAGCAGTGCTGTAAAAGGCTTGTGAGCATAATCTTCAGCATAGACACCATACTGGCTACCTCTGGAAAATTATCCCCTCGTGCCCTTTTCAAATGATCAATCACTGCATTCTATTGCACTTATTATGGTATGAAACTTAATTTTAAATGTTTGAAGAGAAGCAGCCTATTTTTCCCTACAGACAGAATTAACAAAAGCTTCACATACCTAGATTCTCTTCAGGATAACCTTGGACTGTTTGCTTTCATCTTAAAACTCAAACAAAAGCAAGCAAGAAAAACAAATCCATGAATCTATAATTTAAAATAATTACAAATTTGCAGATATTTTATTCCTATGTTTTACTTAAAAAAGCTCATCAGAAAGTCATAATAAAAAGAAAACATTGTATATATATATAATGTAATAATGTAATAATTTGAGAAGTGCCCATTATATCTCCACATAGTTCTTGCAGCCTGGCTGAACGGAGCCAGCCCTCTTCTTACCATTCTCCTGCTGTACTCGTGCCTCTAACAGCCCTGTAACAGTCTGATGTGTAGCTAGTTACATGTCTTCAAGGGAGAGAACTGTAAGGATCTAATTTTACTGACTGACATGGACTGCAGAAGCATACACAGCTTGCTCATATCCTTTGTGGAGTTGGAAGCAGAGCCACCTTTTTTTCTTTTTTCCTTTTTTTTCCAACACACAGAGGTGCCATCACATATGTTCAGAGGCTGATGGGCTGAAAAGATCTGGGAGCCACATGTGACCAGCAGAGCGAGCATCAACCTAGAATAGAGTTTCAGTGGGAGATGACTTTTGGGAAAGTTCCCACAGAAATATCACTATAGTATTTCTGTCCTTGCTGGGCCAGATTTAGTTTATTCTGAGGCTACTTTACATGTCCCTGGCACTGCAAAAATACATTAAAGCAGACATAAAGCACATGTGCAATCACATCAGGGCTCTCTGGCATCGCCAGAAGGGTACCAAAGGGCTGCTTGTGTCAAGGAGGATCTGGCCCACTGTATTTATTCCTGCAGTAGCTTCTGCTGAGTCACAGTGCCTGCCTCACAGCCAGGAAAAGGAAGGGCTTGTTTTCATTAGGGGACATCAGTGCTATCTGGTGACTGCAGAGCACCAGGGCACAGAGTATGCTGAAGGAGGTTCACAGAAGGCTTTTTGGAAGCCCAAAGCAGGAACACATTAGTGTGATGAGCCATGCAGTTGGAAAGATGATATTTTCAATAATACAACACAACAGTCTATCCTTAAGACTTAATCTCCAAAATGTAGAAAGTAGGGCTTGATCCCTCCCTTCTGGTGAGAATAGAAGCAAAAGACCTCAGGAGGCCAGTTTGCTTGTGAAAGTGGGGGCATTGCCTTATCTGAGGGCAGACCTGTGGGTCCCCTGGCTTGAATCTGCCTCCAAATTAGTTACCACTTCAAAGAAGGGAGTAACAAAAGCAGGCTGGAGGAAATCCTAGAATCATAGAATCTTAGAACGTGTTGAGTTGAAAGGGACCCTCCAAGATCATCAAGTCCAACTCCTGTACCTTTGCAGGGATACACAGAAGTCACACCATGTGCCTGAGAGTATCATCCAAACACTTCTTGAACTCTGTCAGTCTTGGTGCTGTGACCACTCCCCTGGGGAGCTGTGCCAGTGCTCAATCATCCTCTGATAAAAAACCTTTTCCTGATATCCAGCCTAAACCTCCCCTGATTCAGCTTCCTGCTGTTACCCTGAGTCCTGTTGTTGGTCACAGAAGTGAAGAGATCAGTACCTGTCCCTTCTCTTCCCCTTGTAAGGAAGCCACAGACTGCAATGAGGTCACCCCTCGGCCTCCTCTTCTCCAGGCTGAACAATCCAAGTGTCCTCAGCCGCTCCTCATAGGTCTTCCCTTCTAGGCCCTGCACCATCCTCATGGCCCTCCTCTGGACCTGCTCCAGTAGTTGATGTCCTTTTTGAACTGCAGAGCCCAAAACTGCACACAGTACTCAAGGTGAGGCCACACTAGTGCGGAGTAGAGTGGGACAATCACATCCCTTGACCAGCTGGCCACGCTGTGCTTGATGCACCCCAGGACACTGCTGGCTCGTATTCAGCTTGCTGTCAACAGGGACCCCCAGGTCCCTTTCAGCCATAAAGGAAATGTAAAGGAAAAATAGCATTCCCCACAAGTTACAGGCTTTTGATATCTCAGATAAAGTTTGTTATCCAGCTTATAATGGACTCTTTGGGTAGATAGAGTGTATGGAAGGAGGAGGGGCCAGTGCAGGTAGGTGGTAGGGGGAAGGACTGCTCTCAGAAAGCATTGGTCTCAGTCATTGTGTTTGCAGAAGATGTGTCTGTGAAAGCCAGTGGATTCCTGCTGATGGAAATGTGAACCCACAGTTGCAGCCTTACAGCAACCTGCTAGTTGCAGGCAGGAGGAGGCAAGAAGACAAGCAAGGATACCCCTCGGTCCTCCCTCCTGATGCTAAGAGGGCATAGTGAAGCCTAGAGCTGAGAGTCCGTACCTCTGAGGGAACTGTCCTGACACCTGGCTGAGGAAAAATGTCTGATCCCAGTGACTTCTCAGCTGATACCTAAGTATTTTATATATGAGACTTGTAATTTGGTGAAAGATGCAAACCAAGCATTTTGGATGCAGTAACCCCCACTGCAGTCACCCCCCTTCACACAGTAGAGAGGTTCTGGTATCTGCCTCTGTGAATTGATTCTTGATTTATATTGGACCATGTCATACCCACCAGCACCACCTTCTGGGGTTCCTGTCTCCTGTATTGCCAGGATTACTGGCATAAACCAGCACACTCCTGTGTACGTGAGGAGGATTCATGCCCTCATAGACAGAGAAGAGATTTGAGACGGGATGATTGTCCTATCCACTTTTAAATAAGTGGAACACGCAGTGGCCTTCTGCAGTTTTGTACATCTGGCCCTTTGCTTCATTTGATTCTCCTTCAAGGGCCCACAAATGTAATGCTTCACACTGAAAACATGTTTTGTGCCCAGATTGTGCTTTCACTGTTGTAAGAAGAAGTCAACATTTCAGAAGGGATGCAGTCAGGACCCTCCTCTGTCCTCCCTGTTTTGTTGCCAACCTGAAAAATCAGTTATTCCCATAGTCCAACTCCAAGCATAGTGTCAACATGTAAGGGACAGATCATGGAATGTCTTACTGTGTTGAATGAGAGCTTTGGAGCTTCTACCCAACAGATATTTCTTGCTGGGAGTTGATCTCTCATGCTTAGTGTGTGATTTAAACAGCAACATACACTGCAATTACTGTAAGATAATGTTAACTATTTTAGAGCATGCCAGGCCTGCTGGTAAATGTTGTCTAATAATAAATAGTCAGGGGGTTTCTTAGTCACTCATGGTAATGTCATCTTCCTATTTGCAGGATTATTGGTCTTTTAAGTGGGATCCAACAACTTTCCTCAAAAGAGTGGAATACTAGATTCAGCCAAGAAACAGTTTGAAATTATATTTAACCTAAGTCTGCTGATGTTACAGAACACGAAGGGATAATATTATTTTTTTTCTTCAAATTCACATGTACATGATTAATTGCATTATTTATCCATAGCTAAATACTGCATAAAGCTCTATCTTTATTAATCTCCATCGTAATTCAGCAGTGATATATTTTTAGATGTTACATATGGCCTCTGCTCAGTGTTAATTTCTCTATTGCATCAATATGTACTTCTGCATATATAAAAAATTCGAATATACTGGAATTCTAATGATTATGCCTTTTATGCTTGATAAAGGTCTAGTATTCATTGAAGAATATGAAAAGAAAAATTTGAAGATGAGCCAAATGGCACAACTCAAAGCAATACCAGTGACTTTCCATAGTCTAATCTGTGTTTGTGGGATGGTTTTGCTGAAAGGCTTCCTGAAAGCATCCTAGGTCTCTTCTGCCTTCCTAGGAATATGAAAAAGCCCCATTGTCCCAAGGTTTGTTTACACTGCAGTGTGGGACAGACATGCTAGCGATGTATTAAATCCCACAAGTGCTGGAGACATATTTAAAACTTGTCTAAGAAAAACACTTAAAGATAAGAAAGGAGTAAAGGAATTAATTAGGTACTCAGAAAGTTCTCTTGGCTCTATGTTAATGCAATCCTCTCTGTTGCCCAGTCCAGTGTAAACCTGGAGTTGACGCAATTCCTTCAAATTTACTTTTATTAACTTTATAGTAATTTGGGCCAGTTCATTTTTGTGAAGTAGGCTATTGTCAGGTAACCAGGTTGTCACTGGTGCTCCACTCCACTGTTTGTGAGTGAGTATGCAAGAATATTCAGCAATCTGTGAACCTGAAGAAAGGCTGGCCTATATTCCAACAGGTAGAGATTGAGACCTGAAAAGTACCCATCCAAATCATGTTAATTTCCTTGAGCACTGGTGTAGTGTTGGAAGAATACAGGGCTCAAGATGCTGGATACTCAATTGTCTTCCTGCCAGTTCATTTTGGGACTGAAGAGTTCTGTTAATGTCAGTGTATGTTCATATGAGTAACAGAGTCATGTCACAATCACAGATCATATTGTTCCTGTTAAAAAGGCTGTGGGTAAAATACACAAGCTCAGACTTTCTTTTCTCTAGACTTGTTCTGCTCTCGGGATCTTTTGAAACAAGTTTTAATGTGAAATAGTCCAAACGTTAAACTCTGTTACTAACCTCCTATGGCAACTAAATGGTGTCATGAACTGGCTACCAAGATCCTTAAGGAATTTGTTTGGCCAAAGCAGTCTTTTTTTTTTTTTAAACATAATCTTCAATGATGGGGGACTTGGAAATATTATTTCAATTTGATGGACTATTAATTTTTCTCTCTTGCATCCTCCTTTCTTGCATGCCTATTTTTATTTTTTATTTTTATCCTGGGATATGGCTAATATGAAAATATATTTGCCTCTATCAAAGACCACTCTTGCAGAAAAATGTAGCTTCTTTTGATATTTGGTTCTCAAGGAGTGTTTAAGAATAGGCTCTAGAACATTCCTAAGGCTGTCCATCTATGAGCTTTGGCTACATTTGGCCACCTGAACCTATAGACTGAAATTTCACTCTGCTGTGGTCATTTTCTTTCATTTCATGTCTTGAACATCACCACCATCTTGTTGAAAAAATAGGGTTGGAAGAGAATAGCAACTCCCCTTTCCCATTTAATTGACATCTGAAGTTTTAGCTACAGATGGTGGCTGACTAATAATGAACATCCTGTTGCCTTCTGCTGCAGGAAGTCCACATATGACAAATAAGAGTACAGATGCAATGGGAGCCTGCTGGGCTCCCCATCATGCCTCTTTGCCTCCCATCCTTGAGAAGTGGCAAGTGGTGACAATATCTCTGCTCAAATATGACTCTTCTACAGAGCAAGTGTTAGTAAAAATGGAATAGATCTTCAGAGCAATAGAATTGCTTAGCTTGGAGAAGGAATCCCTGCAGATTTCAACTCCCAGTACTCCTGTGTCTTCTCTGGATGGATGGAGTAAAGAAATAAGGAGGCTCTGAACTGTTAAGCTCAGCTGCAGCAAACTCACCCGCTTTTGCCTGAAAAGGTACTATTTCTTGAGGTATAGAGAAAGCATGAGCTTTTCGGTCTCCCTTGAGATGGGAAAGCTCTGAACTCTCCAAATAAATCCACAGTTTAATCCAATCCGGTACTTTTTGCAAGGATCCTGGGCAGAACTTGAAGTTGCCTGAACTGGATGTGCTGAACTACCCTTAATCTCTTAACGTGCTCTGCTTCTGACAGCTTGGAAATAATGTCTGCCAGTTTCAAGAATACTGATCCTCAGAAGTGATAGAGCCTTAATACTTAGGTCATTTCAGAAAAGACGTACAAGCATCCTGTTCACCCCAGCATGGGGAAGTTACTAGTTAATATTATCCAATGAATAGGAAAAGATAGGAAATTGTCAGTTTAAGTTATCTGTCTGTTTTAATGCTCCATGGATTCCAGTGTTCGGTATAGTAAACTTAATGTGATAAATTACACTTATTTTCTGTTCACTTGCTTCACTTTTGCTATTGTATTAATAAAGTCCTCAGAACTTACTTGAAAATCTTCAGAAAAGAACTTAGGTAGCCAGCTGAGAAATTGTAGCCTGAGTATTTTCTTTCTCCTACCTGCCTCTCTAAATACTACAAAAGCTTGATGTACAGAAAAGAAAATACTTAGGGATAAACTGAAACTAGATTTAGGAAGCTATATGTTCACAGCATGTAGATCTATAAATAGGGTATTTCTACTATTAGTGATAGATATTCTAAGCCTCCCAAAGGACTACGCAAGAACTCCTTAGGGCTAGAAAGGAGCGAGATGATGGATGTTAAAGTGGTGTCATTTATAGGCATTTTTCAAAATAAGTGGCTATTTTTCTTGCTGTTTGGGAGCTACACAGCAGGATTAATGGTAACTAATGCAGTGTAGGTTTAGACAAAAAGTAGTCCCAGCAAGCAATTTTGAAAATCTTTCCAACATTATCTGATACTGTAAATAAATAGGATTACATGTTCATATGACCTGATTTGTTGGCATGAGTATGGTTACTGTCTTTACTTTAAAGTAGCATATAATTTAAAATAACGTAAAAAAAAAGTTTTTCAATGCCCATCCTCAAGCATTCCATATGTACCGCATTTCACATTTTGCTATGTATTATTAGTTTTACATGTGCTGTCCCTCTGACAAGGTTTATGAACAGTTAGATATTTTACAAGTATCTGGCTGTATATACATTACTGCTGGTGATCCTTCCATTATATTAATTTTACTTAAGGTCACAGGGGAAGCATTGTTTCTATACCTTGGGAAAAAGTTGTAAACCTTATAATACAGTTGTTTTATAAAACAGCTGCAATTACTTTTTCTCCAATCCCTTTTTTTTTCTCCTGCTTTTTGACACTTTCTGCAAAAGATTAGTAATTTTTGAAAATGAAAACATTATAATCCTATAGTATACCTAAGTTCAGAAGTTAAGTTTGGCAATCTTAACTTCAATTAAGACTCTTCCCTTTCCCACAAAAATGTGGAAGTAGAGGAAAAATGATTGAAAGAAATATCCTAGGCAAAATTTATAAATAATTAAGATTGTTGAGAAATAATGCCACTTTTAGTTTAGAAAATACAGCTATTAAAACAAACAAGCAGTGGGGCAGCTGTTTTGTGAGAGTTGTAAAAATTAGGATAATGGTTCACACTCAGGGTAGAGAAGGGGAGCAGAGGCAGAGGGATGCTCAGTTGCAACTCAGGCAAATAATGATACTTCAGCATATCTAGTTGTCTAATGCTACAGTGTGTATAAACTAGGGCGAGTTATAATATTATACAAATTAAAATCAGTCCAAGGCTGTCTTCTTTTTTTTAGAGTTCTGCTCTACTGCAGAAGAGTTGGCTTTGTTGGGAATTGTGTTTTCTGCATTGTTCACTGCCTGGCTCTAGCAATACAGAAGTGGAGGTGTCGGTCAGTTTTGAAAGATGCAGTTGCATCAGCACTGTATTACTGTGAAAGACTTTTCCTATAGTTATCTTTGATCTCCAACAGTCCCTCTGCCTTGCCTTCAGAGATTTAAGTTGGCAAGTGCTCAGTGTTGCTCTAAATTGTATCTCTGGATGTGAACTGAAAGTCTTCCTTGTGACCTTCCAATTTGGCATGTGGAGTGCTGCACATGGTATGCACTATGGGGAACAGGAGTGGTGTTGGAGCAGGGAGGCTTTGCATCATCTGGCTTCAGGCATCAGAAGTGCTTTAATTAAGAGCTTAATCTCCCTGTAGTGAATGCAGAGAAAGGCTCCTCAGCAGAGAGACTCAGAGTACCTAGACTAGAACCCTACCTCTTTCAATTTTTTCTTGAGTTTTGGAATTTAAGCATTTGCAATATCCCTAATAAAGATATTAAGACCTGAAAAAATCTTGTTTGTGAAATTACTGAAAGAGATGGGGTCTAACACTTTGAAGAGAAGAAGAGAGAAATAATGGAAGCTAATAAAGTGTAAAAAATTGCAAATGGCGAAGAAAAGGTAGCTGGGGAATTTCTGTTTCCTTATGCCACAACATGCTGCCTTGAAAGATGACCAGCTCAGCTTCTCAGTTGCCTCCATGGATATTTATCTGTACTAAACATCATTGTCTGACTTTTCCTCCTCACATCCCTCAAATCTATCTTTTAATCTTAATTCAGTTCAAGGGTTTTGGTAATGCTGAACTACTTGTTAAAGATCTTAATTTAATCCATATATCATCTTTGAGTGGTAGGAAAAGCTGTCTTGAACCGTGAACTAATTTTTCTGTGGTGAGAAGGTCTTGAGGCTTGTGTGCCATCACATGTTTCCCTGGACTGGGTCATTCAGAGTCCAGCTCTGTTCCAAGCTTTTCTTAGCACAGGCTGCTGTCAGCTGATTACATGGGATGCTAGCGAGCCTCCTGTACCTCAAGGACTGAAACCATTTTGACTCTAGCCTTAGCAAACATTATTTAATTTCTTTCCATAGTAATCTAAATCTGTGCAAAAAGTAATGTAAGTTTAATATAATACTTAAAGTGAAAGAAAACAAGTCAGAACAGCATCATCGAACAGAACAGGGCTCATCGAGAGGGCTT
>VZRW01012060.1:0-24770 GCA_013398125.1 Aegotheles bennettii
GCAAGAAGTGGTCCTTGAATGTCACCAACTATCTTGAGCCCCTTCTGAACCTGCTCCAGCTCCTTCTTTGTGCAGACAGAAGAGACATGAGAGAAGCGAATTTCCCCAGCCACCAGCACATGGAGCAGACAACCCCTCTCTGCTAGAAATCCAAGGTCAGCCAGTTTCCATCACCATCATTCCTTTGACAGGTGTTCTGACCGGCACAGAGAAGGAGCCTCAAACCCAGCCTCTCCAGGTTTAATTCACATTATTACACTTTGGGTAAAGAAAGCTGGACTGTTTGCTGTCATCCTGGCTCTTCATCTTTTAAGGCACAGGCTGCTATTTTCAAAAGGTTTGTCCTGTACAAGTTACTTCAAACACTGAAGTGTTACCTCCTCACACCCACAAGGTCCTTGCTGGAGACAAGAGAATAACTCAGCAATAGCACGAACCTCGACTGCACCCTCGCTCAGCTAACCTCCTTGTAAGCCAGACATGCCCTTTTATCTGCAGCACTTCTTTGAAACACACTAATTTGCATCTTGAAAAAAACCTGCCTTTTAAGTCTCAAACTTGCCAACAAATTAGGCTCCAAATTTTAAATGTGTATATATGCAAAATGTTTTAAAATTGTGTCTTTGTTGGACTGTTTGTAACAATCACTCAGCTGATGCTTGGACTGGTGGTATCTGAACATACCCAACTGAGGCCAAGGCTCTAGCAACTTCTGTTCTAGATCAGCCCCATTGCCAAACCTAGATGAGAAATGTGATGGCTAGTTGCGATTCCTTGCTGGCTGGCTACTAAGAAAATAACGTACCTCATGTGATTCTCCAAAGATAAATAAAAAGGTTCCAGTAACTGAGTCTACACAGGAATACCAAGGAGGATGGCATCATTCACTACCATAACTTTACTCCCAACTGTGCCCTAGCTAGTTACTAGACTGCTAAGTCACAGCGTATTTGGCTTAGCTGAAGAACTGCAAGAGAAAAAGCTCAATCACTGATAGGAGACCTATGATGAATGATATTCACATTATTCATAGTTCTGTACCACTTCTCTGCTCTGGTGCACACCCTCTCAGTCTAAAGGAGCCTCCACAC
Organism: Aegotheles bennettii; assembly: GCA_013398125.1. Classification (NCBI taxonomy): domain Eukaryota; kingdom Metazoa; phylum Chordata; class Aves; order Caprimulgiformes; family Aegothelidae; genus Aegotheles; species Aegotheles bennettii. The sequence continues at coordinate 1,092 of VZRW01012060.1, forward strand.
CACCCCAGGGAACATCCTGAAAACCTCTGCTCTCACAGCATCAAAACCCAACTGCTCTCTCTTCCTGGGCAGAGCTCACTCTCTGGTTACTTTGGGGGTGCCTGTATCAGGTCAGATATTGCCACCTAGCCTCAGAAAACAGTTGTTATCCCAGGAAATGGAAATCCCCAAACTGGCACCCATCGCACAATGCTTCTTTTGTTATCTCAGCCTCCAGCAGTCCTCTGCTCATACCTGAAACAAAGACAGTATCTTCACTAACGGTTATTGATGGCATTTTCTTTCCCCAAGAGCTGGTCAAGCCTTTTTGAACTCAAACTGTCAGCACCAACAAATCAGTAAGAGCTTGCCACAAAAATATCTATGTAAGGAAGGTGTAGCCTTGTTCAATCTGCCATCTTGTAGTTTGATCAAAACATGCCCAATCCTAAATGTTACAGAAAACAGTGAGCAATCATTCCCTACTCCTTTGTCACACAGCTTCACACACCTTTAACATTTCAACTGGGAAGATAATCAGAGTGGATAAATCCCAGTCTACTTAACAGGTTTATTGCAGGGAATTTTTCCCTTTTTCCCAATTCTACTACCTGAACTGAAACTCTTCCAGGTGCCACCATCCACATCACAAGCATCAACAGAAACCTTGCAAATGTGATTTCCCGCTTGCCTACAAAGCCTTCAAGAGATCACTTAGGAGATTTTGCCTCCCCTCCCTTTGGCTCCTTATCCCCATGGATCCAGCCCCAAAAATGCCAGTTACCAAAGGAAATAATTTGGATGACAGCAAAGAGAGGGTTAAAGACATTTATATATATATATATATAAAAGTAGTCATATTTACAGACCATTGCCTAAACATGAAACTCTCCAAATGACAGAAGTCACAATTTCTAAGTGTACAAAGTGCATGTCTTTCCCATTTTTTCTCTCTGCAGCAGAAGACGGGGGAGGGTCACTCTTTCTTTATACCTTTCTACCCTCAAGACAACGAGAGTAAGGTCTGGGTCAGATTGAAGGAGACAAAAGTTCTTGATTACTGGGTTATTTGCAAAGCAAACTCTGGGAATATTTTAGAAGAAAATAAAGGCAGGAAAAGTGACTCATTTACTTGGTCAGTCTGCCCAATGGATTCCCTTGGGAAAAGGAATCTAGGATCAATGCCCAGGGAGATGAGTGGGAAAGGTTATTCAACTATTCAATAAATTAGCTCACAGACCCAATTCAACCACTCCAGGTCTGACAGGTACATTTGAGTCAGTTTCTGCTCGCAGCCCCATTGCTCTGGGTTCAAACATGGGCTCCAAAACTGAATCTGATTATTCCAGCCCAGAGTGTGAGACAACTCCTGTGCTCCCCAAGCTGCTAGTTGCATGAGCTCACATACAGCCCCGCACTATCTGTGCCAGGCAGGGATGAAAGGTTTTGGACAGCAAAGGAATACAGTGCCAAGAGCAGCCCATTGCACAGGATTAGCGACTTGGTCTAATCCCTCTTGAAAATGGCCAAAAGAGAGGCTCTTCTGCAGTACTACCCTCTCTTGTTCTCTTAGGTGGGAAGGCAGGCAGAGGCACCCTGCTAGCGCTGTGTTTAAATGATGTGTAACAGGAGCAGGCCAAGGAGTGTATGGTCAAGAGCCAGGAGTTACACAATTGTCCTGCTAGACTACCAAGCGTCAGTGTGACTGCAAATGGCAGGAAGGGACAGTGTGCAGGCTATGAGGCGCAGGAGTATACTGTGCAGAAACTCGAAACACAGGTGCCAGGAAAAAGCAAACAGCCATACAGAACGGACAAGGGATTAAGCCTAAGGAAGACTCACTTCAAGGAACTAATGTGCAATACACCCCCTATCAGCATGAGGCACTCCACAGGCTACATACCAGGCACCGGCCACTCCATTCTCCTCAGAGAAGGAAATAATGTAGAGTGCAGGGCCCAGGTGTAGCTCCCTGTTTGAACCAGCAAGCTTTTGGGAGACTGCTTTACTCATATCGAGGCATGATCTTATTCTCTGAAGAATTCCTCCTTCGCTCAGAGTCCCGCCTCCCAGCTGTCGAACTACTCTGAAGCTGCCTGTTGCAGGCAACAGCACTATGGCTCACCTTCTGCAGGGACAGCTTTACCTGCCTTTCAAGAACACAGTTTGTATCTTTCTGTTCTTGTGCTACTGTTGTCCTTCATTTTGTTTCCATCCCACATGAGTATCACCTTGATTTACTCAGAAAGCAGTCATATCCCTGCTAGTCTAGCCTAATGAAAGAAACACTGAGATTTTTCTGTTCTCTTGTAGGATGGGCACTGTAGCAGCTTCCTTCTCAACTCCTGCTATGAATTAATCAGTGCACCTCACTGCCTAGTACTAGTGATGAGAAGGGATAGATGCTGCTCCCTACATCAACACATCAAGTCACATGCACTGAGCCATTGTCAGAAAAGAAAGACACACCTGGGAGTGAACAAGTTGATAGAAGGCTCTTGCCCCCTTAAATGTGGGCAGATTTTGTGCATGGCTGAGGAGAGACCTGTTTGGCTCTCTGGAGTCCAGAAAGCCAAATATTCCCAAGCACAAGTAATGCACTGCCCTTTTGTGGCAGCTATTGGAATTACACATTTATATGAGACTCCAGATTTTCTGTTGTGGATCCCGTTTCAGTCCCTCTATGACAGCAGTCCCTATTCCTCTGGTCACCTCTTCAGCACTCTCACTCTTCACTTGCAAGATGCTTGTCGCTGGCTGTAGGAGAAAGCAAAAGAGATTTCGCTGTGACCTTTCCCTCATACCAAAAAGCTGGCAGAACATGCGACCATCTCCTCTCTCCTGGGATGTGGAGCATTTCAGGCAGATGCCCAGACCTGCTTACTCCCCTCCTCCAGCCTGTACCCTCACATGGGCAAGCTTGACTGCAAACCCACTCTGTGGAAGGAGAAGCAGCCTCACTAGAGCAAACCCATCAACAACCATGCTCTGTGATTGTTCTAGTAACAGGGTTCTGCTCTCTGCTGGACAATTGAGTTAACAGCGTGTTAGGCAAAAGCAAAACAACCAGAGGGCAGACAAACTGCCAAATTACAGGGCTAAGGAATCACAGTTAGAAGCCACCTCCCTCCACAGGCAAGTTCATTTTGTTCATAAAAATGCAGGGAGCAAGTAAGATTTGAGTCTTGCTAGCTGCCAGAACAAGGTAGTTTAGGCCAGATCACACTAGGGACTACTCACAATCATAAACTCTTGCCAGGGACCTCTGGCGCAGGGAGACCTGTCACTTTGGCTCGTTTGTACAGTTCTTCAGTGCACAGTTCTTCTGCTCCCTCGTGTTTGCGCTTCGGAGAAGCCTGGTCTGCTTGTGAAGGCCTCATCACTGTAGAGTAATAAGAATCATTGCAACATTTCCCCTGCCTTTAGATCTCTTAACAAGTACACCCTAGCCTAACCTGCTACAGAGCTGGGAGAACAATATGCAGTGCACAAACAGAGAGAGATGTTGTCACAGCCACCCCGAAACCTTTAAAAAAACTTTATTAAAAGCAGAGTAATTAAGTCTCCCAGAACAAACACAAAAGTATCCTCTGACAGTTTAATTATACCTGATCAGCCCTACAGTACTTCTCCTTTAAGAGGCTGCATATGAACCCATACAGGCAATAAAAGACTCACTTGAACGAACTCCTATTCTTCAGCCCTCTCATGAATGAAGGTTCACTTGGGACTTCTGAGGAAAGCTTAAAGGAAGGTGAATGGGATCTATGCTTTCCTAGACACATACGCTCTTCTATTAGAAAAGGTTCTCTCTCTCCTGCCCGCCCGTAGCCTTTAAGTTGACATGAAACTATCTCAGAAGCACACAAACAGCTCCAACTCACCTGTACTGGTGCTGCAGCCCTGTCCTGAAGCTGAGTCTGTGACTGGACCACTGAGATCTTCCACACATGAAGGGACTGATGCCAGTAAACCTAGAGAAAGGCAAGAGGATCATAGTTAAGAAACAAAAAAACACCTGGGGTGGGAGAAGCCTTTCACATGGAAACATCTTAGTGATCACCAACCAACACATTCCCATCCCAAAGCAAGATGAGTTCAGAGCTGTACTCTGTCAGACACAGTGTCAGACAGACACTGATCTAGCAGCACATTAATTTAGGATGCTCTGCCCAGACTTTTTCCAAAGTGAAGACTGGACCATTGGTGACATATGAATGCTGCTGTGCCATCACCAGCTCTCAAAACTAACCAAACCCCACTCTGTTCAAGAGCTCGGTAGAGCATTTCCTGGAAACTGACTAAGCAGATTTGGCAGGGACTGCTTCATCTTGCAAGGAATGGCCAGAGAGACAAGTGCTACCTATTTTAAATCATGTTTCCTCCCAGCATTTTATGTCCTATTAAAGACAAAACCTTCTGCAATTGTTGGTACTTACAGAGCCCCCTGTAGCGTGACAGCTGCTGGTAAATCTGCTTCATGCGTTCGATGTTCAGTCGGCTGGTTTCCGCATGGTTCACCATGGGTTTGGGGTAGTCCACCCCAATAATGCACTTGGCTGCCTTCTGCACAGACTCTGGGGCATTCCATGGTTCATAGATGTATCGTGAGGGGAAACCCTTTAGTTTGGGCAGATACCTCCTGCAATACAAGTAAAAAGACGCACAAACACCACTTGTGTGGTGCAGCAATGCAGCATTCACAACAAACAGAAACTGCCGTGCACCCGTCAGCTACTGAATGACTCAGGCTCACAGACCAAGCAAGAAAGAAGCTCCAGTCACATCACTTACTTAACATAGTCACCACTGGGGTCTGTGCGACGTCCGAAGCCCACGGGGCAGTAGCAGTGGAAGAACTGCTGGAAGAACGCACTGCATGAAAGCCACATCCAGCTGCCTGCATTTACACTGAAATCTGCATCCAGCAACAGCTCATCAAATACCTGCAGCAATTGGAGGAAAAGGCAGCGAGTGAGAGCTTCCCCAGGCAGGACTTTGTGGCAGAAAGACCCAAGATGCTATTCCAAATGGCAGGCACTGAGCTGTGACAACAGCTCCTAGGAACCAGAGCAGCAGCAAGAGGCGATCTTGCTGGCTGAAGCCAGCTGTCTGGTCAATGTATCTCGCTTCCTGATGCTTTCACATAGGGAGGCACTGCCTGCTCACACTGATAAAGTGCTGGCTTATCTCTCATGCAGCTATAGACTGAATCACTACCTAGTGTTGCAGCAAGCCTTGAGTATTGATCATAACCTGGGAGGCATAACAAGTGCAAAGCCCCAACTGTGGGAAGCAGGCAGATGCTGCACAGAAGAACAAGCATCAAAGCAAGAAGGAAGAACCCCTCTGAAGGTCCCAGAGCACACTGTCACTGAGAGGCAGACAGGTTTCAGCAGTAACTTCCTCACATCCATGCACAGGCGTTGCACTTAGTACCTGACCCTATGACAGGCTCTCAGCTATGTAATGCTCTGTTGGCCTTGTGACAAGCTGCCCTGCCTCCACTTTTAACATAGAAGAACACGTACACCAGATAGGTTCAAGCTGTCTGCCCCTTCAGATGGCCCAAACGGAAGGTCTTTTACCTCTTTCCTTGAGACACTCTAGACTCAGATTTCAGTCATGGAGCATTCCCTGACAGGCATGGTGATGGATTATACAATGAGGAGAAAGGTCCAGTTATAAAGTGACATTAAACTTGCAAAGAAAACAGATGGACTGAGAGAACTTTTGCAAAAAAATAAAAAAAACCCTAGAATCCCAGTCCGTATTTACCAGTGGATCCCATTAACATTTAGCTATGGTTACTGGAGATTCTTGATACTGTCAAAGCCTCATGAAAAAGGCAGAAACAAATCAGGCTGTTGGCAGGCCAAAAGCCTGACAGCAAATCCTCTCTTCCATGCAACTTTTACATGTGAAGCAAAAGCCATACCTGTGTGCCCATCCTTGCAGCGAGTGCCTGGGAGACTTTGTTTTCCTTATGGCCTCCTGCAAGCCTCTGGAAATGACAGACTCACCCTGACTCCTGACTCCCAGCTGATCCAGAGGTCGCCCCTGGTCAGGAAGCAGGCCACTGCGTGCCTGGCCAGATGGTGGATCCACCCTTCCTGCCTCAGTTGGGTCATGATTGCATCAATCCAAGGGAAGCCTGTCTTGCCCTCTGCCCATTTTGCCAAGGCTTCAGGGTTCCTATCCCAGGGGATTTGGATGCAGATGGGGTTGCCCTCCATGCGATCAAACTTTGGGTTGTTTGTGGCTGCTGTGTAGAAAAACTCCCGCCACAGAAGCTGTCCATATAGAGAGAGGGGGGGCGTGCTGTTTCGCTTCACCTGTGGAGATGAGAACAAGGGTATTCAATTCACAAGCAGGGGAGGACTGGCTTCACTAAGCTGAGCTGTAGGCCACCCATGCATTTCTACACAATTCCCAAATCAGTTGCTAACAAGTCCCATAAAGGAACTCAATTTCAAATCATCTTTTACCAGAAACCCCGGGTAGTAAAGTTAGAGTGTTGCTTTTTAGCTCACTGAGTACACTGACAAGAGACTTGAACGACGCAAAACTAATAGCAAAAAACTCTACACAGCTCACAACGCAAGTGTCCAGGCTGAAGAAAGGATAGGATATCAGCAGATTTAAGGTCTGCTCAACTATATACAGGAGAATCACCTTTCCTCATCCCAGAGCCTTTTCTGTGGTAGCAACAAGCTTAGCCTGAGAGTCAAATGTAAGGGAGGCAACAGTAAACTTTTGCAGTTGTTCTGGCACACTGTCTGGAAATCAGCATCATGCTATGCTCAAAACCAGCCTGCTCTTTAGATGAGCCTTTTGTCTTACCTTCTTATACAGCTCCCAGAGACGATAGTAAAACAAGCGGCAGGACAAGCAGCCAAAACGCAGGTAGGGACTGAGTCCTGTAGGGCTGGCCAGCAACGAATTGGCGTTCATCCTCGGTCTCTCGTAATTTGCAACCCATGCCTAGACATATTCAAGAGAAATGAGCCAAAAAATTCCCAAATTTGTGGTACACTACTAAGGGCAGACCTCTGTGCGGGTGGCAAAGCCACTCAGGTCCAACAGCACAGCCTCTTCTATTCACTTCCAACCACTGCTGGGGATATCTCTCAAGTGGGCAATCCCAACCCCCACATGCCACTAAAGAAATGCAAAACCTTTGCTCCAGGATTTAAACCACTTAGCCATTTTGGCCAAGAAGAGGACTACATATGCTATTACCTCCTGCCTAGGAGGTAATATGCTATTACCTGCCTAGGAGGTAATAACCCTGAGAGCTCCACCACCAATTATGTCCAGGTATGTCTATCTCATTTCACACTCTAAACAAGAAAATTTGGGAAAATTCAGACGTTTTTGTGGAGTATTACGTTGACAGCTTATTCCCCTTTCAGCACAAGAATTTATGCTTTGATCCCTACAACTGCCACCAAGCCACCCAACATTAAAAAAGTACAAACTGTTTAAAATTGAGTCATGTCTCTGCAGCTGGGTCACCTTTTATTACTTCAAAATTATTTGCCTCGTGCACTGTAATGAAGAACACATGCCCCATGGAACAAATCTGGGTATTTCAGCAGGGGGCTAAAGGAACGCCAGCCAGTGAGACAACACATTAACATGTCAATGTACAAGGGAAGGGGACTCTTTTCCAAGCATGTACTTGCACTAATACCTCAGATGGTGTGCAGTGTGTGGCAGGGACTGAGCAACTTAAAGGAGAGTTTCCAAGTTAGCACTCCTCTAAAGGAAATGGAGGGGTAAAAACACAGAAAGGAATCCTGTGCGCATCAAACAGCAGCATAATTAAAACACAGCTCTACTTATTTGGGTCTGAGGAAGCTCAGGAGCTCCCTACTCCACACATAACCCAGAATCACAGGAACAAAATACCCAACATGCCTGCTAGAGGTAAATGCTGCGACTGGTGTTAGGAAGAGCAGGGAAATAGGGGCAACGGCCAATGCTCAACATTTTGTGCTTGGAAGCACAGCCTGTAGGAATAGCCACTTAAATAACAGGGGTTACCTTTCTTTCCAAGTGTTTATCCAGCCGTGCCAAGGCTTCCGTCTCCCCTCCTTGCCAAACTGCAGGGGCAAGACCATCTGTAGGAAAGCCTGAGGGAAAGAACTTTGTAAGATTTGAAGCCATGCCTAGACAAAGGGTATAAAGGGGTTAAGCATTAATAACAGCAAGACACTGCATACTGCAGTTGTCTAACACAGGGCAACTTGGTTGTTGTGCTAGTCCTTCTATAGCAGGCACATCATGGGGAACATGGGGAGAGTCTGCTCATGACATTGCACCACAAGGGCCTCTCCCTCCAATGCTTCAGCAGCTTTCTGGGGACTCTTCCTATTGCTCACACGCCAGCACTCTCCCTTGTGTGTCAGCACTATCCACAGGGCTCTGCCCCATAGGCCAGAGCAGCTGCAAAGGAACCTCTGCTCCACAGCTCTGCCTTACAAAATACCTTGCCACGGATACCAGCAGCTCACTAGATAGTCTGGCTGCTCCTGGTGAGGCTCCTATTCTGCTGAAAGCTGGTGCTGGGGAAGGCACTGGATTAGTCCTGAAGAACCGATGCAAAAGGGGAAGCAATAATGCAGTTGTCCTGCACTGCTCTGGGCTGCCAGAGGAGCCTCCCCTAGCAGCAAGCAGAGCACTGCAAGGTTGCAGGGAGTCTCACATTAGGCCAGACAATACAGGAAGCAGATCTACCCAGGACTGCAACCCTTAGGATACTCCTGTTGCAAAGCCCCGTTTTCACATGACTCTGCCTTAAGGTACAAGGTCACACTCCTGTAAAGCTGGTACAGAGCCTCCAGTCACACGGACAGACAGTATTCTGTATCAGTTGTTTCTTCCCTTGCATTTTGATTCCCTTCCCTGATGCAGGCCTTGCATTCTTCATGCCTCAGCTCTCTATCCATACTCCAAGAAAAATACAGGACCATAAGGCATTGCAGGATGAGTGAAAGAAGTTTCTCTAGTATCTTGTGTCTTACTAAGCTCACAAATTTGTGCTGCTTGGCAATAACAATGAAATTATCTAAGACTGGTACACAGTTAAGTCTACCCCTTCAGGTTTGTTACACAACATGTCAGAAGGCAGTCGGAGGAAAGCAGCTGGTGAGGACATGAGACGCTGATACAGTGGTTACATGCTCAGCATAGCAGAGAACATAAGGACAGATGCAGAGCATTTCAGAGCAATGTTGAAGGGGACACTGCATCGATGGTAGTCTTTATGGTTTGAGGGGGCACGGGCAAAATTTATGGTATCAATATGAGGACCTAGAGCGAGGGTGTGTTTAGGACCCTGAGGGATCTGAGGGGTGCAGAACAGAGAGGGGTCAGTATTCCCTCCCATGTCCTCCCACACTCTATAAAAGCCAGGAGGACAGGGAGCCGGCCCCTTCCTGCTCCCTTTCGCCTCGCTGCTTCACTGTGCTCTGATGTCTCAGACAGGCCCCTGCTCTTTGTCATCAGCTCACCGCGTGCTCTGCAGGATCCAAATCCATTGGGTGCTGGGAAGAGCTTTGGACCCTTTTCCTGCATTGGCTCTGCCACGAGGGACTTTTGGGCATTCACATCAGTGGTCATCGAGATTGGGTTTTGTGTGTGTGTATATATATATATATATACACACACATATATACACATATATATTTTTTTCTTCTACCATGTTACTATCCCTTTGCTGTGCTAGTAAACCTGTTCTAGTTTTAACTTCCAACTTTGTAAAGTCTCTCTTCCTTATTCCCCTTTTACGTACCCCTGGGAGGGTGGAGGGCAGTAACAGAGAGCAATTCTGTTCTCTGGGTTTTAGGTTTGCCCAGACCACTAAGCTGAGACAATAGTGCAAGGGACACTAGGCTATTTTCACGAGGTCCAGTGCTTGCTGAAAACATTAGGCTGCCTTCTATGGCTAGAGGCAGCCCAGGTTAGATGAGAACACTGGAGTTGTCCTGGGCACATTCCAGCCATCAGAAACAGTTTCACTAGATCCTGTTTCAGCTGGCAGTTAACCCTTGCCTTCACCCTTGACACATACCCAGCTCTTCCAGGGATGGGACCCCATACACGTCGTCATGGTTCTCCTGAATGTCCACTTTACATGACTCCATCTGCTGGCTTGTTATGGTGCCCACTGGTTTCTTTGGGAGCTCCATACGGCTAATGATGGCCTGGAAGCGTTTGTAGGTGAGGGGTGGCTTGTGGCCATTCAGCTCAATTATTCTGGAAACAAAATAAGCAAGGTGAAACAACACAGCCTCATTACCATGGAAGATGCAAGGAAATGGCAGCCAAACTGCATCCCCTTATTTCTGCTCAGGACAGCCTTCCACTTTGCATACAGAAACCCTCATAGACCTACCTTCCACTTGATGCATCCCTCAAAGGGCTATTAAAAACAAACAAGCAAACCCCCAAAATGTACCAGAAACTCCCCATACTAATTAATTTCCATAGAAAAAAACCCAGAACAGCTCCAGCTGCATCAGGCTTAGTATCAGATCTCTCTCCCAGGGCTCCTGATCAGACCCCGGAATGAAATCTCCACCGGACTACTGCCTTTCGGTCTCCCCGGGAAGGCAAACCCCAGCCCTGCATTAGGATACACCCTGTGGTATCCTAATCCAACTCTCACCTTATTTCCTCCCCATGTGACTCACAAAGTCCCAGCCTGTCAGCGACCCCTCCTCCACCAGTCTCAGATGAGACCAACCCCACTCTGTGTCAGCCATCCTGCTCCTCACACCACACAGCCCAGCTGTTCGCCCCTGTCCCATCGTGTCATGGCCACAGACAGCCACGGCTCCTGCTCCTCCCCTTCACCCAGCACCCACAGCCCGCTGGGACCATGCAGTCCGATTTTTCCTGGGACAGGGAGCTTTGGGAAGCCCCCTGGGCCAGGTAAGCACCCCCAGGGTGAACGGTGCCACTCTCGAGCCCCTCCCTGCCGGGAGAGGAAGGAGTTAACGGCGAAGCGGCGAGCACAGGGATCGCCAGCGTTACATAAAGCCGAGGCAGCCAACCCCGCAGCTCGCCCGGAGCCGGAGCCGAGCAGCGTTCCCCGCCCGGTGCAGTCAACAGCTTACGCAAGGCGCTGGGCCTGCAGCCGAGCGCTCCGCCGCCGCCATGTGCCGGGCCTGCCCCCGCGGCCTCACGTGGAGCGGGGCGGGGCGCCACGCAGGCCNGCCGGGCCAGGCCTGGGCAGCCCGCGCCTCCCGCACGCCGCGGCGCGGAAGGGGCTTCTGCAACTGAACAAGAGTAAACACGGAGCCGCCCGCAGCTTCCTTCTGCTTCTCCGCTTCCAGGCTGTGAACGTCGGGAGGGCAGGACGGGGGTGAACCCCGTGCAGCTGCGGTGCGGGGCTGCGAACAGGGCCAGGTGCGGGCACAGCACCCCCTGACACCCCCAGCGCTGAGGGGAGCCCGACAGGCACACGCTCTGCCCTGTACCCTCACACCCGAGAGCACCTCCCCTGCCTTCACACAGGCGCTGTTCAGCCGGCTGTGGCTGGGTACCACCCCAGAGATGGCGAGAGATCACCAACTCGGGAATCCTCCCCACCATCACTTTCCTTGCGGCTTGCCCTGAGCACTGAGGCCCCCAAACAAGACCCCAGAAAATCAGCACTGCAGCTGGAAGAGAAGTGAGGTGGCATTTCCAGTCACAGCCCTCTGGAGAGGCTCACTTGTTTCCAGAAGGGTTCAGGGCTCAGAAGGGAAAATGTGATGAAGCTGCACCGTGTCTGCCCTGCGGTGCTCAGGGTGGGGGTGGGGAAGCCACTGCTTCAACACCACCTCTTGTTTTATTCCTTTCCCACGGACCTGCAGAGGCTGCAGCTCAGTCTGAGATCCAGGCTATTATATCACATCCCAGATCCACAGCCACAACTTTTGTGAGCAGCCAGACACTTGGATCGAATCACCGTGACTTGCAGGTGGATGCCAGCGTCTGTATTTGGTTTCCTCAAGAAGGTGAATACAGGTGAGGCTCCCTAGCACAGCTCCTAAATTCCTAAAGAGACAGTTACTACATCTGAGACACAAATCTTTAAGGGACAGGACTAGGACAAACTGCACATTTCACAGCACTTGACACTGGCATTATGCAACAAAATTTGAACCTTTCACAATACTGCCATAAAAAAATGTATCAAATATTGAGTATTGTACAATATTGGATATTATACGATACATACTGGGTATTGCAGTGCTGATCAGCCTCCTGTACAAAGATTTGTACAGGAAGCCCCCCCAAAAGGAGTCCCTTCCTTCCTCCTACTGTCCTAACCCAGGTAATGCAATCTCACAGGACTTTCCCTGGAGACAGAGAAAGCGAGGACCCTCCCCAGGACTTAATAGTCCCATTTCATCCATCTCCCCCAGTGCAACTCACAGACTACATGTGGCAGTTACTCTTCTAGTTTTCTTGAAGCAGAATGACATACAAATCCTAACCTTTCTGGTGTTAGTGAGCACACATACAAATGGCTGTGCTGCCAGCCTAGCAATATGCTGCCCAGTGCCACCTGACAGTAGTACCTGGATGCCAGACGTTAGGAGAGTTTTTTTGACTGTCACACAATCACATTTTACTGCAAGAAAGCAGGAAACCAAAACCTGACCAAACATGGTACTGGCACTGCTAGGATTATAAAGTATCCTACAGTCAGCCACCTGTGACAGCAGACTTTGAATGCACACCCTCACGGGTGTCAGCTTCTGACTCACATCTCCATGGCAGTGCCCCAGCAGGATGGCTACCCGGGTTAGGGAAAACTGCTTGCCTCAAAACCCCAATACCTCAGCTCGCTTGCAAGTGACAGGGCACAGTTCTGGCAAGGGACTGAACGTGCTCCCCCCTGCTCCCTCGCACAAGGAAGAAGTGGCTGCCAGCACTCAGCCAGCTGGCTGCTGAACAATGCACCCCACGACCAATTCATGCAGACTATTAAATTAGCCTCGCCAGCTTATGCAATTGCTCTGATCTAACTCCCCATTCCAGAGACCTTGTGTAGGCCTATGTGTACATAAGACAAGGGGCATTTCTATCGATTAAACAAGGAGCTGGAGAGATCACCAACAGATATTCCACGCAACAGACACTGGACAAAGGATGAACCATTCAGCTTCTCCAGAATCACACACATAGGCAGATGAAAGATGAAGAAGTGGCTTGATGACAGCCTAAGTATCAGTGCAGGGGTGGAAACACCTGACACCAGAGCACCTTGCAAGACAGATGAGGATAACAAGAGCTGGCAGGCAGAAGTTTGAATTAACCTTCTTCTGTGGAAATAAACCGCTTTTTTGGTGTAGTGTAATTATGGTCTGCAGAACTGCCAAACTACGTATGCTTTCCCAGTGCTTGGTTCCCTTAAGTTAGTATGCACTCCTATTAAAACACATTTACATATAATTTCAACCTTAGGCTAGAACATTTGAGGAAAGCTGTTCCTGATGCATGCTACAAACATGCAAGGTCACAGTGTTCTTTTCTGACCTAAACCACCCCCCTTGAATAACCCAGGCCTGCCAGGGATTACAGAAACCACAATGCTGACCATCAGCAAGACGACGATTTAGATCCTCAGGAGGAGGAAATGAGCATACCCAGAGAAGGGACAAAGCAACCTGTCAGCTAGAAGTCATCAGGCAGAAGAACTGTCAAGTAAAGGCTTTGAGCAGGCTAAGCCGATACGCAAGAGATTATCTTTTCTGTCTGATTTACATAATCTGAACATCACTAATCTTGACTGGAAATTCCTAGATATTCTTAGGAGTATTTTCCAGCACTGACGCTGATTTTCTTTAGCCCTCTCCTTGTTTTGGGGGACAGGAGGGGAAACGTGCTCCGATGATCACACAGCATGACAACAAGTAGCATGTTACAATCTTCCTACTGTGTAAAACCGGTCAAATTCACAAGTTAACTGAAAAAGCTCTTTGTAAATGTTTAAAAGAAGCTGGTACCGGGAATATACTGCAGAGGGCAAGAGAAGGACTGCTAGAATAATTTATGTAGAAGTAAAAGGTTAGTCTAAATTATTTAAAACCAGGCCTGACAATCTTGTCGGAAACTTGATTAAACAAAGATGAGAAGTAGGGCACTATCACCAGATTACTAATTACGCAGTAAAAACAGTAGGCTGAGCAGAGGGACAACACATATCATGAGTTAAAAGACTGGGTAACATGACTGGAGGGTGATATACTCTGAGAGACGCTTCCAGGAGAAATATAGTATTAGAACTGTATCACCACCTGCTGAGAATTCTCAGAGATGCCAAAACCCAGGAAATGTCAGAGTAGCTGGAGACTTCACCTGCCTCTACACAGACTGGGTAACTGTCACACCCTGCTGCCTGCCAAAAACCAATTTCCTTGTTGCTATAAGTGACTGCTCCATGGAACAATTAATCAAGAAGCCACAAGGAAAGGCAATTAATGATTTGGTTTTAGGCAGTGGTAAGGTATAGCTGAAAATGTTAAGTTATCACTTGCCTGCTCTAACCATGACTTGGGCATGCATAAATTTAACATCCTTCCAGGAGCAACAATACCATAATGACTTTTATTCCAATAAAAGGAATGCATAGAAATAAGGAAGTGTGCTAAGCAAAAAGAACAAGCTGAGATGTAAAACCCTGACAGACAACATAGAGATGATCTGAAGATGACGTTGGGGAAAAAAAATACAACAATTGCACAGAAACCATGAAAAAAGATTTCAGAAAGATCACAAGAGTCAAAACAATTAAGGAATAGCATCAGTAAAGATAATGGCAGGCAAAATCCTTCAGAAAAACGAAAGCCAAATAAAGACAGAAACCCCCCATACTTTGGTAGGTTAAATTAAAAAAACACAAAAGCATCCTCCTAAGCAAAATTAAAGTTTGAGAAACCTTTTTAAAAATGCGTAAAAAGTAGAAGAAAAAATAAAAATCCTTTTACAAACACTCCGGGATAATTAAAGGGCCAAGATGTGACCAAGTCATAAAAAACAGCAGAGACTGTAACAGCACAGCAAAAACCCCTGTGTTTATTTTTGCACATGTATTTACTATGGAGGTATTCAGGGAGATTCCAACTCCAAATCTTTTTAAGAAAATGTATTAGGAGATGTCATAGACTGGGAGGTCAGGAAGAAATGCCACAAAACAAAACTACGCTCAAACAGCAACAGCTTGCCAGGACCAGCAAGCATTCACCCAGGAGTTGTAAAGGACATCAAGAAATACCCAAACTAAGAGCTGCTCCCTGTAACACTTGCCTTAAAACCGTCCAAATACTATGAGGGAAAAAAAAAAAAGCAAACAGCTCCAGATTTAAAAAGCATTTCAGGCCATTAGAGCGACAACAGAATAGAGTCTGACATTTTCTATATTGGTAGAAAATACTAATGGAATCAGTGAATGCATGTGTACATGCACTATGCCGGAGGGTTAATTTGTCCTTGGTAAAGGGAAGTTGTGTCTCAAAATCTGTTAGTGACATTTGAGCCTGGAGCAAGGGAGACTCAGTTGATACACTCTACCTGGATATTCAGAAGCCATCAAGACCAGATCCCTCACTGAAAATTTTTAAAGAAACCATGATAAATTGGGATAAAGGAAAAGATCCCTGCAGACAGAAAATTCTTTGAGATACAGGATAGAGTAGGAATCCTACACATAGCTGAGCTAGGGTTTGTGCTGCTCAACATTACTCATAAAGTATCTGGGAAGGGACAAAGAAAAGAGCCCAATGATAAAGTCTACTGATGCAATAAGCTATCTGGGATAGCTAAAGATGAAAGACAACTTAAAAATTTCCCTATACACCACATGACCAGCTGACAAAAAGATGAAATGCAGTGTTGGTCATGTTGTTTCTCCATTTGTGTGGCTATGCAACCTTAAACTTATTATTATAATAATAGCAGCCTCTCAAACAGCTATGACTGTTCTAGAAGGAAGCCCCGAGACATCAGTTTACTGTTTAGCAGCACTCAGAAAAAGCAAAAAAAAAATGCTAGTGACTATTAGGAGAAGGCAGGAAACATTATAGCTCTATAAAAATCCATGTCACTCCTACATTTTGAACACTAGCTACAGTATTTACTATTGCTCTCCATCTCTGGAAATACCCAGAAGTACAAAGAAAGGTGACAAAACTTAGAAGAAATATGGAAAAGATTCCACCAGAAAACTTCAGTAAACTAGGACCCTCCACCTTGGAGAAGACAAAGGTGACATGAGGAAGGATGTGAGGGGCATTGAAATCGAAGGGGTGAGCATGTACTAAGCGTTCATGATATCTTCTAATGTAAAAATTAGAAAGCAACATCTGCTAAGGAGACAGGTTCAAGAAGAATCCTCCTCACTTCAACGACAAATATTTCCATACAGGATGTGCTAACTGCAAAGCTCCTTCCCATAGGAAATTATGGATGCTAAAGATTTACAGGAGGAAATCTACATTCAGCATTACTGGCACAAGCCATCAAAAAAAAAGGAAAAAAAGCAAGCAACCTGTAAGAATAGTACTGAAACAGGATTGAAGTCTTACAGTTTTAGCTAAAAGACCATCTCCACTGCTTAAGGATATCGTATATATATCTATGGAGATTATATATGTAAGTAAATACATAAAACTCAACATAAAGCCAAGGCGCCCCCATAGCAAATACACAACAAAGACAAGGCATTCAAGTTTTAGAATAAGGTGATTTTGCCCCAGTCTACCTTGTTCTACTTCTTCCAGCTGTCCTGAGACGTCCATCAGTTAAAATCCCTGCCTTCATAACCCGTTTGAGACAACAGTTCAACTACCTTTATTACAATGAAGCAAAAAAATCAGTTTATGCAGTGAGGACATGCTCAAGGAGAGCAGTAAAAAGGACACAGCTGAGCAACTTAAAAGTTTAATAAGCTTGAGGCAACACCCTTCTGTACATTTACGTCATTGTCAGCACTTTGACGTGCTCTAATCAAAAGTGTGAGTGTGCAGACTAATCCTGTTGACACCTTCTAGGCTCACAGATCAGCGTATAGCGATCAGCGTAATGGAGAAGGCTGAAGTCCTCCCAGACACGACAATCCCAGCCTACCCCAGGCAGCACCCCTGCCCTTGCTCCCCCCGTACCTGTCCAGGTCATAGAGGGTGTGGGAGTTCTCTATCACCACCTCCACGCCGGCCTCCTTGGCCAGCTTGACAATAGCTGCATCTCTCTCCTTACCAAATGGCTCCGAGTCGTATTCAAAGGTGAGACGAGTGACTCCCCATTCCTGCAAAAAACACAATACACGCAGCTGTCAAACAGAAGTCTCTTTCTAATCAGCACGATTACAAATGAGGATTTCAGAATTACTGGACAGTGTTAAGTCCTGGAAGCTCAGAGAGGGTTTCTGTGTGGAACAGCAGTCTGGAGTTCAGATAACCAAAGAATCAACGATTTTATCAGCTCTAGCAAATACTGCATCTGCTTTGCAAACTCCTAAATATCAGGTTTAAAACATGTAAGAGGAGGTTTGAGTTCTTCTCTGTGAATGTTCTTGGGTTACAATCAATCCCCAAACCTAACAACACCTTGCTTTATTGCACCTGCTGTTCAAAAATAACCCTATCATCCTGTTCCAGCATTTGCAGAGAAAGCACTTCAGAGAACTCTTTCAATACAATTTCTACTAAAAAAAACCCGTATTTTTATGTGGAGCCTATCATGAAGTAAAACCAACACACTAATTTTTTTCCAATGCCTCCTTAAAGCCATCACATAATAGAGGACCAATGTCCAACCCAAACAGCAAAAAAAAAAGGGCAGTGGAAAACACAGGACAAAGGATGGCAACTGAGTGGACCTTTCTGGTCAGCACAGTAGAGAATGATACTGCAATTCAGATTTAAATTAAAGTCCTGCTTTAGGGGAGTTATTTTACTCTGGTCGAGCCTGCACCTATTCTGTATCTTCATAACCTTAACCGATCCCTCACAGATTACATGGAATAGGCCTTATGAAATAGCACTCAGCCTCTTCCAGGCCTTTCCAGAGCACAGTTTGCTCTTAAAGACTATGGCCTAGTTTTCCTCAGAAAACGAATCCTATGAGAAGAGGTTTAATGGTTTCCACAGTGACCCTCCTGAGACATCCATCAAGCAAAGCAGCAGTCCACTGGTTTGTTTAGCAAACACTTTAGTCAAACACAGCCAGCAATCTACAGAGACGCTTAAAAAAACCCTCACACAACTAAGATATGAACCACATTCTGCAAGTGAGACACAGGCAAAGTCACCTCTGTATATACAGGTCAGTCTTTTCTACCTCAGAACCAGAAACAAAGCACAAAGAATGGATGTGATTAGTTCACTAAAGGCCATTCAAAAATAATGCCAAAGACAGGGAAGGGAATTTAGAAGCAGAAAACAATTGCACAAGTCCCCTTCTTTTCTAAACTTTCAGATTCAATCCTAAAATTAATATTAGGAAGGGCAGAGAACTGAATAAGTTATATATCACTAAATTTACATCTCAGAGAGGCACTCCACTCCTTTTTCAAAATAAGAACGTGACAGCATCCGTAACTTAGAGCACGGGTCAAACAAACATGTTCCAGGTCCTGCCCTGCTTCTATGTGATTTAACAGCTTCATTTTACACTTTTCTTTCTTTTATAAGAAAGATGGCATCAGCTGGAAGGCTTGGAAAAGATGCCTTAGCTCTTGAAGAAACATACATTACTTCCTTGAATGAAAGGAATGGAATAAAAAAAAAAATCTAAGGCTAACAGATATTTTAGGTAAGAATGCAAAACTTCCAATTCAGGTATTTCCTACAGTTTTGAGAAACCCACCACTATATATGCTACAGTAGCACCCAGGAAGCAGAGCACAACCAACTAGGAAACAGTAAGCTGTATGACAATAAATTGCTGCCGATGAAGAAAAGTCATGACTGACTTGTCTCAGTATCTAGACTATAGCAAAAAAAAAAAACGTAGAGAAAAAAACACACTGAAGGGACTGTGAGCAAACTTTAGTGAACAAATGACACATTTTTCTTTGATAAAAGAGGTGAAATTACAGATGTTTGTTCAGAGGAAGTGAGACAAAAAACCTCTGCAAGGGTTAACCCTTCCCCTCATGGTATCCATGCATAACAGTGCCTTTGCAGCAACTGTTACCAACAGCACAGCTCAGCTACTGGCAGCGAGAGCAGAAATTATATTAGGTCTAAGTGTTGCATTACCACTTGTGACATAACACTCCACAGCAGCTGACAGCAAGGCATGAGCTGCTGCTAATTCACCGTTTAGTGCAGCAGCTATGGAGAGGCCTGAATTCCCATGAAAACCATACATTTACCATATAACCCACCTCTCCTCCCCCCTGATTCTGTTCAGCTGTTACAGCACATCTAAGATATTAATCAACTCACCTGCCCAGGCAAAACAGACTGCAGCAAAAAGCAGGTCTGGCTGATTCCATAACCATCTCTCAAAACCTCAGGCTCTGCCAACTACTTTTTGTTCTTTGACCAAAGCAAGCCATTTTCTCCAACCAAGTTCTAATTATCCTGTGAATACCTTGAACTAAAATAAGGAGGGCATGAACTACTACTAGCCAGAACTTACTTGCAGATAAAAGATAAAATAACCTCAGACTCTGAAGAGGCTAAAGCGACACAGTTTGTGTCACATATTAAGATGCAGAAACCAAAATAACTGTCAGTGCCCCTCTGACCTGCACAGTCCCGATTCCCCTCCTCTGTACTGCCCTGCTCCAGAAATACACATCAGAACCATTTACAGCAGGAAGATACAGATTCAAGTTTACCCCTCCTTGCCAGCATCTGGTCTGTAGCAGGCTTTGGGGACACTAGTTCTGTCAATCATATGTAAAGTACAGTCCACATGACAAACCCAACCATAAGACTATTGTGAACTGTTTTTTCCTTTAGCTTTGTCACTCTAGCAAAGACACCATCAAGAAGCTTTAAAGATAATCTTTGGGAAATACAATCTTAGAGCAGGACAGAGAAGAACGATGCTGCTTGAGGAACCTTGATATTCAAGGAGATCCTCTTGCCAGCCCTGCCTCTCTCACAATCTGCAGCACTGACGTAACACTTTAGAAATGTATCCCACTAATCCATCATCGACCACTGAGGTCACCGCATATTCCACTGTCCTAAATGGTACATCAGCAGGAAGTTTGGGCCCAAGCAGTATTCTGCTGCTGAGCTGAATGAACTGCGGCCTTGAGTAGAAGAAGAAAAGGAAGGTCATGTAAGACAAAAGCTTCTGAATTTTGAAATTTTAACACAAAGCCTTATTTTCAATTCACATATAGATCAGTATGCTTTTTCGGTTGTCTGCGCAGGTGAATGGACATAGTGGTCTTCCCGAGTAGAAGCTGCAGTAAGAAAATGGCCAGTGGGGAAGAAGCTCTCAACACAGAGGAGTCAGCGTGTGATAGTGCAGCCCTGTAACATCTGACTTACAGAAACAAAGGCAAAGACCACCATATAGAAAGAGAAGCTCAATCATCCTGGTTACACCCTGCTACTGAATTCCTTTGCAAGTCTGAGCTCAAGAGTGTAACTGGCTCCCACGCTGGCCCTTATAGATATTAGTTGAAGTTAGGTGTAGTTAAAGAGATGAGTTTTTATAGTGAAGAACTAGTTAATAGTTAAAGAGAAGCCGAGGGGATCTCCAACAACTAGCAAATCCTCAGTGAGTGAAAACAAGAATAGCACCAGGACATCACTTTTTCTTCACTATGCTCCAGAAAATTACTTTATTCTCTTACTTTAAAGAGTCTGGGGAAGACATCTGTTGGCTGTCCTCGCACGACAAACAAGCGAGAGTTGAGTTTCCTTAAACTGTTGTCCAGATCTTCCAGAGACTGGAGCAGAAATCTGCAGAGAAGAAACAACAGCAGTTAGTGTCAGTCAGTC
Source organism: Aegotheles bennettii (assembly GCA_013398125.1). Taxonomy (NCBI): domain Eukaryota; kingdom Metazoa; phylum Chordata; class Aves; order Caprimulgiformes; family Aegothelidae; genus Aegotheles; species Aegotheles bennettii. The sequence continues at coordinate 22,043 of VZRW01012060.1, forward strand.
CAGTTACAACTAAAAGACAAATGAGGAGAATTTGCACACAACTCCAGCAAACCTGCATCACCAAATCAAACTGAAAGTTAACAAGAATTCCTATTCATCCCTGGTCTGTCTACCAACTGCTATGAGATTCCAGCACCAGCCAGTTCCCAGCCATTCATACGCATGTTCTGTTAGCCTAGACGCTAGAGGCTTCCAGGAATTTCTTCCTCCTGCCCCCCTCCTCCCATGTTCTTTCACAGTGCTGGCAGCACAACCCTGCCAGCTGCTCTTCCCACACTACAAGCAGAGAAAAGCATAAACCATATAACTCACTACGGTTACAGTTCTTTCATGGGTTCTGGAGCAGGAGGGATTTTGCATATCAAGTAGAAAGATGACGATACACCACTACAAGGAAGGTAATGAATTACTGAAAGAACCATGCAAGTTTTACAGTTTTGGCTACAAGCAGGGAATGTCACAGCAGAGGAATGTATGCTCCTAGCTCACCAGTAACAAGAGACTGAGCAGCCAGATCTCCCAAGGCAAGAATGATCTGCAGTTGGACTAGTTGCGAACACAACTGCAATTTACCTTACACCATGAAGATACAAAGAGGAGAATGTGCCAAGACAGTCTTCTATTCCCTCCCACCCCAAAATTGTAAAAAAGCATCTAAGTGATTTTTGCATTTACTGATGCGTCTTACTGATCCCCCACTGTGCTATAAAACATCAAACGTACCATCTTTGCTTTCGTGGCCACACCTCATGCCACGTACAATCATAACTTCACTTTGTCTAACTCTGCAAAAGACACTAGCTTTAAAACTTTAATCTCTGTGACAGCATGTGGCACTGCTGTCAGACTTGCAAGCCTTTTTGTAAGTGAGCCCGCCAACCTCTACCCTCCCTCGTTCCCACATGCCCACTCTGCAGCGTGACCCACAGGACATGAGTATCTGCATCGGCTCCCTTAAGACCACACACAGCTAACAGGAAAGCTAAGTTACATGTTGCTCTGCAAACTGGGCACTTCCTCTCTCAACTTCACTGCCCATAACGTGATTTGCAAGCTTTGAGATAGAACAAGCCACCTCTGCACTTCCTGAGGGAGAAAGGGACTCAGGGTTCATGGAAAGAAGGGCCCAGTATCACAGTACAAGACTCAGAACCAGGTCTGGGCGACCTAAACAAACCATTCCCCTGCCTCCAGCCCACTCCTCATCTGTTAAAGAGGAATATCAGCTTCCCAAGGTGTTCTTGAAATTAAACAAGGGTTACTCCTATGTGGCTGACACATGCTGTGCGCTTAAATAATAGGGGATTTTCAACATGATAGATTTCTGGGAGCTAGGTAAAACACAAACATTTGCTTTCGGAGCACAGAACTCTGGATACAAGTAATTGCATTAAAAAATAGCAAAACAAAGCCAAGGTTCCAAATAGGAAACAATGGAGCCCCGGCAAATATAAGTAACATGCTAATACACTTTTGCCCAACAGCCAGGGGTGCAGATTTCTGACATTTGCAGTAGGTACAAACCTCCAAGTGAACACGAGTTTTGAAAACTTCACGTGATCATATATTCCACTGACTAAAACATAAATAAAACCACTACCTGCTTCCCTCTCTACGAAATGTTGGTGTAAACAAGCAAGGATTAAGTGGATCAGGAATTAAGCTTTTGGGAGCACTGTTTTGGTTCTTCCTAATGAGGACAGTTAGCAACAACAGCAGCACGTGAAAGGCATTTCTGTCTGCTGCTGCCTGCAGAAAAATCTGCTCTATGGAAAGATCACTTCGGGCTCCTAGGATATTAAGCTGTAACAGAATCCATAATCTTCTGCAATTTGAACATCTGCAATGTGGTCATTTTTGCACATTTACAATTTTTAAGCCATCCTCTGACGCGGGTTCTAGAAATGCTTAGAAATCACCCACGCCATCCTGTTCCTCTAAGATGAAGCTAAGGTGCCCAGCAGAGGCAAGCAGACGCAGCTACAGTTTCCCTGACACAGCCACGTGACATTTCAAAGAGCACTTGAGGGATTTTTAGCCAGATGGCTGTCCTGCCCACCACCCTGATGGGGTAATGCGAGGGCTGGGGGGGATCTGCTTGGCTTGTACACAAGGAAGTCTTGCAGAGGAGAATCCCTACCTGGATTGGGTTTCCAAATGCTCAGGCAGCTGAGACCTGACACAACAGCATTATGTAATGTCACCGGCTACCGGGACACGAAGTCTTGCTCTCTGCACAGGCGTGACTCATGCCATATATCTTTCTATTTGCAGAGAGAGGAAAAGCCCAAACAGCTTCACCTTTACCTTTCTAGCAGCAGCTAAGCATATTTCCCTAAGAATGTGATGAATGAGAGGGAGGGAGGCAGGCGGCCCTGGCAGCCGAAAGGCTCAGGGAAGGCGTGGGGCAGCCACGCTGCTCCGAGGAGTCTCTACGCTTGCCTCCAAATCTAGGGAAGAGCGTTTCCCAAGGCTGGACGTCCATCGGTCGCGGCTCTCATACATTCGCCTGGCTTGCCCGGAGAAAGCCCAGCGGCGTGACGCTCGGTCGAAGGCGCGCCGAGCGCACCCAGCCGACACAGCCCCGCTGCGAAGACTCTGGCGAGGCCAACCGGACCGGGCACCCCCCCTGCACGGCGGGCGCCGACGGGAGCAAGGGCCGGGCCGGGCCGGACAAGGCGCCGTGTGCGCTCCCGGCCTGACCCGCACGGCCCGGCCGCCGCACGCA